>CAWUFW010014718.1:0-400386 GCA_963921515.1 Calotriton arnoldi
CTGGGTAGTGGTGGTTGGCATCTGGCACCCCCTGGGTAGGGGTGGTAGCAGTGACAGGCATCCAGTCCCCCATGGGTAGAGGTGGTAGTAGTGGTAGGCATCTGGCACCCTCTGGGTAGAGGTGGTAGGCATCTGGCACCCCCTGGGTAGGGGTGGTAGTAGTGACAGGCATCCAGCCCCCCATGGGTAGGGGTGGTAGTAGTAGTAGGCATCTGGCACCCCCTGAGTAGGGGTGGTAGTGGTGGTGGGCATCCAGGCCCCTATGTGTATATGTGGCATTGCTGATGGCCATCCCGCCCCTATGGTGCTGCTGTTGCTGGTGTGAGTAATTTCTGCATCCCTCTGTGTGTGTGTGATGTGTCGGGTACGTGTAGTTTATTTTTGTGGTTGGTGTCTGACTTACCTTCTGCGCTGTACGCGTCCGTGCCTGTTCCGGTAGTAGATGTAGAATATTGGTAGGATCGGCACGATGGGATTCATGGTTGGTTCGTCTCGTTCGTCTTTCTCTTTGCTTCGCCTCGTCCTTGTCGCTGGCGTGTTCGTCTCGTAGCCGTGGATCGTGTTGTGGCGCGAATCGGAGCTTATGTGCGCCTCTCCCGGATGCTTTGACGTGCTGTGCGTAGCGACGGGTTCGGCGCGTACGGAAAGCGCATCGTACTTGTCCGGCCGGACGGGGCTGCATTTTGGCTTCCGTGCGACTCGATTTTGCGTTTCCGGATCCGCCTCGGTCGGATGACAGGACCTGCATTGGGTGAGTACGACTGGGTTGGAATCTATGCAGTTGTGCGCATCGTACTTGCTCGTTCGGTATGATGTGCGGATCGGTCGGGAAACAGGCATTCGCCTGGCTTTTTTCCCGGCCGAATAGTGTTAGGTGCGCCTCCGACCGAGATCGGAATCGGCCCCTAAGTGTCTGATTTAGATCTTTGTGGAAGGGTTACTCTGTCACAATGGTGGCGGATATCCCGTCCATTGAAATATAAGTAAGTATGTTTATTTACATAGTTGAATAAAACCATTGTATACAGCTAACCATAATAACCATTCATGCAATAGTAGCAACATACTCAAAATATAATGATAAAAACACATAAAACATGCAAATTGCATTTGCAAATAAAATGTCCGATATTAAAAGTTTATGCTATTGTGTTTTTGTGTGTGGGTCCATTGGTATCTATGCTTTGCTCAGTTCTTATTTTAGCTCCGTGTGGGCCCAACCACATATTTGTGCAAAAAGAAAGCGTTTTATGTCTGATCTTGACTCGGTCCAAAGGGTGCCTCTTTGACCTGGTGAGCACATCATATTGACCCCTTGCATTTGGATCTGAAGTGCAAGTGCTTGGTGCAAGGTGCTCCTAAAGTGCATACTAGCCTTGACCATGCTCTGCCCCAATGCCATTGAGTTTTTACAATATTGGGTTTAACAGTTTTTTCCCTCGCTAAGGCGATGGAGGCTTCACTCAGCCAGGTGGTTACTGCTTGTCGGCAGGTGCAAATGTGCAATTGGTTTCAGAAACATTTTTCTTTGGGCTATGACCGCTGGGCATAAACAGAGGATATGTATGATGGACTCTGTTTTGTATTCGCATAGGCGGCAACTTGAATTTTGCATCTGGCCCTTCCAAGTGGGAAAAAAATCTTTAGTGGCTATGTGCCCAATTCGGAATAGCATGTACTGATGTTTTAAGGCCAGTGAAAAATGGGCTGAGATGTACCCTGGGGTCTCAGGCTTGTATATGAGTTGATAACTGTACAGATATGCCATCTCTCTGCAAAGTGATTTTTGTCATTTAGGAAGGACAAATATTTGGTTGAGGAGTTAGTTGCTCTGCAAAAGTCTGCTTTATCCATGCTGCTAGCCCAGGCATCTTGGATACTTAGTTTGTCTATCGCTTGTCCTAGGTGTTCTCCCCAGGAGTGTTTTTGTTTGTTCCTCTGTTGTTCATTGATTTCCATGCAACATAGGTTGTTTAAGGAGCCTGTGTCGGAGGCACACAGTATCCAGTAAGTTTAATGAAGGCATTCATCCTTTGCAGTTTTAGGATTTTTTTAAGCCAAATTCAAGGCGGACCTGAGCTGGAGATGATGATTTTGGCATGGAGAATACTGATTTATATGCTTTTGTTATGATCTTATTAAGTGTTACTGTTTCCTTTCTCTGCATGATTTCCATGCCTTATGCCACTGTTGGGATGAGCTGCCATTCACTATTAGTAGGTGATTGAGTGCAGGGCAGATTAGTTTCTTTTTCAACAACTTAAACACAACTGTACTTCTGCCTGGGTGGTGGCTGGAAGGTGTTTGAAGGACATCTCCTGTTCCATGTCGATGCCCAAATACCTGTATGTGGTTGCAACCTTGTCCTTTTTGTCCTTGATGTACCAAGTAAATGTCTTGTACTTGGTATTGACCAGGCAGATATTCAGCTCTAGGCCTTCCAGATGCATGTAAGTATTTAATGCATTCATGCTATGTTGCAGGCCATTAGGTGTTTGAGAACAATACTGTAAGCATCCTATTTTCTCTGTTGCCAACATCGGTGGATGGCTTTCCTTTTGCGGAAGGTAGCTTTCAAGGTCAGCTAGGTATAAGTTGAACATGCTTGGGACTAGCACTCAATCCTCTTGAGGCCATTCATAATATTCATTTTTTTCGTGACTCTGTTTCCATCTCCTATTTTGACTTAGACCCAGGTTTCTTTGTACAGGGCTATGATTGCCCTTAGCAAATCTCTTGTGATGTTCCATTCTTCCAGTTTCACCCAGAAATGGCTATGTGGGACCCAGTCAAAGGCCAACTTGAGGTCAACCAAACATGCAAACAGCTAGGTTTTGTGTTGTTTTGCTTTTTTGGCTAAGATGGTAAGTTCTGTTACATTTGTGAGTGTCCCCATGCCTTGTCTGAACCCGGTTTGTGTTCTTGGTATGAGGTTTTTTTCCGTGACCCATGCTTGCAAGCATTGTATTTAGCAAGACTCAAAAAGTTTAGGTTCAACATCAGTAAGCCCTATTAACCTATAGTTATTGAATGAAGATAGACTTCCGTTCTTATAGATGGGGTGAAGGATGCTTCCTTTCCATTAATCTGGTATTATGTTCATGCAGAAAATTTGATTGAAAGGGGGGTGCTAGGAAGTGAGCCCAGAAGACAATATCCTGATTGAAAAGCACATTGTGGAGACCATTCAGGCCTGCAGTCGCTTCTGACTTCAGTTTCTTTAAGATGTTTTCTAGTTGTTTATTATCATGTCATGGATGCATCGTTATTCAGGCGGTTGCTCAAGTTGCTCTTGGTTACTGCAGGGTCCATTTGGTCACTCTGAGTAGCAGGGTCTTCCCTTACTTCGCGGGGCTCCCTGCCATCTTTTTCACTCGGCAGCATCTGTGGTAGTCTGTTTTGACCCCTCTCCTCCTCCCGGCGGGTCACTTGCAAGGCATACATTTTGTGGATGTAGGCTTCACAGGCTTCTTCAGCAATCCCCACATTGTGATGTTGGACCCTTCACATTACCAGCATTTTTATCACTTGCCAGAATTCTTTACTCTTTGATTGTTTACTGGTCCATTAGAGTTTGTTCCACATTTCTTCTTGGTGTCTTCTTTTTGCTAACCAGCATTCTTTGTGCTATGGTGTTCTCAGGTGTCATAATGGGGTTTTTTCAACCCGCTTTCCTTTCTTTGAGTCTGATATTAATCTTCTCACTTATTTACTAACTTGCGCTTTTAACTTGCGCAGACCGCTGGTGGACCAGCTTTGCCTTCCTGTTCCCCCTTTTGTGTTTCTGCCTTCAATGTGAACACGAGGTGCGGTTCTGGCTGGGAATTTTGAAAGTAGGGTGATGGTTATAGTTGCCCAGGCATTTGCGTGTTCAAAACCAATCAATCAGGGTCTTGTATAGAGTGGCTACTCACACGAGAGGGTCTCAAGGCACTAGAGGAGGGGGGCTGCTGGTCACTGCTAGTCGCACTGGGTGGAGGATCATTCAAAGAGCCAGGTCTTGAGGTCCTTCCTGAATTCGGTCAGTGACCGGATTGCCTGAGGTAGACGGGCAGGGTGCTCCAGGTCTTGGCAGCGAGGTAGAAGAACGACCTTCCTCTGGTTCTGGTTCTGGTCCTGTAGATCCTGGGGACAGAGACAAGGGCGAGTTGGGAGGATCGGAGCTGTCTGACGGGTATGTGAAATGCAAGACAGGGGTTCAGGTATGATGGTCCTTCATCGTGTAGAGCTTTGTAGGCGTGAGTGAGGAGCTTAAAGGAGATTCCTTTGTTGACTTGGAGCCAGTGGAATTGTCAGAGGTGTTGCGTGATGTGGCTGTGGCGGGGGATGTCGAGGACCAGTCTGGCTGTGGTGTTTTGAACGTTCTGCAGTTTCTTGAGCTGTTCCTTGGTGACGCCAGCATAGAGTGAGTTGCTGTAGTCCAGTCTGCTGGTGAGGAGTGTGTGGATTCTGTGGGGATCCATCTGAATGTCTTTAAAAGGAGGTGGAGAGGGTGTGGCTTGGCAAGCCAAGATGGTGGTCGCACCTTGAGTGTGCTCCCGGACCCCTCCGCCATCCGCCCGTAATCCGCCTGCAATCTGCCGTCTGGGACACCATCCGGTGCCACATCCTGTTGCCGCAGCTGTGCTGCACCATTTGCTGCGCTCCTGGCCCTGGAAAGTCCTGCTACCCGGCGCTCTCTTCGCCTTCGGCCTGCCTGCCGGGCGCCCTCCTCCAACATGGCAGCCTCCTGGATCTAGGATCGGGCACCCTGCGCCCCTCGGACTGGGCCGTCGAGACATGCTCCTGGCCCGCCGTGCTGGTGGGCACGGACCCTGAGGCTGCGGTGAGTGGCGGCACCTTCTGAGACCCCTGGTGAGAAGCCGTTGTGCCCCCCTCCCCGCCACCCGGCTGAGACTTCGCCTGGCGCGGCGCCGCTGTGCCTGACCGAGGGGCTGACACTGCCGGCTGTGACCGAGGTGGTGGTGCAACGTCCCGGCTCCCCCGTGGCGCTGCCGCGGTGTCGGTCGCCATTTTCGGGCAGCGGTAGGCCTGGGCCGGTGGTGACGGGGCCCTGACCGCTGATCTCTGGGTTACGTGTTTGGAGGCTGGATGAGTGGCAACGGCGGGGGGGCCGGACGGTGATGTGGGAGGCCCACCGCACGCACGCTCTGCCCGCGTTGAAGGTGACTTGGGCCTCGGACCCTGGATGTGGTGATTGAGAGGCGTCCACGGTCCCTCCTCGCCTGTTCCGACTCCGGGCGGGCGCCCGGCCTAGCGGACCCCCCGGAGCTGCGCTGGTGCCATTCCTGCGGGCCTTGTTTCGCTTTTGGGGCCCTGGGGCGGGTGGATCCGGCTGAGCCCATTGGTCCTGGGACCCCTGTTCTGCCTGTCACGGTCCCTCTGGAGCTGTCTCGGTCGCGGTGGACTTCTCGCTGCTATTTCTGCCCCTGGGACTACACAGCGACCAGGCTGCCTCTCGGGGGTGGTGGTGCAGAGTGGGTGTCCGGCCGTTTTCATCGAGTGGCGGGAGGTCCAAGGAGGGGCCTCCCCACCCCTGTACTACTCTTCTGCCTCGGCTGCATCGCCTCTGCTTGGGGGCACGGCCTGGAGAGGGTGGACTTGGCCGTACGTGGCGAGCGGCATGGGGCCCAGGGAGTAGCGGCCCCTATCGCCCTTCTGTCCCCGAATTGCCCCTGTGACGCCTGGTGTGACCTCTGGATTCTGGTGCGGAGGCCCTGCTACGGGCCCTGGGATTGGACCCTTGTGTGGTTGCTCCTGACGGGGGGTCTCGCCGGAGGGTGTGCTTCGGCTGCGTATATCGTGCGGCGCTGGGTCTCGTGGGGCCTCCCCTGTCGCCTTCTATGACTGTCTTGACCTGGGGTCCTCTGACCTTGGTCGTGGGCCACGCAGCGGGGACCTGGTGAGGGACGGGAGTGGGTCTCCAGCCCTGTTGAACGCTAGTCATGGGTCGCACCCAATCCGCCAAAACCCCGGCGACCCAGACAAAAATGGATCGCTTCACAACCACAGACCCCGGAGCAACTGGAGGAGGTGCGGAGAGGGACACCCCACCTGCTGCAGACCTTTCTACCATCCTCCAAGCCATCCAGGCCTCTCAGTCCTCCGTAGAGGGCAAGATTGCTGAGGTAAGGGTGGATGTGACCCTCCTCCGGCAAGACCTCCGAAATGCCACGGCTCGGATTAAGGAAACTGAATCCAGAATTTCTACTGTGGAGGATGATGTCCAGCAACTAAAGGGACAACTCGCCCGCCTCCAGTCTCACACACAGGAGCTGCACCGGCGGGCAGAAGATGCTGAAAACAGGTCCCGCCGCAACAATCTCCGCCTGGTGGGCTTTCCGGAGGGAGCGGAGCAGGGCCGACCGGCGGACTTTGTGGAGAGGTGGTTGCACACCTGGATCCCCGATGGCTCCCTCTCCGCGTGGTTCGCGATTGAACGAGCACACCGCTCCCTTGCTCCTAAACCGCCCCCGGGGACACCTCCCAGACCAATTATAATGCGCATCCTCAATTTTAAGGACCGTGACTCCGTTCTGGCCGAGGCCCGCAAGCAACAACGCCTCAAATACGAAAACCACAGCATCATGATCTTCCCCGATTACACCCGCGAGGTACAGGGTCAGTGCCGCTCATTTGGGGAGGTCAAGCAGAAGCTCCGTGCTCTTAACGTCCAGTACAGGCTCCTCTTTCCTGCGTGCTTGCGCGTGGTGTATTCCGGCAGAACCCTATTCTTCGACACCCCTGAGGAGGCTTGGACTTGGGTCACGGAGGAGCGTCCCCTGCGAGCCAGTGGGCACAATCCATCTCCTGGGAATGCTGCAGGGGGGTCTGCCCTGCGGGGTTCCCCGCCCCCTGGCCTCAGTGCAACCGCTCACGTAAACGTCGTGGTCAGAGACGGGCCCGCTCGGACTCCCCGCTGGGCCACTCACGGCAGCGGACGCCGCTCCCTGGAGATCACCTGGTCATGCGGAGATCTGGCTCCTCCGGCCATTTGGATTCTGATGGGGCCTCCCCCCGTCCATCACTGCTGGACCTGCCGGATACGGACCTTTCACGTAGCCCGACTCTCCTTCCGGGCCTTGCGTGAGTTCGTCTCTGCTTGCTGGGCTTGGTCATGCTGCCGGACAGTGCGCATCAACTCATCGTTACTTCAATTCCTGACGGACTTGCCTACGCACATCCTGATCTGAGGAGGGGTCCTCCACGCTTCCCCCATTCCCAAGCGTTTTAGTTTGGTCTTTTGTTGTTATCTTATTGTTAGGGCGACAGATGCTTCCTTTCCTGAAGTATAGGGTGGAGGGTGGTGGTTGGGTTGGGGTGGGGGGACCGTTGTCCCGCGTTGCGCTGTTTGTCTTCTTTGTTTGTCTTAGTTGTTTTCTTTCGTTATGGCACCAATATTTGCACGACGACCTGCTCTGCTCCTGGTGGGGCAAAGTGACTCCCCACGGGGAGCCCAGCCCTGCACCCGGGCGATCCAGCGCGAGGCTACGCCTCCTCATGCGACTCTATCTGTCTTATGCACCCTCCTGCCGCTATGCTTGACATGCCTCAGCTGCGGGCCCCCCTGTGCGTAATGTCTTGGAATGTTAATGGCCTCTTGGACCATCTCAATCGCACGGCGGTGTTGCGTTATGCGCAGCACCACGGGGTAGAGGTCCTGCTCCTGCAAGAGACACATTTGCTAGGCACCCAATGTCCCTTCTTGGCAAGGTACGGATACGACAGGGTTTGGCACTCAGGCTTCACACGGGGCTCCCGCAGGGTGGCGATTTTGGTGAAACAGTCCGTCCCCCTTGTGACCACACGGGTCACCCACGATGCCCAGGGTACATTTGTGGCCCTGAGTGGGACAATCAATGGGGACCCCCTTAACCTCATATCTTTTTATTCCCCTCCCTCGATGTTGACCGCGACTCTAGCCAATTCAGTCGACCTCCTAGCATCCCTGCCCTGGGGTTCCACTTTTATCGGGGGTGACTTCAACGCGGTTTCCTCCCCTGAGTTAGACATGACAGGCCCTCCTTCCCGAGTTCGACAGGCGCAGGCGAGGCAGCTGACAAATTGGTCGGAATCGTTTGGTCTCTGCGATGCGAGGTGGGTGTGGCATCCTTACTCCAAGCAATTCACACATACATCGGCGGCGCACCACACACAGGCACGTATTGACACAATCTTTGTTCCCTCGACTGACTGTCTTCCTATTCAGGACGTCTCCATCCTCCCTCAGGGTATCTCCGACCACTCACAAGTGATTCTCACCACAGGCTCACCCCCCCTGCCTCAATGCGTCAGACATGGAGGCTAAATGCATGGTTCCTTCAAGATAAGAAATTCCGGAAAGTGGTGGGGCAGGAACTCAAGCAATACTTTTTGACCAATGTGGGGTCAGTCCCCTCGCCGGGCACCCTGTGGGAAGCTGGCAAGGCCACAATTTGGGGGTTTGCAAAGGGCCAGCTAAACTTCAGCGGCAGGAGCAGATGGAGCAAATTACCTCACGTGAGGCGCAGGCGCTACGCCTTGAACGATCCTCCGTGCAGAACCCGCAAGTCTCTGAAACAAGACTTCTTGCTCCCATTCGTGCGGAGATTAGGCAGCTCTCGCTGGACGCAGCAAAGCTCCTTTGGCGCTCATCCATCGCCAGGGTGTACGGATGGGGTGACAAAAATGTCTCCCTTCTCCACAGGCTGGCCACCTACCCCAGAGCAAATCGCATAATCCCTGAAATTGTGTCCCAGGATGGGGCGATCTGCCGCGCCCCTGCGGAGATGGCTCGGGCCTTTGCCTCGTACTACCGCCACTTATATGCGGCCAGACCTCCCACTCTTTCTCTCTCTGACCTGTTGAGGTCCGGGAGCAGCTGCATCCCGTGCTTAGATCCCATAGTTCAGAAAGATCTGGACCGCCCCATCACCAAAGAAGAAATTGGGGAGGCGATCGCCCTCACCTCCTCCGGCAAGACGCCGGGCCCGGATGGCCTCCCCCAAGAATACTACGCACTGTATCGGGATACCCTCGTTCCTCACCTTGCAAACCTGTTTCAAGAGGCGGCTGAGAAGGGCTCCTTCCCACCGTAGACAGACATGTCCACCATAGTGGTCCTTCCTAAGTCTCACCCACCATCAGCACGGTGTGAAGACTACCGTCCCATTTCTCTTATTAATATAGACCTTAAGCTGTTTGCCATGGTCCTCGCCCAACGGATCAAGCCTCATTTACCTACGCTGGTCCACCCTGACCAATGCGGGTTCATGCCCTCGCGGGGCACCCGGCACTGTTTACGGAGGCTGCACCTGGCCCTGGCTCAACGCCACTTATTCACCCCCTACCTCGCGCTTCTCCTAGTAGACTTTGAAAAAGCCTTCGATTTGGTGGACTGGGGCTTTCTGGGGGACGTTCTCGAATTAATGGGTCTCGGCCCCCGTTTCCGCGGTCTGGTCCGGGTTTTATATGCTCGCCCTAGGGCACGTGTCCTGGTGAATGGGACTCTGTCTGATCCCTTCCCCGTGAGCCGGGGAACGAGGCAGGGGTGTCCTCTTTCCCCTCTGCTCTTTGCTCTAGTAATGGAGCCACTGGCGGCCTTGATACGGTCGAGCGAGCACGTGCAGGGTTGGAACTGGCCCACCGCCGAGACTGACAAGATTGCCCTTTATGCGGACAATGTCCTCATCTACTTGGCAGACCCCGTCCGGTCGGGCCCTCCCTGCCTCCGTATTCTGCGCTCCTTCGAGCGAGCTTCGGGTCTCCGACTGAATCCTGCCAAATCGGTCCTGGTCCCCCTGCATGTGTCCAGGGAATGTTTTGACTGGCAGTCCAATATCCCACTTCGCCACCAATCGTTTAAATACCTGGGGATATGGGTAACTCTCCTCCCTGAACTCGGCTGGGCCCTTAATGTCACTCCTTTGGTGAAGAAGGCCAAGGCTGACCTCCTAAAATGGCACTCACTGCCCCTGAACCCCATGGGGAGAGTTGCTCTCTTTAAGATGATGGTTCTCCCCCGGTTCCTCTATGTTCTTCAGAACACCCACCTCTCTTTCCCAAGATCCTGGTTTCATGAGCTGGACAGCATGGCCAATAAGTTCCTATGGGGAAGGGAAGGGCCCGCTTAGCACTGGCTACCTGTCGGATTCCTTCGTTTGATGGGGGGCTGGGGATGACCCATTTATACCTGTACTATCTGGCTACGCGCCTGTTATCCTTGCACGACTGGTTCAATGGGGGCTGGTCTGACCCGGCGTACAGACTGGAATTAGGTGAGCTGGGTCTGCCCAGGGTTCAATCTCTGCTGTACGGAGAACCTATCCCTTCCCGACTACTGGAGGTGACACGCTCCGTGCTGCTGGCTTGGCGGGCCGCGCTGCGACACACTAAATGGACACGTACACTGACTCAATGCACACCCCTGTGGCAGGGGACTTGGCTCAAGGTTGTGAACGGGTTGTGGGGCTTTCGGTCCTGGGACCTTATAGGTATCTCGCAGCTAGGAGATGTGTGGGCAGGGGACCACATGTGCTCCTTCTCAGACCTCCAGACTAAATACTCCGTGCATAGAACACAGCTTTATAGATACCTACAACTACGACATGCTCTCCACGCGCACCTGACGACAGGCACGCGGCTTCCGGATCATAGCCCACCCGAGGCTCAGATCATGTTGGGAGACCTGGGGAAAGGTGGCATTTCACGCATATATCGCTCATTGATTGATAATACCCCGACCTCATTGGATAAGTTGCGGGCCCGATGGGGGGGATGGGTGGGTTCCCTGGAGGAAGAGGACTGGCGGGACGCCCTTATGGCTCCCAGAACGGTCACCGCCTCAGCCAGGCTGCGCATGCTTCAACTGTATTATCTTCACACTGCTTATCTCACCCCTGTACGGCTTCACCGGGCGGGTCTCAGCCCGACCCCCACTTGCTCGAGGTGCAGCCACGAACCGGCTGATTTTTTCCATATGGTATGGGCTTGCCCGCGCTTGGCGCGTTTCTGGGGGGACATCGAGGAGGAACTGACTGAGGTGCTGGGGTGGGAGGTCCCACATGACCCTAAACACGCGATTCTGGGTATTACGGATGGGCTGGACGGATCTAGTAACGAGAAGCTGTTCTTCACTACTGCTATGGTGGTGGCCAAGAGGCACATTGCAGATGCATGGAAGTCCCCTGATCCTCCTAGTGTTGCGAGATGTGGAGGTCTGGGGTTGACTGGTGTGCCACGCAGGAAAAGGCCATGTATGGGGCCCGGGGATGTCATAAGAAATACCGAAGGGTCTGGGGGAAGTGGTTGGGGGGTATGATTTAATCTTAATGGTGTTGCTCAAATGTACTTCACTTTGTTTTCAATTATCGATGTAAATGGGTCAGTCAGAGTCTTCTCCATGTTTATGGAATTTTACGATGTCGTATTTACTGGTGTCTTATTCAAACCAATAAAAATTTGTTTAGCAAAAAAAAGGAGGTGGAGAGTGTGTAAGCAGGCTGAGGTAACTGCATTAATTTGGTGTTCATAGGGAGTGATGAGTCCAATATGATGCCGAGTTATGTGTGTGGTCTGTCAGAGTGGGGGGGATCCCAGAGCAGCTGGTCACCAGAATCGTCTCAAGCTGAAGGGGTGGGTCCCAGGATGAGTACTTCAGTCTTGTCCGAGTTGAGCTTGAGGCAGCTGTCTTTCATCCAGGTGGCAATGGCCTTCATTCCACTGTGGAAGTTGGTTCTGGAGGTTGTGGGTTCGTTGGTGAGGAAGAGGATCAGCTGAGTGTCATTGGCATAGGACATGATGTTGAGTCTGTGGCTTCTGACGATGGCTGCGAGGGGGCCATGTAGACGTTGAAGAGGGTGGGGCTCAGGGAAGAACCCTGGGGCAATCCACAGCTGATCTCTGTGGGTTCTGAGAGGAATGGTGGTAGTCGGACTCTCTGAAGCTGGCCCGTGAGGAAGGAGTGGATCCAGTCCAGAGCCTTGTGGCGGATGCCAGCATCGTGGAGTCTCATGATTAAGGTGTGGTGGGAGTCGGTGTTGAAGGTGGCTGAGAGGTCTAGTAGGATGAGGGCTGCGGTCTCGTCCCAGTTGAGGAGGGAGCAGATGTCGTCGGTGGTGGCTAAGAGTGCGGTCTTTGGACTGCGGTTGCTTCAGAAGCCGGATTGGGAGGTGTCCAGGAGTTGGTCTGTCGGGTTTGAGGACAGCTTCTTCAGCAGGGGGCTGAACTTGCATGTTTCCAGTTGTCGGGAAAGGTGGCTGTTTCGATGGAGCAGTTGATGGTGTGGAAAAGCTGGGGGACAATGGCGGCAGCTGCTCTGTGGAAGATATGATACGGGCAAGGATCCATCGGGGCTCCTGAGTAGATGCTCTTCATGGTCTTGGGCATGTCCTCTGTTGTGAGCAGAGTCCAGCAGAGCATGGTCTGTTGGGGTGCGGATTGGTTGTGTGCGGTAGTGGCAGGGGTAGTGGTTTCGGATGTCAAAGCTGTCGGAGATCTTTCTGATCTTGTGGTGGAAGAAGGTGCTGAGTTAGTTGCAGAGGTCTTGGGAGGGGGAAACGTCTGTGGTCTCACAGTTGGGCCTGGCGAACTCCTTGACAATGACAAAGAGTTCTTTGCTGCTGTGTGCATTGGCGTGGATTCTGTATTTCGAGGGCCATTTTCTTTGTGGTTTTCAGGTGTAGGTGGTGTGCGTTGACACTAGATTTGAAGGTTGCGTGAGTTTCCGGGGTTTTGTTGTTCCTCCATCTCTTCTCAAGTCATCTGCAGGTGAATCTGGACTTGTGGAGGGTGGAAGTGTACGAGCTGGCCTTCTTGGAATGTTGCTTGCCTGGTCTTTCTTGGGGGTGCCAGGGTGTCAGCGCAGTTGGAGATCCATCGGTGGAGATTGCATGCTGCAGTGTCGGTGTCTGTTGGCACTAGCGGAGTGGTTGTGTTGAGGAAGTTGACGACAAGTTCTTTGGTGGCCTTGGTCCAGTTGCATCCTGGGACGATGGTGGCAGTGATGTATGGTGGGCGTGGCGAAAGTGAGATGCATGCAGTGATGGTCGGTCCAGGAGAGTTCGGTGGTGTGGCTGTAGCTGATGCTCCCACTGGCGGAGAAGAAGGGGTCAAGCGTGTGTCCGGCTGAATGGGTCGGTCCGGTGACTAGCTGCTTGAGTCCAATGTTGGCGAGGGTCTCCAGAAGTGAGGCGATATACTGGTCACTGGGGTTGTCCATGTGGAAGTTGAGGTCTCCAAGTAGGATGTAGTCAGTGGATGCGAGAGAATGGGGTGCGATGAGGTCTACGATGGTGTTGGTGAAAGCGCGTCAGGGTCTGGGGGCCTGTAGACAAGGATGTCATAGAGGGTGGTGTTGGTGGGGTTAGTGGGTCATTAGAGTGCGTGGTCAGTCAGAGTAAGCTTTTGTGGACGATGGCTATGCCTCAGCCTGGGCAGTCGGGGTGGTCCTTGCGGGTGATTTTGTATCTGTCGGAGATGGTGATGTCCGGTCCAGAGTCGGCGCTTGTCCAGGTTTCCGTGAAGAAAGCCATGTCAGGAGAGGTGGCGTTGAGGAAGTCCCAGATTTCTGTGACATGTTTGTGGAGGGACCACACATTCAGGAGGATGCAGTTGAGCCAGATGGGTGCGCTGTTGGTCGGCTGGAGGGCGAGAGGAGCTGGCGTCTTGGCATGGGTGAAGGTGCGGTTGCAGTTCTGGCAGGCAAAGGGTCCAAGGGTCTTCTTCAGTGATACTAGATGGCAGGTGGCATGGCATCCTGGTTTGAGGGCGAGGAGGGTGCTGGCATTGCCTTGTTTTCAGATTTTACTTCTTCAGGTTTTCCTGTTACTGGTGCTGTTTGTTCTAGATTGCCTGCACAGCGATACACCTCTGTCATAATCTTCTCTATCCCTGAGCCATGCCATTTTGGTCTTTTTAGATTATAGCTGACTGGTAGACAGACTAACCCCTTTGCTGGACTCAGCTGGTGGAACTTACTTCCACTCCTGAGGTATTGTGGGAGGTGATCACTCTCTGAGTCGGAAATGATTTATTATTGGCTCACCAGTGGGAAAGTTTCTTCGTTTATTAATGTGTAATCTATTGTACATCTTGTCCAGCCACGAGGAAGGTAATTGAAGCTGGGGTATCCTCCTTTGTGTTGCAATTCAGAATATTTAAGCCTTGCTTTTCCAGCTGGATTCGTGAATTGGTTGCAGTGAGTTGGTTGCCCCATTTTTTCATACTCTGGTTAAGGTTTGTGTTGAAATCCCCTGAAATTATGAGGATTGTATCAGTGAAGGGACTGCAGTGTTTTTATTAACTTGAACAGGGTTAACATTCTTTCCTCCTTCTTCGCTTTACATCGGTGGATGTAAACATTTATGATAAGGAGGGGCTTCGATAATATGCTGCTGATTTTACTTTCTAGCTTGGTCGCTTGTATCCAGTTTACTCCTGGGTCAATCTTTTATGACACCCAATTATATTTTGTGAAGGAGTAAGTAGATAGGCCCCCCCATTGGATGCCGATATTTTGAGATCATTTCTGCTGGCGTTCGATGTTCCATGTAGCCTACTATTGGCATTGGGTTTAAGCTCTGGGATTCCTGTATTAAAATAATGTCATTTTTTTGTAGAAATTGTATTGCATCTCCATGGGCCATGTTCTGCTCTCATCGCCTCCCCTTAGGACCATATGCCTTGCTGCTGTGCTGGATGAATAATCTTTAACATTGCTTGTGGAAATGGAAAGCAGTGGACCCAGGTAACATGGCGGCCGGATAGGAACGCCGGTCGGGAGCTCCCGATCTCTATGGGCAGATTTTGAGCGCGCATGAGAGTTTGCTTGTCAACTTACGTTTGGCTTTGTTCTGATGGCTCCTGGAGTTCGTTGTGGCTCGGAGCATGTCCACTACCCTCGCTAATTTGGTAAACAAACCGCTTCTCCTCGCGCCTCTCTCGGAGGCTCAGGGTGCTCTGCAGGTCGGTATCCGGACTCCGTCTCCCGGTTCCCCTGATGGTGGCGTGGTCCCACTGGGAGACCGGAGCCTGAAAGTAGGCTCAGTGTGGTCTAAGGCAGGCTCGGTGTTACGGGAGAGCAGGAAGGCGGCCGCGAGAGTTTCCTTCCGTGCGAAGGTTGCTCTCAGCCCCAGAGGCGGGATTTCCGGTTGCAGGGAGAGCGGTGTAGTAGATCCAGCGGCTCCCGTCAAGACAAGTAGAGCAGTTACCTCGACCAAGAGGGGTCGGACACGAATACCGCGAGGTGCGACACAATCAAATAGGGTAAGTGAGGCCATCAAGGGGGACAGTTCAAAGGCTCAAATCACGGTTCAAGATAATAAGGGTCAGAAACAGGATAAAAGCAGTGGTATCCCCAAAGAGCTGGTGCAGGAGACGTCGCCTAGAAGAGGGATAAGGTACTGTTTAAGAAGTAGAAATTTGCCAGACAATCTCACAATAACAACAGATTACCCTCAGAACACTGTAACATTTCAGCGTGATAAAGATAAATTGGTGTCCCCCACACAAATCCTGGAGCCTACTAGCGTGTCAACACGGGCTAAGGCTGTGACTAAAAAAGTTAAAATCACTCCCTCCCTTCGTACATATTTTAAAGTTAAACAATCGTCTTCAAAAGTGCCGAAAGATCCGTGTCCACAAAAAACAGAATTTTCTGAGGACAAACAAAATACTATAATGGCAGAACAAAGCGTAACAGCAGGCATTCCACTGAGTGTAAATCGCTTTGAGGGTTTGGCAGGCTTGGAAGCAGATAAAGATACAGGCAATGATGAGCATATTTCGCCCGAGAATTTGGGGGAGAATGGAGGGGTGAAGATCCATCAATAATGGGTTCTAAACCGACAGGCTTTAAGTCGACAGATGCAGCCAAAACTGCGGATAATTTAATGGAAACTTTGATCTCAGAGATGAGGTCGAGCTTTGCTACATCTGAGAGAAACCAACTTAGAATTCAGGGGGTCTGTGAGGCATTAGAAACCAAGGTGAATTCAATCATGGAAAGGGTCAGCATAGTGGAAGTCTCTGTGGAAGAAATGGAGAAGAGGGTCACGGCTAATGAAAAAGTTATAAGGGTCTTGCAGACAAGTGAGAAAGAATTAAGGGGAAAGATTGAGTCCCTGGAAAACCAGTCCAGACGAAATAACCTGAGACTTTTGAATATTCCGGAGGGTCAAGAGGGAGAAGATATAAAAACTTTTGTGGTAAACCTTTTGAAAGAAATCTTCCCTGGATTGAAGCTAAGGATCTCTATGAGGACATACAAAGGGTTCATAGAGACCCGTTCGGCAAAGGTAAAAACAGGGTAAACCCCAGGAAGATATTAGTTAACTTTAAGACCTATGCATTAAAGGAGAGAATTCTGAGAGAGGCAATAAGAGCAGGATCTCATAAAAAGAATGACTGGTCCTTCCGAATAAGGTCAGATATATCAAAGGCGACGCAGGACCGGCAATGGGAGCTTGGTCAATATATGCAGGAGTTAAAGACTCTGGGAGCCACAGTATAGATGAAATTCCCAGCATCATTGAGAGTAATGTGGGACAACCAGATGTTTAATTTGAGGGAAGCAACAGAAGTAGAATCACTGATATGTAAGATAAAGGCATTAAAAGTGTAAGATGCCCATAGAGTAGGGATCTCAAAGCGGCAGGATCAACCTGCCAATAGATAAAGGGAGGGTTCTCTTTGGGTGGGTGGGGAGGGGCTGGGGTGGTGGGTATGGGTTATATATAATTTGGTGCATTAAGGGCGTGGGAGCATTTGGGGAGAAAAACAAAAAATATTGGTCCGATTCACGAGAAGCATACGTTTAAGTGAAAATAACATAGAATATGGGAGTTAATATTCTTACGTGGAATGTAAATGGTTTGCGGGGCAGAGCTAGAAGGCAAAGGATTTTAGAATATCTTAGGAACATAAATTGCGATATATTAATTCTCCAAGAGACCCATCTTTTAAAAGCAGAGTGGGCGGACATTATGAAAACCCAGCGATGGGTGGATTCTTATATTTGTACTGATCAAACATGTTGCGTTAAGGGGATAATCATTATTTTTAAAAGGACAGCAAAAGCCATCATTGAGTCTTACAAGACTGATATAAAGGGGAGATGGGCCGTAGTGAACATACGTATGAACGAGAGATCGTTGGCAATAGTAGGATATTACGGACCTAATGTAGATGATCCCTCAGCGTTACAGGCCCTCTACGCATATCTGTTGGATGTCCCTGGTCTCATCATCTTGGGGGTGATTTTAATATACTAATTGACCCTAAGCAAGATAGGAATCCTCCTAAAAATACCCTACTTTACCAAAAATGAAGAGTTGGCTAAAGTTATACCAGGATGACTTAGGTTTAATTGATATATGGAGAGCAAAAGGTCAAAAATTGCACTTGTTCACGTTTAAAAATAAAAAACTGGGTCATTCTTCTAGAATTGATTATTTCTTAATTGATAAATCATTAGGGGCTGAAGTAAAAGGGTTAGACATCTTCCAGAACATCTCTCTGATCACTCGGCAGTACTATTGGAGTTTGAATTTCAAAGTCAGCAGTCTCAATCCAGATGGACCTTAGATAAGACTCTGCTTATGGATGCTCAAATAATAAAGGACTTGAAAGAGGAAACTATATCCTATTTCCAATTAAACGCAGAGGGGACTTCCCGTCAGGTTACATGGGATGCGTATAAGGCAGTACTTAGGGGGAAGTTGATTAGTTTAGCGGCCTACCGAAACAAGTCGAATAAAAAGGAAATAGAGAGCTTAGAGGGAGAAATACAGAGACTAGAGAAGAGTATTGGAGAGGAAATTTTAGCGGTCAAAGTGGAAGCACTCACAGGGGAATTAATCAACAAGAAAAGGGAACTTGTTAATATCTTAGATGCTCGAGGTAAAAGAAAATGGGAAGCAAGTAAACTTGCTCACTATCAATATGGTGAGGGGTGTGGAAAGCTTCTAGCTTGGAAAGCTAAGACTGACTTGAATCGCAATAAGATTTTGAGCATCCTAGAGGAGGATAAAAATCATTCTACTGTAGAAGAGTCGGAAATTAAGAATGCCTTTTTTAAGTTTTTTAGAGAACTATATAAAGAGGATACGCGTGACAGTGCAGATCAAATTAAAGATTATCTTAACTCTTGGGTAAAGCAAACTTTGTCAGAAGAGCATAGAGAAGAATTAAATGCGGAGATTACAGAATTAGAAGTAAGTGAGGTAGTTAAAGGTATGAAAAATGCAAAGGCGGCTGGGCCTGATGCTTTGCCCAATGAGATATACAAGGCGTTGAAGGAGGAACTTGTCCCTGAGCTCACTAGCTTATTTAATGACACATTTATACGGGGACAGGAACCTCCTAAATCCTGGAGCGACGCAACCATTTGTATTATATTAAAGCCTGGGAAGGATCCTAAGATATGCGAGTCCTATAGACCTATCTCGATGTTAAACAGTGACTATAAAATTTTCACTCAAATATTAGCAAAAAGATTGGGGAAGTGGGCAGGCTGCCTAATTCATCAGGATCAGAAAGGTTTCATAAGGGGTAGACAGATTCAGGAACTCACACACGAATTAATAGGGGCAATAGACTTGGCGGTTGAGGAGAAGCTCCCTTATCGATAATCACTTTCGATGCCGCCAAGGCATTTGACAGGGTTAGCTGGAGTTTTTTACACAATACCTTGGAGGCTTATAAACTGGGTAGCAATTTTGTAAGAGCAGTAAGAGTTCTATATAGATCCCCAACCTCATGTGTATTAGTTAATGGGTCCCTTACAGACAAGATATATATAGAAAGAGGAACTAGGCAGGGGTGCCCTCTTTCTCCCCTGCTCTTTAACTTTTATATAGAACCCTTAGCTAGTGCCTTGAGAGCAAATCTACACATATCCCCTTTCAGGTATGGGAACTGGGTGAAAAAGGTCGCACTATATGCGGACGATTTAATGGTATTTACAGATGATCTGAATGCTTCTCTTCCAAGAATAATAGAAACATTGAAGCAGTTTGGTAACTTATCAGGTTATCAGATAAACCAACAAAAGACTGAGATCATGTGTTGGAATACTCAGAGTAATGACCCTTTGGTAAAACACCAAATAAGATATCTAGGGATTTTGATTGTGGGAGAGGTTAAGAGGATTGCTCAAATTAATTTTAATAAAATTCAAACACAGTCCAGAAAACTTCTCAATGCATGGAAGAGTCTCCCGTTGTCATTCCTGGGTAGTTCGAATCTGGTAAAGATGATGATTTTACCTAGATTTACGTATATCTTTAACACGATTCCACTTGAGTTTAAAAAAGAATGGGTTAGTAAAATGCAGGGCGACATCAGCAGTTTTATATGGGCCTCGAGAGGGGCTAGAATCTCGTGGAAAAAAATAAGGAGAAAACAGGAGCATGGTGGAATAGCTAGCCCGGATCTGTTCCAATATTATAGGGCCTTTCATTTCAAAAATGTCAGAGTATTATTTAAGGATTATAGCTCTTATCCATGTTATATGCAAGCAATGATAGGCCCAGCAGGAAGCCACTTTTTGTACAAATTCGGCCACACAAAATTTTTTAAGAAAATCAAGCTAAAAATTTTGGGTGCAGCTATCAGATTGTGGGTTCAGATAAGGCGTCTGTGGAAGATTCCTTACTATTGTCA
The DNA here is from genome assembly GCA_963921515.1 of Calotriton arnoldi. Taxonomy (NCBI): domain Eukaryota; kingdom Metazoa; phylum Chordata; class Amphibia; order Caudata; family Salamandridae; genus Calotriton; species Calotriton arnoldi. Next base: position 19,642 of record CAWUFW010014718.1, read on the forward strand.
ACATGCCCCAATCTGGGACTCGCCTGGAACGCCGGAATGTCTAAAGGATGTGTTATCAGCACCGTTAAGAGAAGCCGGAGTAGTGGAATGGGGTCAGATATTGTCTGGGTCCACAATTGTTGACTGGGAGCAGTTATCAGTACTGTCTAACAGAGGCTTGTCTAAGTTCAAATATTACCAACTTACAAGCTGGGCTAAATCCTTGGGAAAAGACGGGGTAGGAAATCCAGAACTGGAGTCGAAATTCCAAGTAGAATTCGGGAAGAAAGAGGTAGCTTTATGGTATTGGGCGATTATCAATGAAGGACGAGAGGAATTCACCCTTCCCATCGAGATCTGGGGGAAAGCACTGCCTACGCTGGATGTATCCTTATTATGGCAAGTATCTGCGGCTGCATTTGGGGTTGTCATTAAATCTGCACCTCTCAAAAAGAATTATTTATTTACTTTGCATAGAGCATATTGGACTCCCAAGAAGCTGTCAAAATTGAAAAAGGAGAGGTGAAACGATGTCCTAAATGTGATGAAGAACGAGCTGATGACATCCATATGTTCTGGCAGTGCCCCCGACTCCAGAGCTTTTGGGAAAAAGTGGGTAAGACACTCTCTGAGGTATTCCATCAAGAAATACAGGTAAGCGCCCAATTAGTATTGTTTGGGGTGGAGCTGGATGACAGTGGAAGACCCAACTTTAGTAAAAAACAAAGAAATCTACTCTTTTTACTGATATTGCTTGCTAGGCGGGAGATATGTATCAAATGGGTTAAGCCTGTGTCACCTACAGAAGAAGAATGGCTGAATTCTGTGTTTAGAATAAATCTTCTCGATAGAGCTGGTGTACTTACTAAAAGATTAGAATTTTGGAATATCTGGGAACAGTATTGGTCTGGTAAAACGTTATAATGAGGTCTGCTACTGATCTGATAAAATCTAATTAAGTCCAATGATTAAGCGCACCAACAGTTAAGAAAGGCGAGATGGTGGTACAGGTTTTGACCCCTTTCGAAAAAGGAGTGGGCAAGTTCCGTATGAGATGCCTGATGGCCAGTGAGATACCCCCACGCAGGAATTGGAGTTGAGTCTAGTGTGGTGGGGAAAAACAGAGGGGAAGAAAAGGCTCTCTAAACGCGGTAAATCTTGCCAAATATACTCTTTTTTTAAAACTTTGCGTGATGAGGACTAAAAAAAATAAATAAAAAAAAAAACATGGGGTGTTGTTTTTTTGTAGCTCGATCTCCCGTTGTTGAAAGGTTTCCTGCTGTGCTAACAGTTGGACCACTATTTCAGCTGAAGCCCAAGTTGTTGCCATTGCCTCTTTGTTTCTTATGTACAGATGTGGTTTAAATTCTATTGCTAATAGATCTGCAGAAGTGATCTTTGCAAGCTCACTTATTTCCTTTGCTAACTTCATAATTTCCCCTCTATTTAATGTGTTGAATGCTCCTTTGGAAATGTAGGTGGGAATTAGGAGGAGTTTGGTGGATCGTTGTTCCGGGGTCCGTGCTTGTATTGCTGACCCCTCAGACTCTGGGACGGCCTGGGGGCGTCACTTCGGCGTCAAAGAATATGGCTGCCTTTCCGTGAAGCTCCGCGGCGGTACGGGGACGGAGGAAGTCTCTGTTGGCACCACTCGCCGCTTCGCTTCCCCAACTGGCAGAGAGTGACAATGAAGTCTGTCTCCATCTTTTACGGCGTTCCTGCTCGTTTGGGGTGAGCGCTCTGCCTTCTTTTTTGCTGACTTCCAATTCAGTCAGCCCGCGGCCGCCATTTTGAGCATTTTTATCGCTCGATTTTCAATGTTACATTTAATGCCCATATAAACTCTGCCAAATAAGCGCTCCTGCTCATTTTTGAATGCCCTCACCCCTTTGGCTGTTTTTTACTGTTTTTATTGTATTTGGAAGCATTTTTGCGACTTGGAGCTCTGGAACAACTGCAGTTTATTTTATGGGCTGTATTGTGTGGCTGTAATTTTCACTGACTGTACTCAAAGCCATATTCTCCTATTACTGGATGAAGAGCACCTTTACCTTCCAGTTAAACTTTCATGCATGGCAGCCTTGGAATACCATATTAATTACAGTTCACGATTATGCTCCCTTTTTCCTGGCTAAAGATATTTTGTTTGCGTGCCGACTCTACTCAGTTCTCATGTATCTTATAAGACCACCCAGCTGACGTCTTGAGGCTTTTGTTGACCTGTTTCGTGGGTGCACCGTTTTTTCACCAACGTTTTATCTCCTTTTGGCTATTCTTACTCACCAACCAACTGCTTTCGAATTCCAGTTGACTCAAAGTTACAAATCAGCTTCTTCATGGCTTATTCTTGTCTGCCTTTTTCACAATGCAAAGCTGTCATAATTTCTATTGGCTGACTTGAGGAGAATTTCCTGTTTTTCTTCATCACACTTCTGGCGTTTCCCTTGCAATATACATGAGGGTGTTAGTGTTATTGGTGTATGGTTTATGGCAAAAGCACGAGTTACCCGTGCCAGTGCTCCTCCTCCTGTCCCTGCTACCTTGGTGGACTATAACCCTTTCAGTATTCTGCAAGACGACATGGACGAGATGGAATCAAGCTCTACGTCCTCCGCCACAATTGGCGCAACATCTGCTACCACCCGAAATGCGCCTAAACCAACTTCTAAATTACTTTCTGTATCATCATCAGCAACAGGTAAATGTGTCAAAAAAGACCCGCCTTCTCCTACCAATTCTTCAGCTTCTATTTCTATGGAATTACTTTTTGAAGAAATTCGTGCTCTCAAACCTTATATGACGGAAACAAATGTTCATCTCCAAAGTCTTGAAGACAACTGGTCTCATACCAATCAAAAAGTTACTCATTTGGAAAATTGAGTTGACTCTGTTCAAGCTGTTGTCAATCAAGTGCCTTCCATGCATCAGGAAATTTCCCGCCTAAAACAACAAGTGGAAAATTTAGAAAATAGACATAGGCGCAATAACCTATGCATCTATAGACTTGTGGAGGGACTTGAGGGCTCTGACCCTCTTATTTTCTTTCAATCTTTTCTCCCAAAGCTTCTTAATATTCCAGAATCTCCACCACTGAATATCCAAAGAGCACACCGCCTGGGTCGTGCCCCACAAGCTTCTTCTTCATCAACTAAACCAAGAGGTGTTATTCTATATTTTTTGGAATATACTGACTTACTTAAGGTCTTACAGGCAGCCAAACTTAAGGGAAAAATTTATTGGCAAGGATCTAACCTGTTTTTTGCTCAAGATTAAGCAAAAGCGACAGCAGACCGTCGGAAGCAATTTCTAGATATGAGACCTGCACTTCGAAGTTTGAATGCCAGATGTGGTTTGTTTCATCCATGCCTCTTCAAGGTGACTTACAAAAATAAAACCACTAACTATGAAGACCCTGTTCTATTACAGCATTTTTTGGATACCTGTAGGGTAGAGGATATGAAGATGGCTCGTTCTTCGCTGATTTAATTGTTGTGTTAACATTGTTGTTCTCTATTTTTCTCCTCTTTTTTCATATTTTTTCTTTTTCAGTTACATTGTCTGTAGAGGGAGCGACTTGACGCCTACTAGTTTTTTCTTAGATTTGATTGGTCTGTTTTAACTTTGTCGTTATTTGTTCTCGCCTTCTCTGTTATATTTCCTCACATTATATGGTCATGTTTTTTATATAATGTATTTTCTTCTTTTTACCACTAGGTAAGGTTTTTCGTGGTCCCCTGATCTGTGACCTTTACCCAGTCTGGATGTCCTCCTCCTTTTCCCGTTCTCGTCCTGGAGTTTTTCCGGTTGGCTGTGCCGTCTTCCTTATGTGGCTCCACCACCCCCGTTTTCATTGTATGTTCGTGATATGTCTTTTTGTTTTTTCTTTATTTTTTATTTTTTCTATCCTCTTTTGGGCTCTTTATTTGACGATATATGTATTCCCTGGTTCTTTTCTCTACCTACTTCTACATATTCTAAATTTTTCTTCCTTTCCATTTTCCTCTCTCTTTCCCTCTTTCCAGCCTCCTTTTCTTCCTTCTCTCCCTAGTTATTGCATGATTTTTTTCAATTATGTTCCTTTTTCCTTCATATTCATCAACACTATTCCTCTCATTACCTTTTCCCTTGTTACTATTACTACTTTACACTATTGTACTCTTTGAATTGTTGTTAGATAAACTAAGATGCCGTTAAATTTTTTTTTTGAGTTCAATGAGTTTTTATTGGTTGTTCAAACAGTATATAATACATATGCATAAAACACAACGCAATAAGCAAAAGAAAATACAATACAATACAATACAATAAATAACCTAAATGGACAAAAAATAGATGAGTAGACTGTCCAGCAATAAGTCAGCAAATACCATACATAACATAAATGGCACTTGAAATGTATCTAAGGCAAAAACATATACCATGAAAGGCTATTACGTTCGGTATATATCTAATGTTTGCGTGAGTTTTCGGCTAATGAAAAGAGCAATAATATCACACAATGTGAGACATAGGCGGTGAATAGGGGTTAGAAAACCTTAATACGTGCCCCTCTAGAGTTCAGAGTATATGTGTCGGTCATAGAGGGTCACCGTTCGGTACTGTGTAAGACCATAGGGTAGTTTGTGAAATATTTCACGGTGGTTTGTGTGATTCAAAAAAGAGATCAAGGGATTCCCACATGTATCTAACCGGGGTCTTCCACGGAGAGTTGTGGAGCGCTATATTATCAGCTCCTCGAAATTAGTGACCCAATTTAGCCAGCATTTAAAGGACGTTTTGCGAGTGTCCTTCCAATTATTAAGAATTATCTTAATTGCTGCTGTGATGAGTAGGTCAAGGAGTGCCTTATCGTTTTCGCACAAGGAGTCTGCTCTAAGAGGAGCGAACAGCAGAGTCGAGAGATCCCTGCTTGTATCAAAGGGGAAGAGTTTAGATATGAATTCAAGGTGTCGTTAAAATTTTTATCCTGGAATGTTAAAGGTTTGGGTTCGCCTATAAAACGTCAAAGGGTTTTATCACATATTACTGGTTTGAAAGGTGACATTTTTTTATTGCAGGAGATTCATGTAATCCAAAAGGAAATATCCAAACTTCAGCGACAATGGGTGGGCCATGTTTTTGCTTCTCCTGGTTCGGGGAAACGTAATGGGGTAGCTATTCTTTGTCATAAAGTTTGAATATTCATGTTGTTGCTCAAGAAGCGGATAATGAAGGTAGATGGGTCTCGGTTTCTTTGTTGGTTAACAAAATCCCTTTGACTATTTTTAATCTATATGCACCCACTAACCCTGATAAACTTTTTTGGCCCCAGATTTTATCCAAACTAATGACATATAGTGATGATTATTTGATTGTTGGTGGTGATTGTAATATGGTTGTTGAACCCCTTTATTGATAGACGTTCACAATCTAGATTTATCCCTTCTAATATCCATTCTCAATTCACATCTACTATTGCCCAATGTTCCCTTGTTGATGTCTGGAGATTATGCCATCCTACCCTTCAAGAATATACCTTTTTCTCTCCTGTTCATTCCTCTCAATCCCGCATAGACTACCTGTTTATTTCTAAGGCCCTTACACAACATATGTCACATTCCGATATAGGTTCTATTTTGCTTTCAGACCATGCTCCGTATTTCTCAATTTAGATTTACTCCCTCCTACAGTGGGATCTAGGCGTTGGAGATTTAATAATTCCTTCCTATTAGACCCCACATTTACCTCGGCATTTCAACATTTTTCAAATACATTTTTTCTAGAAAATGAATCCCCACATACCTCCCCATCACTACTTTGGGACACCTTCAAAGCTGCTTCTAGAGACTTCATTATTTCTTTTGTAGCTCAGAAACGAAAATCCTCTTCCAAAAATTGCAAACACGTATTTCGCATATTAAACAGTTAGAGCATTCCTTTCAATCTACTAAATCCCAGTCTGATTTGGACGCGCTTCTTAAAGCCAAATTTTCGTTTAATACACTTTCAACCGAATCTGCTAATCTGATTTTGCTTAAATCCAGTGCTAAATATTATGGTGCCCAAAATAAGGCTGGGAAAATTCTCGCTAATTATCTTAAGATTAAAAAAGAACGAACTAAAATTGATTCAATTTTAACTTCGCTAACACTAGGGTTCAAAAAAACAAAGATATTCTTTTAGAATTTACAAATTTTTACCAATCCCATTATACTCCTGAATCTCCCTCTTGTCAAGAAGATATCCTTCATTACTTATCTTCTATCTCCCTCCTTCTTCTCCTGAAATAGATTTTTCTTCCCTAGAAGATGATATTCAAACTAATGATATTTTGTCCGCCATTCACTCTATTAAAAAAGGTAAAGCTCCAGGACCTGATGGGTTTAAAATTGAATTCTACACTCATTTCTCCCAGATCCTTCTTCCTAAATTATATCAATTATTCCAACACTTTATCTCTACCCAGAAATCGGAAGGTTCCTTTCAGGAGGCTTTAATATGTCTCCTCCCTAAAGAAAACAAAGACCATACTTTATGCAAAAATAATAGGCCCATATCTTTGATCAATTTAGATTATAAGAGCTTTGCAAAAATACTCGCCCTTCGCTTAGATTCTTTAGTACCCCATTTGATTGGGAAGGAACGATGTGGTTTTATTAAGTGACGACATTTATCTGATAACACTCGACTGTTTTTAATGTATTCAGCAAATCCAAAACATATACAAATTCATTAGCAGCAATTTCATTGGATAGAGTCAGTTGGCCTTTTATTTTTTCAACGCTTGCTTGGTTTGGTTTTGGCCCGAAATTAATCAATTATGTTTCTTTATTATACTCCTCTCCCAAATCCTTTATTTTAGCCAATGGTCTTGTATCTCCTTCTTTTTCGTTGCATAAAGGAGTCCGGCAGGGTTGCCCCCTCTCTCCATTATTATTTATTCTTGCCCTGGAACCTTTCTTAATCAAGATCAGATTAAATAAAGTTATTACAGGGTTCCCATATGGTGACACACTTTTAAAACTCTCAGTGTATGCAGATGACATTTTATTATTTATTTCTAATCCACAAACCTCCTTCCCAGTTTTCAGAAGTAGATGATTTTGCCCTTGTCTCCGGTTATAAATTAAATGCTGATAAATGTGAAATCCTCCCTTTAAATAGTTTATGCTTTCATGCTGATTTTTCTGCTTCATCTTTTCATTGGAATTCAAATAAGATTAAATATTTTGGTATATGGTTCACTACCTCTATTAAAGATACTGTCGCTCTAAATTTGAAAGAGTTACTATCAGTTGTATCTGTATCCACTTCGCGATGGCACCCTCTGTACTTATCATGGTGGGGTCGACTAGATACCATAAAAATGATGTTAGTCCCTATCATATTGTTTTATTTATCTAATATCCCAATCAATATTCCTAAATCTTATTATAAAAAGCTGTATGCTATTATATCCAAGTTCTTATGGCATAACAAAACAGCAAGAATGTCCCTTTGTAAGCTTAAAAAACCTAAATATATGGGAGGTGTTAATTTCCCAGATTTTCACTCCTATGATTCTGCATTTTTTCTTAAACAATCTGCTTTTCTTTCATCTGACAATCAATCTGACATTATACTCTACCCCTTATGGGTGGAAGTTGAAAAATCTCTTTTTCATCCGTTTTCTTTTGAAGAATTTATCTCATTTTCCCACACTCCCTCCTCTCTAACTTTTCCCATTCTTAAAAATGCTCGAAAATTTTTCCAACCACTCTTCTCCTCTTCACAAGATGAGCGTACACAATTTTTAAATTCATCGCTTTGGTATAATAAACATATCAAATTTAATAATAAATGTATCTTTTGGAAGGATTGGTTTGCTCATGGTCTTAAATGGACTCATCAGCTTTTTCAAGATGGCGTCTGTATCCCATTCCCAATAATGCAATCTCGTTTTTCCCTTCCCTCATCATATCAACCCAGATACTTATCTTTGACTGCAACGGCTCAATCTTCTTATAATGATTTACCCTCTAACCTTCCACTTGTCCCTCCATCTTCTAGCATAACTTCAATTTTATGCAATACACCTTCTGCCTCTCAAATCTATAAATCCTTAACTAACATCCCTCTTTTGCGAGATAAATTAGACATGGAACATAGTTGGGAATCTGACCTAGGTGAATCCTTCTCCATTTCACTCTGGAATAAGATCTGGGCTAAAATACGGAAGTCCTCTAGAGCAGCCAACACAACACAGACCCTATTTTTTGTTTATAATAGACTTCTAATTACCCCTGCTTCACAAAATTGACCCTAGCATTCCCTCTACTTGTTGGTCTTGTACTAACTCATCCGCTGACCTCAAACACATGTTATTTAACTGTCCACTCATTCATACTTTTTGGACTCGAGTCTGGCAACACATTAGCAATATTTCTCATGCCCTTGTTCCATTTTCCCTCACTCATATTTTTCTGGGGAGGATTTCTGAAGTTTGGTCATCACAAGCCACTGAGGTGCATATTATTGATTTACTCCTTGCTGTTGCCTTTCAGCAAATTACAAAATCATGGAAGGATACCTCTGCGGTTTCTTTTCAGGCATGGTGGTACGGAATCTGCTATAATCATAGGTTGGATTGAGCGTATGTATATCCCATCTCGCTTGCAATTAAAAGAGACTTACTTTGGTTGCCTGTTACAGAATTGTTAAATGTATCTGCTAAAATGATGTCTTTACATGAACCCTCCATTGAAGAAGTACTCAAACCACCTTGATTTTTGTAACCATTGTTGTTTTAATTCTTTCTATTTTACTGTTATATGCTAATATAATGCATTAGGAACATTTTATTGTACTACTGTTTGCTTATACATTTATTATATATTCCCCTTTTTCCTTCTTTCGCCCTTTCTTTCCTCCCCTCCTTTTTCTTTCCTTCCTTTCCCCCTTCCTCTTTCTAATAAGATGTATTATTATCTTCTTCTAGTTTATGATACCAATCTTGTATTATCTGTATTATGTTATACTTATTTTTCATTCATCAAATAAAAACCTTTAAAACTTAAGACTCTGGGACGGCCTGTCTTTGGTCCTGGTGGGGTTCGTCAAGCTGTGAGTTTTGCCCCTGCACTTGAGCCTGTGGTGGGGCCTCAATCAATCAATCAATCACGGCATTTATAGAGCGCGCTACTCACCCGGGAGGGTCTCAAGGCGCTGGGGGAGGGGGTAAGTTACTGCTCGAACAGCCAGGTCTTGAGCTGCTTCCTGAAGGCGAGATGGTCCTGGGTTCGCCGAAGGTGAGTGGGGAGGGAGTTCCAGGTCTTGGCCGCCAGGTAGGAGAAGGATCTTCCTCCGGCGGTGGTTCTGCGGATGCGTGGTACGGTGGCGAGGGCGTGGCTGGTTGATCGTAGCTGGCGTGTGGGCGTGTAGAAGGACATGCGGTCGTTGAGGTACTTTGGGCCCAGGTCGTGGAGGGCCTTGTGTGCGTGGGTGAGGAGTCTGAACGTGATTCTCTTGCTGACGGGGAGCCAGTGCAGGTCTTTCAGGTGTACGGTGATGTGGCTGTGTCGGGGGATGTCCAGGATGAGTCGTGCGGAGGCGTTCTGGATGCGCTGGAGTCTCTTTTGAAGTTTGGCTGTGGTTCCGGCGTAGAGGGTGTTCCCATAGTCCAGTCGGCTGGTGACGAGTGCCTGGGTGACGGTCTTCCTGGTTTCAGTGGGGATCCATCTGAAGATCTTGCGGAGCATGCGCAGGGTGTTGAAGCATGAAGATGAGACGGCGTTGACTTGTCTGGTCATCGACAGGGAGGAGTCCAGGATGAAGCCCAGGTTGCGTGCGTGGTCCGTTGGCTTGGGTGCGGTGCCCAGGGCCGGGGGCCACCAGGAGTCGTCCCAGGCGGAGGGTGATGAGCCCAGGATGAGGACTTCCGTCTTGTCTGAGTTCAGTTTAAGGCGGCTGTTCCTCATCCAGTCGGCGACGTCTCTCATCCCGTCGTGCAGGTTGGCTCTGGCGGTGGTGGGGTCGTTGGTGAGGGAGAGGATCAGCTGGGTGTCGTCGGCGTAGGAGATGATGTTGAGGTTGTGTCGGCGTGCGATGGCTGCGAGGGGGCTCATGTAGACGTTGAAGAGGGTCGGGCTGAGTGAGGATCCTTGTGGAACGCCGCAGATGACTTCGGTGGCTTCGGATCTGAACGGGGAGAGGCGGACTCTCTGGGTTCTTCCGGCGAGGAACGAGATGATCCATTCCAGTGCTTTCTCTCGGATTCCGATGTTGCTGAGGCGCTTCACTAGGGTGCGGTGGCAGACGGTGTCGAACGCCGCGGAGAGGTCCAGGAGGATGAGGGCAGCTGTTTCCCCGTTGTCGGTTAGGGTTCTGATGTCGTCGGTGGCTGCGATAAGGGCGGTCTCGGTGCTGTGGTTGGCCCGAAACCCGGACTGCGAGGGGTCGAGGGATCCATTCGTCTCGAGGAAGGCGGCAAGCTGTCTGTTGACGGTCTTCTCGATGACTTTGGCCGGAAACGGAAGGAGCGAGATGGGGCGGTAGTTCTTGAGGTCGGTGGGGTCCGCCGTTGGTTTCTTCAGGAGGGCGGTAAGCTCGGCGTGCTTCCAGCTCTCCGGGAAGGTGGCGGTGTGGAAGGAGGAGTTGATGATGTCCCGGAGATGGGGTGCGATGGTGGCGTCGGCTTTGTTGAAGACGTGGTGTGGGCAGGGGTCGGTTGGTGATCCGGAGTGGATGGAGTTCATCGTGCGGGTGGTGTCTTCGGTGTTGATCGGGGTCCAGTTGCAGAGGGTGGTGGTGGCGGGCATTGGTTCGGCGGTAGGGTGCGTTGTTTGTGCGTCGAAGCTGTTGTGTATGTCGGTGATCTTGCGGTGGAAGAACGCGGAGAGTGAGTTGCAGAGGTCTTGCGAGGGGGTGATGTCGTTGTTTCCGGCGCTGGGGTTGGAGAACTCTTTGACGATGCTGAAAAGTTCCTTGCTGTCATGGGCGTTGTTGTCCAGTCGTTCTTTGAGTGCCGACTTCTTGGTGGCACGGATCAGCTGGTGGTGTTTGCGGGTGGCGTGCTTGAGGGCGGTCCTGTTGTCTGTGGTCTGGACGAGTCGCCAGGTTTTCTCGAGAGTGCGGCAGTTCTTCTTGGATTCCTTGAGTTCGTTGGTGAACCAAGGGGTTTTCTTGCTTCCGGGTCTGCTGGGAGGGTTTTTAGTGGTGCGAGGTCGTCGGCGCAGGCGGTCAGCCACTTGGCGAGGTTGCTGGCTGCTTCGTTTGGGTCCGTTGTGTCGGTGGGTGTGTTCTGGCTGAGGGAGGCGGTGAGCTGCTCGGCGGTGATCTTGCTCCAGCTCCGGCGGGGAGCCTGTTGCGGGTGGTGGTGGGTCGCAGTCTTTCTGAAGCTGAAGTGGACGCAGCTGTGGTCGGTCCAGTGGAGTCCGGTGGCGTGGCTGAAGGAGATGTGCTTGCTGGACGAGAAGACGGGGTCAAGCGTGTGGCCGGCGTAGTGGGTGGGCGTGTTCACCAGTTGTTTGAGTCCGAGGTTGGCGAGGTTGTCCAGCAGGGCGGTGGTGTTTCTGTCGTTGTTGTTCTCCAGGTGGAAGTTGAGGTCCCCTAGGAGGATGTAGTCGGCGGAGGGCATGGCGTGCGGGCTGATGAAGTCTGCGATGTCTTCGCTGAATAGTGTGCGTGGTCCCGGGGGTCTGTAGATGAGGGTGCCTCGGAGGGTGGTCTTGGGGTCCGTGTGTATCTGGAAGTGTAGGTGTTCGGCGGCGGTGAAGGTCTCGTCGGAGTTAGTCGAGATGCGGATGGTGTTCTTGTGTACGATGGCGATGCCTCCTCCCGTCTGGTTGACGCGGTCCCTCCGGGTGATCTTGTATCCATCCGGGATGGCTATGGCGATGTCAGGCGCTGAGGAGGCGTTCATCCAGGTTTCGGTGAGGAAGGCGATGTCCGGTGCTGTTGCGTCGAGCAGGTCCCAGAGTTCCACGGCGTGCCTGTGGACGGAGCGGGTGTTCAGCAGGATGCATTTCAGGTGGTTGCTGCTGGTGCTCGACTTGGCGGAGGTGGTGCACGTCAGGGGGCAGGTGAATCGGCAGGTTTGGCAGGTGAAGGGTCCGTGGGTGCGTCTCGGTGAGGCTCGGTAGCAGGCAGGGTTCCGGCCGGCATTGAGTGCGGTGAGTGTGGCGGCGTCGTAGGTCCGTCGAGTGGTGTTGCATCGGTGGGATCCAGGGGTTCTGGCGCTGGGCGCGGTCCAGTCGCGGACGGGCGCAGACGGGCTTGCCTTAGGCGCGCCTTCGGCGCGCCAGCGGCGCGCCCGCTGCGCACGTCCGCTGCGCGGCGCGTGCAGCGGCCGCCATTTATGGGGAGGTGGGAGGGAGGAGCAGCTGGGAGGCGGGAGGCAGGGGCAGCGAATGGGCAGTCAGGGGGCGGGGCCGCAGGGGACGCAGCGGCGGGAATGGCGATAGGCAGCGAGGGGCACAGAAGGAAAAACGGGGGAGAGCAGGCAAATCACGGGTAAACAACAGTGGGGCAGCGAGGGGCACAGAAGGAAAAACGGGGGAGAGCAGGCAAATCACGGGCACAACAACAGTGGGGCAGCGAGGGGCACAGAAAGGAAAAAACGGGGGGAGAGCAGGCAAATCACGGGTAAACAACAGTGGGGCAGCGAGGGGCACAGAAAGGAAAAAACGGGGGGAGAGCAGGCAAATCACGGGCACAACAACAGTGGGGCAGCGAGGGGCACAGAAGGAAAACGGGGGAGAGCAGGCAAATCACGGGCACAACAACAGTGGGGCAGCGAGGGGCACAGAAGGAAAAACGGGGGAGAGCAGGCAAATCACGGGCACAACAACAGTGGGGCAGCGAGGGGCACAGAAAGGAAAAACGGGGGAGAGCAGGCAAATCACGGGTAAACAACAGTGGGGCAGCGAGGGGCACAGAAGGAAAAACGGGGGAGAGCAGGCAAATCACGGGCACAACAACAGTGGGGCAGCGAGGGGCACAGAAAGGAAAAAACGGGGGGAGAGCAGGCAAATCACGGGTAAACAACAGTGGGGCAGCGAGGGGCACAGAAAGGAAAAACGGGGGAGAGCAGGCAAATCACGGGCACAACAACAGTGGGGCAGCGAGGGGCACAGAAGGAAAACGGGGGAGAGCAGGCAAATCACGGGCACAACAACAGTGGGGCAGCGAGGGGCACAGAAAGGAAAAACGGGGGAGAGCAGGCAAATCACGGGCACAACAACAGTGGGGCAGCGAGGGGCACAGAAGGAAAAACGGGGGAGAGCAGGCAAATCACGGGCACAACAACAGTGGGGCAGCGAGGGGCACAGAAAGGAAAAAACGGGGGAGAGCAGGCAAATCACGGGTAAACAACAGTGGGGCAGCGAGGGGCACAGAAAGGAAAAACGGGGGAGAGCAGGCAAATCACGGGTAAACAACAGTGGGGCAGCGAGGGGCACAGAAAGGAAAAACGGGGGAGAGCAGGCAAATCACGGGCACAACAACAGTGGGGCAGCGAGGGGCACAGAAGGAAAAACGGGGGAGAGCAGGCAAATCACGGGCACAACAACAGTGGGGCAGCGAGGGGCACAGAAAGGAAAAAACGGGGGGAGAGCAGGCAAATCACGGGTAAACAACAGTGGGGCAGCGAGGGGCACAGAAAGGAAAAAACGGGGGGAGAGCAGGCAAATCACGGGTAAACAACAGTGGGGCAGCGAGGGGCACAGAAGGAAAAACGGGGGAGAGCAGGCAAATCACGGGCACAACAACAGTGGGGCAGCGAGGGGCACAGAAAGGAAAAAACGGGGGGAGAGCAGGCAAATCACGGGTAAACAACAGTGGGGCAGCGAGGGGCACAGAAGGAAAAACGGGGGAGAGCAGGCAAACCACGGGCACAACAACAGTGGGGCAGCGAGGGGCACAGAAAGGAAAAACGGGGGAGAGCAGGCAAATCACGGGTAAACAACAGTGGGGCAGCGAGGGGCACAGAAGGAAAAACGGGGGAGAGCAGGCAAATCACGGGCACAACAACAGTGGGGCAGCGAGGGGCACAGAAAGGAAAAGGGGAGACAAGCAGACAAAACTGGCACCGGGGCCACAAGCGGAGGGCGATCTTACCTACAGGAGCAGCGGGCAGACAGCACAGGCGGAGCTGTGTGGTGGGGGAGCGACCTACCTGGCAAGGTCAAGGGTCGCTCTCCTCACCGTGCAGCGGCCGCCATTTATGGGGAGGTGGGAGGGAGGAGCAGCTGGGAGGCGGGAGGCAGGGGCAGCGAATGGGCAGTCAGGGGGCGGGGCCGCAGGGGACGCAGCGGCGGGAATGGCGATAGGCAGCGAGGGGCACAGAAGGAAAAACGGGGGAGAGCAGGCAAATCACGGGTAAACAACAGTGGGGCAGCGAGGGGCACAGAAGGAAAAACGGGGGAGAGCAGGCAAATCACGGGCACAACAACAGTGGGGCAGCGAGGGGCACAGAAAGGAAAAACGGGGGAGAGCAGGCAAATCACGGGTAAACAACAGTGGGGCAGCGAGGGGCACAGAAAGGAAAAAACAGGGGGAGAGCAGGCAAATCACGGGCACAACAACAGTGGGGCAGCGAGGGGCACAGAAGGAAAAACGGGGGAGAGCAGGCAAATCACGGGCACAACAACAGTGGGGCAGCGAGGGGCACAGAAAGGAAAAAAACGGGGGGAGAGCAGGCAAATCACGGGTAAACAACAGTGGGGCAGCGAGGGGCACAGAAAGGAAAAAACGGGGGAGAGCAGGCAAATCACGGGCACAACAACAGTGGGGCAGCGAGGGGCACAGAAGGAAAAACGGGGGAGAGCAGGCAAATCACGGGCACAACAACAGTGGGGCAGCGAGGGGCACAGAAAGGAAAAAACGGGGGGAGAGCAGGCAAATCACGGGTAAACAACAGTGGGGCAGCGAGGGGCACAGAAAGGAAAAACGGGGGAGAGCAGGCAAATCACGGGTAAACAACAGTGGGGCAGCGAGGGGCACAGAAAGGAAAAACGGGGGGAGAGCAGGCAAATCACGGGCACAACAACAGTGGGGCAGCGAGGGGCACAGAAGGAAAAACGGGGGAGAGCAGGCAAATCACGGGCACAACAACAGTGGGGCAGCGAGGGGCACAGAAAGGAAAAAACGGGGGGAGAGCAGGCAAATCACGGGTAAACAACAGTGGGGCAGCGAGGGGCACAGAAAGGAAAAAACGGGGGGAGAGCAGGCAAATCACGGGTAAACAACAGTGGGGCAGCGAGGGGCACAGAAGGAAAAACGGGGGAGAGCAGGCAAATCACGGGCACAACAACAGTGGGGCAGCGAGGGGCACAGAAAGGAAAAACGGGGGAGAGCAGGCAAATCACGGGTAAACAACAGTGGGGCAGCGAGGGGCACAGAAGGAAAAACGGGGGGAGAGCAGGCAAATCACGGGCACAACAACAGTGGGGCAGCGAGGGGCACAGAAAGGAAAAAACGGGGGAGAGCAGGCAAATCACGGGTAAACAACAGTGGGGCAGCGAGGGGCACAGAAGGAAAAACGGGGGGAGAGCAGGCAAATCACGGGCACAACAACAGTGGGGCAGCGAGGGGCACAGAAAGGAAAAGGGGAGACAAGCAGACAAAACTGGCACCGGGGCCACAAGCGGAGGGCGATCTTACCTACAGGAGCAGCGGGCAGACAGCACAGGCGGAGCTGTGTGGTGGGGGAGCGACCTACCTGGCAAGGTCAAGGGTCTCGATGTTACGCATGTCTTGTGAAATTTGGACATTGCATTTCACCTTCACCTCGTTACTCAGCTTATTGCTTGTGTGCAAATTGTGTTGCTCATTATTGTAACTAACTCTGGGGGATAGGTTCTCAGATCTCTTGTCGATTCTTTTTTTGCTTTAGATTGGGCATCTTTACTTTCCCGGGGCATATTATCAAGAGTCTTATCTCCGCTTTTTGGCTTTAAAAGCCAAAAAGCGGAGATATTGTTTTCGCCCTATTTGCAAGCCGGTGCTAACATGCATTAGCGCATGTTAGCAGCCGCTTTACCGACGCCTCGCTTTGTATCTCTAATGAGATGCAAAGTGGGCGTCACTGGGCGTACCCCTGATGGATACCTTGTTAAATATCGCTAAATGCACATCGCGATATTTACAAGGTGGCCCCAGGATTTTAGCAGACGTTAGTTTTGGGCGAAAACCGTGGTTTTCGCCGAAAACTAACGTCTGCTAAAATGCTGACTTACCTATACCTGTCATTGGGGGTGGATTATGCTGATACGACCACAGGGTCGTATCAGCAAGGTTATCGCCGTTTTCCATGGAACATCGCTGGAAAACCAGCGTTGTTCCATGGGAAACGGCGATATCCCCGCTATCTCTGGAATTTTTATCGCATTGGTGATACGCGTTGTTGATAACGCGCTAACCGGGCGATAAATTCCAGCGATAGACGGCGATAAATAAAAAAGCGCTAAGCGCGCTTTGCGATATTTATCGCCGTTTATTGTTAATATGCCCCCACATGAGTTATTATTGCTGACCAACTGTCCTCCAGCCTTTGTGCTGTATCATAGCTAGCGAAGGACTTTGTTGGTGTTTTTGGCATGCTATAATGAATGCTGCTTAGGCTCAGTACGATCACTGACACTTGTGTGTTGTCCGGGGCTTTTCAGGTGTGGTTGTTTGTTCGTGGTTTGAATCCTCCTGGTCGGCCCAGCTTTTACTCTGTTTTGTGCAAATAACTGGAGAATGTTTTTTTGCTGAACCCCCTTAAATTTCTTGCGGGTTTTCCTTTTCCTTTTCCTTTCCCTTTTGGTGAGGGCCAGTTCTTCCCTTCGGCTTCCTCTGGCACAGTTTCTGAGGCTTCTGCCTGTGTTTTCTCCTGTGCCATGCTGTCCCTGCTGGGTCCTACCATTGCTTGCGGAACCAAATTGTATCCTCTGTTCTTGTTGATACTGAGGCTTAGGCAAGGTTTGTTGGGGGCATGTAAAGGTGGCATGTCCACAATTGCTTGTGCATCCGTGGTAGATTCTGTTTCACTTAGTCACGTTCTGAGACCCGAAGCCTCTCCTGAGGTCTGATTGATTGTATACTTCCTTCCTGCAGGATGTCATTCAGGATTGTTGGGAGGGCCTGCAGATTGTCCCTCAACCTTACGCATTGGCAGGGTGCTTGCTGTATGTATTTATGGTTTTGAGCCTGCTGAAGCAGGTCATTAAGTGCTTGCAGTTTTTTGTCTATGATAATTACATGTACTGCCAGAATCTTAAGGAGGTGGACCTGTATTTCCGGTTTATCTGCTTAAAGTTGGATTGCTGATGACATTGCCTCCATTGTGGACAGGACTGAGGCATCTTGATTGGGCTTAAGGAAGGCTTCGCCTCATAGGAGTATATGTCCTTGATTGATGAGCTGCTACTGTAGACAAAGAATTGCCCTAAACTAACTGCAGTTGAGTCCTTCTGTCCAGATGCCCCTGGTAATAAAGATGTCAAAATGCCTGCAGGTTTTGCTTTGTTTTGTGTCCTCGCCTTGTATGATTGTTGTTGGTTCTATAAATTCGATCAATGTTTGATCCCATATTTCAGGGGATTTGGGCTGGTCTTTGTTGTTTAGTGGATCAGCACATGGGTTGAGAAAATCCCAGTTTCTGAGGATGGAGAGGTTACAGGTTGAAAATGACGATGATGAACTAGCTTTGTGCACCTCCACTTGTGCTGTATGAATGTTTGCTCTTAATGCGCTTGTACTCGGGACAGGGAAATTATGTATATTTACCTTATCAGAGGAGCACCTGCCTGTGCCCAATTTGTGTCCCAGTTGGGGAAGTGCTGGGTGCTTTTTGTTTAATGCAGCATTTGCATTCTCTGTGTGTTTCTGAATTAAGAAGTCTGTTATTTTATAACCTTCTTCTTTTCCTTTTGGTGCTGTTGGACTCATGCCCTTTTGGATTTCTGCATTAACAAAGTTGATTCCATTTCTTTTGAAGATGCTTCCACCGAGCATGTTGCCAGCTTTGACTTGGACGTTCTTGATCTCTTTGGTGCCTTCTTATTACCTTGGCCCAGGTCTCTCCTTGTCCTCCCGGACCGCATATTGTTTGTCAGCTGTACTCCCTGTGCTGATTTGTAATGTGATTTTGTACCGTCTACGGGTACCTGCTCGAGTGGGTGGGTCTCTGTTTGGCTACCCCTCGAGTGAATCCTTTTGTGCTCCGATCTTGCTCCCTGTGAGGGAATGGTATCCCACCGCAACTGGCTTCCTTGCTGCTTTGTGGGAGCTGGTGGGTTCAAAGAAGTGTCAAGCTGGAGCACGGTGCGCCCCCCACAAACCACACCCAGACATGGCTGGGCCACTTCCACCAGGGGCCTGCTTTCTCCTCGAGGGGTTGTCTAAAACCTCCCATACTTGCCTAGACCCACCACCTTGCTTCTTTTGCTGGTGTTCTGTGTTCACCAGCTAGAAAGGGAGGTCCCTTTGGGACCTTGGTGTCACATTTAGGTTGGCTGGTGCTTATCCTTGCCTGCACGTCCTGCTCACTTGCTTTAGTCTTGATAAGACAGCGGCTTCCATTTTTAGAAATCTCCTAACCCACCTGGTTGGGTCAGCCCATTATCTTTGTGGGCTTGGGATTGCTGTAAGACTGGGCGGGGCGCTGCTACCAGGGCCAATAATGAGCTAGGGCAAAGTCTAGATGCAGTCTTTTGCTGACTCTTCCTGTCCTTCAGGGTGCCTGGGCAGCTGGGTGGGGCCAGGGGTCATGGGCAATGGATCCCATCTTATTATTTGTGATGGTGCTGCCTTCTTCACATGGGCTCAGGGAGGCACGAGCACACCAGCACTTCAGCTGTTTGAGTTACCCCAAATCCTCCACTGATTCAGTCAATCTTTCTGCTATCTTTCTGCAGCATTAACTTAAATGGGAGTTTATGTGCAGGGTGTGAATGCTTGCGTTTAACTGGGCACCACTTTGGATGCTGCTACTCACTGGTCTCTCTCAGTATCGATATCAGCAGCAAAAGTGACAGCAGCAGAAACAGTATATGGCGCACGACACGGTGCACGGAACGGGAAAGGTGACAGGAGGCCAAGCTGCTCCAGATGCCCGAGCTGCTCCCCTTCACCTCATCTCACCTGAGAATGTCCCGGAGCCCCTTCTGGGTTGTGACAGTGGCAGTTACTAGATCAGTGGTGCCTGTAGGTTGATGCTAACATCCCCCCTCTCCCCCTGATTGCCACTTGCCACGTGCTCCTCTGCTTGCTCCTCCTCCTGTGTATGTGGCATGGAGTCAGAGTGTCTCACTCATCACTAAACTGACAAATGGGACTCTCAAAACTATGGGATTTATATTTCAGCAGCCGGGATATCCGTCACCGTTGTGATGGAGTAATTTGTCCACCAAGATCTAAATCAGGCTCTAAGTGTCTTAATAAAATGCTGAACTCAGATTTGTGGATATCTGTTGCAATATTACACTTAAATCCAGTGTCACATGAAAGCCAGTCTATATCATTTGGTCATTTTCAATCTACATTTGGTCTGGCAGAAAGGGAACAGAATAGGTAATTTGTTGTATGTAATATCATAACTAATAATGTTGATAGTGCTGATTTGGCTGATTTTTTCATCCTTTCATTCTAAATCTTCTCAGAGGGTTTTCCCAGTCTCTGATATTTATAAATAGTTGAAGGATTCATTAGGAATCTTTCAGCACTTTAGGAGATGACCTTCAGAAAAAATCGTTTTGGCTATCAAATGTAATGAATTCTTTTCAGCTGCATAGTGGGAGATTATATTAAAATTCGAGCTCAATATAATATTGCCACAGGTTTAAGATTAATGTACATCAGTACAAAATCAACATTGAAGCCTCCAAAATAATAATCTTAACTTGGCCTGTGATAAGGGTAAACTTGTCTTGGCTATTTCTTAATTCATGGGGCCATATTATCAAGAACGGCGATAACATTATTGCCGCTTTAGCGGCAGGAAACTGCCGCTAAAGCGCCGATAAGGGGCTGTTAGACCTGGCATCCTTGGCGTGGTTCCCCTGACTTTTTGCCTCTACCTCCTGTATTTTTGACACTGTGCTGGATTTCGTTTTTGCTGGTCTAGATGCTTTGGGCACTTTGCCACTGCTGATCAGTGCCAAAGTGCAAGTGCTCCCTGGTTAAATTATTACTGTGATTGGTTATCCATGATTGGCATATTTGTTTTACCAGTAGGTCCCTAGTAAAGTGCACTGAGTGTGCCAGGGCTGGTAACTCAAATGCTACTAGTGGGCTTGCAGCACTGGTTGTGCCACCCACATGAGTAGCGCTGAAAAGATGTCTCAGGCCTGCCACTGCAGTGCCTGTGCGCAGTTTGTTAACTGCCATGTTGACCTGGCCAGTGTACCCACTTGCCAGGCCTGACCCTTCCCTTTTCTTACACATTGGACACCGCTATGGTAGGCCCAAGGGACCCCCCTGGGCAGGGTGCAGTGTATGTGAAAGGTAGGACATGTACTGGTGTGTGTAACATGTCCTGATAGTGAAATACTGCCAATTTCGTTTTTCACTATTGAAAGGCCATCTTGCCCATAGGACAGAATGGGGAATGCTGTGTCCCATGTGTACCTGCATATCTCCCCATAGGAGCAAGATGGAAATCTGGTCTGGTATCCCTGAACTCAGAATTTAATAACACATCTTTTAGGAAGGATGGTTTTGAAATTCTGTGTTTGAAAATAGCACTTTTAGAAAGTGGCTATTTTCTTGTTCAACCTTTCTGTGTGCCTCTGCCTGTTTGTGGATTGACTGTCTGGTTTGTGAGTGACAAGGGATGGGGTGGCTCCGGGAGAGGGGGTGAGTCAGCACTAGGCTGAATAGACCTATCTGCATCATGAGTGGTGGGAGGAGTAGCACCTGGGCCTGAATAGGGCTGTGCCTGCATTCCACAATGCTGGCTCCACCTCCTGCGGTGTGTCTGATGACCCTGGCCCACACTCACTAAGGAAGAAGATGTGCACTGGCAGAGTGCACCCAGAACTGGTTGGAAGTGGGTTCAGGACCCCCAACACATACAGAACAAAGACTTTTGGGGTATAAAAGTAGAGCTGAGACCCCTGTAAAATTAGACTAGGAAACTTCGTGATCAAGAAGGAATCCCTGCCAAAGAGAACAGCTGAAGAAGACTGAGGAAAAGTGCTGCCTATGCTGTGTGTCTGGGGGCTGACCTGCAGTTGATGTTTCTGCTTAGGAAGAGGACTAAGGGACTTTCTGGTGTGTGCTGTGACCCCCTACTTGAAGAGGAACTGTGCTGTGTGCTTTGTTCTTCTGAAGACAAGAGTCTCCAAGGGCCTGAGGAGAGCTGGCCTCCTGTTGTGGAAACTCAGGATTATAAAAGTTTCCAGGTAACACTCTTCCAAGCTGCTGTGTGCGTGTCTCCGCACATAGACTGTGGCCTTCGTGACCTCTGCATCATCTGCCCCTGGTGTGTTGACTCGGTGTGCTTGTCGGCACACGGCTGATGCCCATCGTGAGGTCTGCCTTGCCTCAAGCGTGATTTTACCGAGAATCGTCTCTGCGACCACGTGTGCAAGGCCGCGCACTGCCCGGGACCTTTCAAAGTGCCGAAATCACCGCCACCTGCCAGGTGCGAGGGGAGAGCCCTTTGTGAGGAGGAGTAAGCATGCTGTACCCCGGCTGCGAGGCGTCGCCTAGCAACCGGGACCTCCCAAAGACCAGCATCGCCTGTGGAGGAGAAGCGCCCAGTGGGATGTCCAGCGCCCAGATCGGAGCTGCGATCGAGTGACAGCGAGGAGAGAACTGCCCGTCCCGAAGAATCGTCTAACACGGACTGCAGTCGAGACGTCATATGCCACAGGTAACGGCTCCGATCAGAGCCTACGCCCGAGACTGTTGCTGTTGATAGTGCTGCAGGCGGGTCGTTTTTCACTCACTGGGGGCTGTGTCAGCGGGTCCGTGCTCGTGTAACTGTGAGTTGCGGGACCGGGGCTGGTTTAGGGACGCGATTCTTGATAAGCGCGTGTCAGGACTTTAAAAACACTGCAACTTAACATCGGAGATACCTCTGAAGTACTTAGGAGAACTGAGTGGTGACATTTGATTGAGCTTTCGCAAAGAGTGCAGAAATTACAGAGTTCACATTTTAACATTGACTTACCAAGTACCGTACCTCTTTAGAGAGTATTTCCGATCACGTTTCTTGCCTAAAATTCAGAGCAGTTTTGCATCATTTAAAAGGAAATACTGAAATCAGCAAGTTTATTTTTATGAGAATTTTACCAAGAACATTCAAAGAAGAGTATTTGTGTATGTGGTCATTTTGGTCTTGCCAAATTTAGATAAAGATATTTATATTTTTTATAAATAACCTGTGTGGTGTCCCTTTGTGGTTTTTCACTGTGTTACTGTGGGTGTTGGTGCAAATACTCTACACATTGCCTTGGGGATAAGCCTGTCTGCTCGTGCCAAGCTACCAAGGGGGTGAGCAGGGGTTATCAACAGTGTGTCTCCCCCTTACCCGGACTAGAAGCAAGGGTCCCTATTTGGTCAAAGGTGCCTACCTCTGCCAACTAGAGACCCCCATTTCTGACATTGGTGGTCAGCGGTGAGGATTTGAACTTGTATTTGTACTTGACCCACAGTGATTGGTGTACATCACTAGATTAGTGCAGACCACTACGCAACCACATACTGTTTCCTTTTTTTTTTTTGTCCTATTTTTTATCCTTGAGTCATCCACGCATCATGTCCCAAAGTGGTAAAGCAGCAACTGAGAAGGCAGAATTGGAGTTTCACATTGAGGATTTGTATTCCTACAAGGTAGATCAACTCAAACAGTTTTGCAAGGATTTGGGAAGTCCCACAAGGAGTAGCGCTAAGAAGGATGAGCTACAGAAGGCCTTAAAAGCCTGGTGGGAGGCCAAAGGAGCTGAAGAGGGAAATAATGCAAATGTGGATGAGGATGAGCAAGGGGATGGGTTTGGGTCACAGGATTTGCCTGTGCCAAGAGCAGCCTCCAGGGCTGGTAGCATCCATTCCGCGGGGAGTCTCTCCCAGGAAGAGCGGGAAGGGAACCAAAGGATCAGAGAACATGAGCTGGAGGCCATGAGGCTCAAGGAGAAGGCAGAGGAGAGGGCTCGTGCCTTGGAAGAAAGGAAATTGATGTTGGCTCATGAGTTGAGCATGAGAGAACTGGACATAAAGGCCAAACAAATGGAGTCCAGTTCAAATGGTGGCAGCGCACAGCCAGTGCATGGGGGTAAGGTATACATACCCAAGGATGTAGTGCAGAATTTCAAGAAGGGAGAGGATATTGATGCATGGTTTGAATCATATGAGCTTGCTTTGAGATTGCATGAGGTGCCTAAAAAGAACTGGGGGGTGGGCCTGTGGAAACATTTTGAGGCGTCAGGGACAGCGGTTTTAACACCATTAGAGAAAGAGGGTGCCCTGACTTATGCCAAAATGAAGGAGGCTTTATGCCTCAAGTATGGGCTCAACCCAGAACAGTACAGAGTAACGTTCAGGAACTCAAAGAAGAATGATTCAGATACTTGGGTTGAATGTGTGAGAGTGTACACCCGCGAACTGGAAGGTTGGATGAAGGGCAGCAAAGTTACTGATTATGAGGGGTTGTGCCATCTAAATAGTGTTACAGCAAACAAATGATGGACGGAATGCTGACAATGCAAACATTCTCCCTCAGTCAAAAGATCTGGGTTAAATCCATTGTTCTTTTGCCCACTACGCCACCCCAGTTTGGACCCAGCCATATGCAAATCACTCTTGACCCTGTGCCCCATGGGAACAGTCCAGTCCGAACTGCCAGGCCAGGTCCTCCCTGGACCGGAAACAAGCATCCTGGGACCGGTTTCAGGGTATGTCACCCTTCTTCAGCCAGGCTAGCTTGAATCCAGTGGCACAGTGAGCAAGGGACCCACATCTGGGCACTTGAGCAGTCTATGTGTTCCAGAGCTGCACCAGCATCTTTTGGATAGTGAGTTAACTAATCCCAGTGAGCTTGCTAAGGAGGCGGACCGCTGGACCAGCATCAGGGTCCACAAGGGGATTGTGGGTACCACAGTCAAAGGTGGGCAGGGTCCCCAGCAGAAGAGTGGGGGGACAAAGGTAATCAAAAGGAGTTCTCTAAAGGGCCCCAAAACAAGTCCGAGGGAAAGGAGTCCCAGCCCCCCCAGCCTAAGACGTCGCAGCCCCCTAAGGGCGGGCATAACTTTCAGGGTCCCCCCAGGTGTTACCACTTTGGTGAGAAGGGCTACATTGTCCCTAAGTGCTCCAAGAAGTCCCAAGCACCCACTGGTGCTCAGTCACCGGGTTTAGTGAGTGTAGCTTTGGAAGAGGAATTAGTTTACAGTGAAGGGGAGGAGCAAGCAGTCATGACCCTTGTCTCTTTAGGAGACAGAGAGATGGTCCAGGAGTCCTACCTGCCTGAGAACACTAAAAAGTACAGGCAGTGGGTGACCATCAATGGGAGGAGGGTGGAGGCTCTGAGAGACACAGGAGCCAGCGTGACATCCGTGAGGTGTCAGTGGGTGTCTGAGGAGCAGGTCATTCCTAATGCACTTCACCCTGTAGTTGCAGCAGACAACTCTGTGCACCTCTGCAAAGTGGGGCAAGTTCCCTTTGAGTGGGGGGGTCTCAGGTTCCTTGAAGGTCGCTGTTAGTCCATCCATGCCTGAAGACTGTCTGCTGGGAAATGACCTGGAGAGTTCCCCATGAAGGGAGGTGGAACGCCAGGCTCATTTGGAGATGTTGGGTCTGCCTGAGTGGGTTTGTGTGACCACTCGGTCAATGGCAGCCAGTAAGGGTAATCAAGCTGACCTGGAGCCTGAAACAGTGGCCCAGGGACCTGCCAGGAAGAGGAAGGGCAGGGGGCATGGGAAACCAGCCCCCACAATTCCCACGGTCCAGGAGGAGGCAGAACCTGAGGGGGATGCCCTGGAACCTACAGGGGAACAGGTAGCCGAACTGTGAGACCTGCCTGAGCTGACCCATTGGCAGCAAGAAGGAGGTCCCTCCAGGGAGGAGTTCTGCAAGGCGCAGAGAGAATGCCCTTCTCTCATTGGTATGCGGAAACAGGCCGCAGACCAGGCAGCAGGTGGCAAGTCCAAGAATCATCTCATTTACTGGGAAGATGGGTTACTCTATAGTGAGCCTAAGGTCGCTGAGCCCGGTGCAGCCCGTGTGCTGGTGGTACCCAAGCGCTTCAGGACCTTCCTACTGGGTCTGGCTCATGCCATGCCTCTCGCAGGATATTTGGGGCATGACAAGACCTACCAGAGGCTTGTCACCCACTTTTACTGGCCCCAAATGAGGACGTATGTCGGTACGCATTGTAGGACTTGCCAGACTTGCCAGGCAAGTGGCAAGAGTGAAGGGAAGTGTAAGGTTCCCCTCCAACCCTTTCCCGTGGTGAGCACCCCTTTCGAGCAGTTAGGCATCGACATTGTGGGGCCTCTGCAACCCAAGACAGCCTTAGGCAACAAGTTTATCTTGGTCTTGGTGGACCATGCCACCAGGTACCTGGAAGCTGTCCCTCTCTGGACAATCACTGCCCCCGTGGTGGGCCGTGCATTGATGGGGATCTTTTCCCGTGTGGGGTTCCGCAGAGAGGTGGTCTCCGACCGGGGTACCAACTTCATCTCGAAGTACATGAAGTCTTTGTGGGAGGAG
The DNA here is from genome assembly GCA_963921515.1 of Calotriton arnoldi. NCBI lineage: Eukaryota > Metazoa > Chordata > Amphibia > Caudata > Salamandridae > Calotriton > Calotriton arnoldi. The sequence continues at coordinate 45,271 of CAWUFW010014718.1, forward strand.
TGTGGGGTAACTTACAATTTTACCACTCCTTACCATCCTCAAGGGAATGGATTGGTTGAGAGATTCAACCGAACCCTGAAAGGCATGATAATGGGCCTTGCGGAGCCCATGAGACGGAAGTGGGACGTCTTTTTACCATGCCTGTTGTTTGCCTACAGGGAGGTACCTCAGAAGTCCTTAGGGTTCAGTCCCTTTGAACTCCTGTACGGTCACCCTGTTAGAGGACCTCTCAGTCTGGTGAAGGAGGGTTGGGAGAAATCCCCTGGTAAGACCCCCCAGGATGTGTTCAGCTATGTGCTGGCCTTCCGCAACCAGACTCAACGCTTCAGGAAACTCGCTCAGGCGAACCTGGAAGCTAGCCAGGAAGAAATGAAAAGATGGTACGACCAGAATGCCACTCTAGTCGAATTTCAACCTGGGCAGAAGGTGTGGGTGATGGCGCCAGTGGAGCCTTGTGCGCTCCAAGACAAGTGGACTGGGCCATATGAGGTGGTGGAGCACAAGAGCGATGTAACCTATCTGGTTGACTTGCAGTCTCCCAGGAACCCTTTGAGGGTCCTACATGTGAACCGCCTCAAACCCCACTTTGAGAAGTCTGATGTGACAATGCTCCTTGCTACAGATGATGGAATGGAGGAGGAAAGTGACCCTCTTCCTGACCTCCTGTCAGCAGAGGAGCAGGATGGGTCAGTGGATGGGGTAAACCGCTCTCCCACACTGATCCCAGAACAGCAGTGGGATTGTCGCCATGTGTTGGGTCAGTTCGCCTCCCTGTCCTCCCTGACACCCAGAGTCACCGATTGGTGCGTCCGTGATGTGGACACTGGGGACAGTCTACCTGTGAAACAGACATTTTATAGGGTAGCTGACAAGGTTAGGGCCAGCATCAAGGAAGAAGTTTCCAAGATGTTGGCGCTAGGGGTAATTGAGCCCTCAAGCAGCCCGTGGGCAAGCCCAGTGGTCTTGGTACCAAAAGCTGCTGCACCCGGTGCCACTCCAGAACTCCGGTTTTGTGTGGACTACCGTGGGCTCAATGCGGTCACCAAAACTGATGCGCACCCCATCCCCAGAGCTGATGAGCTCATGGATCGGTTGGGCGCTGCCCAGTACCTCAGTTTGTTTGATTTAACATCTGGGTACTGGCAGATTGCCTTAACTGAGAGGGCCAAGGAGAGGTCAGCGTTTTCAACGCCAGAGGGACACTTCCAGTTCCGTGTCATGCCCTTTGGGTTGAAGAACACCCCTGCCACCTTCCAGAGACTGGTCAACCGGGTACTGTCCGGGCTGGAGGAATTCAGCGCCGCATACCTGGATGACATTGCTGTGTTCAGCTCCAGTTGGGAAGAACATTTGCAACACCTCTGCGAAGTGTTGAAGGCTCTGCAAAGGGCAGGCCTCACTATCAAGGCCAGTAAGTGCCAGTTAGGGCAGGGATCTGTGGTGTACTTGGGACACCAGGTAGGGAGCGGCCAGGTGGCGCCCCCCCAAGCGAAGATTGATACCATTCTGGCTTGGGAGCCCCCCAAGACCCAGACAGAGGTGAGAGCCTTTTTAGGACTCACCGGGTATTATCGCACGATTTGTCAAGGGATATGGCACCATTGTTGCCCCCTTGACAGAGCTGACTTCAAGGAAGCAGCCCAGGAAGGTGATCTGGACCGATGCCTGCCAGACCGCGTTTGATGCCCTGAAAGCTGCCATGTGCACGGCACCAGTGCTCAAGGTGCCTGATATCTCCAAAGAGTTTGTGGTGCAGACAGATGCTTCAGAGCATGGAGTGGGAACAGTACTCTCACAAAATTGAACGACGAGGGCTTGGACCAACCCGTAGCTCTCATTAGTAGGAGGCTACTTCCCAGGGAACAGAGGTGGAGTGCAATTGAAAGGAAAGCTTTTGCTGTGGTCTGGGCACTGAAGAAGCTAAGGCCCTACTTGTTTGGGACTCACTTCCGGGTTCAGACAGACCACAAGCCCCTCAGATGGTTAATGCAGATGAGGGGTGAGAACCCAAAACTGTTGAGGTGGTCCATCTCCCTACAGGGAATGTACTTTACGGTGGAACACCGCCCTGGTACAGAACACGCCAATGCTGATGGTCTGTCCAGGTTCTTCCGCCTTAGTGATGAGAACTCCCAAGAGGGTGGGTAGTTCTCCCCACTTTTCAGCTGGAGGGGACACGTTTTAGACCTGTCATCCTTGGCGTGGTTTCCCCTGACTTTTTGCCTCTATCTCCTGTATTTTTGACACTGTGCTGGATTTCGTTTTTGCTGGTTTAGATGCTTTGGGCACTTTGCCACTGCTTATCAGTGCCAAAGTTCAAGTGCTCCCTGGTTAAATTATTACTGTGATTGGTTATCCATGAATGGCATATTTGTTTTACCAGTAGGTCCCTAGTAAAGTGCACTGAGTGTGACAGGGCTGGTAACTCAAATGCTACTAGTGGGCTTGCAGCACTGGTTGTGCCACCCACATGAGTAGCGCTGAAAAGATGTCTCAGGCCTGCCACTGCAGTGCCTGTGCGCAGTTTGTTAACTCCCATGTTGACCTGGCCAGTGTACCCACTTGCCAGGCCTGACCCTTCCCTTTTCTACACATTGGACACCCCTATGGTAGGCCCAAGGGACCCCCTGGGCAGGGTGCAGTGTATGTGAAAGGTAGGACATGTACTGGTGTGTGTAACATGTCCTGATAGTGAAATACTGCCAATTTCGTTTTTCACTATTGAAAGGCCATCTTCCCCATAGGACAGAATGGGGAATGCTGTGTCCCATGCATACCTGCATATCTCCCCATAGGAGCAAGATGGAAATCTGGTCTGGTATCCCTGAACTCAGAATTTAATAACACATCTTTTAGGAAGGATGGTTTTGAAATTCTGTGTTTGAAAATAGCACTTTTAGAAAGTGGCTATTTTCTTGTTCAACCTTTCTGTGTGCCTCTGCCTGTTTGTGGATTGACTGTCTGGTTTGTGAGTGACAGGGGCTGGGGTGGCTCCAGGAGAGGGGGTGAGTCAGCACTAGGCTGAATAGACCTATCTGCATCTTGAGTGGTGGGAGGAGTAGCCCCTGGGCCTGAATAGGGCTGTGCCTGCCTTCCACAATGCTGGCTCCACCTCCTCCGGTGTGTCTGATGACCCTGGCCCACACTCACAAAGGAAGAAGATGTGCACTGGCTGAGTGCACCCAGAACTGGTTGGAACTGGGTTCAGGACCCCCAACACATACAGAACAAAGACTTTTGGGGTATAAAAGTAGAGATGAGACCCCTGTAAAATTAGACTAGGAAACTTCGTGATCAAGAAGGAATCCCTGCCAAAGAGAACAGCTGAAGAAGACTGAGGAAAAGTGCTGCCATTGCTGTGTGTCTGGGGGCTGACCTGCAGTTGCTGTTTCTGCTGAGGAAGAGGACAAAGGGACTTTCTGCTGTGTGCTGTGACCCCCTACTTGAAGAGGAACTGTGCTCTGTGCTTTGTTCTTCTGAAGACAAGAGTCGCCAAGGGCCTGAGGAGAGCTGTCCTCCTGTTGTGGAAACTCAGGGTTATAAAAGTTTCCAGGTAACATTCTTCCAAGCTGCTGTGTGCGTGTCTCTGAACACAGACTGTGGCCTTCGTGACCTCTGCATCATCTGCCCCTGGTGTGTTGACTCGGTGTGCTTGTCAGCACACAGCTGATGCTAATCGTGAGGTCTGCCTTGCCTCAAGCGTGATTTTACCGAGAATCGTCTCTGCGACCAAGTGTGCAAGGCCACGCACTGCCCGGGACCTTCAAAGTGCCGAAATCACCGCCGCCAGCCAGGTGCGAGGGGAGAGCCCTTTGTGAGGAGGAGTAAGCATGCTGTACCCCGGCTGCGAGGCGTCGCCTAGCAACCGGGGCTTCCCAAAGACCAGCATCGCCTGCGGAGGAGAAGCGCCCAGCGGGACGTCCAGCGCCCAGATCGGAGCTGCGATGGAGTGACAGCGAGGAGAGAACTGCCCGTCCCGAAGAATCGCCTAGCACGGACTGCAGTCGAGACGTCTTATGCCACAGGTAACGGCTCCGATCAGCGATCAGAGCCTACGCCCGAGACTGTTGCTGTTGATAGTGCTGCAGGCGGGTCGTTTTTCGCTCACTGGGGACTGTGTCTGCGGGTCCGTGCTCGTGTAACTGTGAGTTGCGGGACCGGGGCTGGTTTAGGGACGCGATTTTTGATAAGCACGTGTCAGGACTTTAAAAACCCTGCAACTTAACATCGGAGATACCTCTGAAGTACTTAGAGAACTGAGTGGTGACATTTGATTGAGCTTTCGCAAAGAGTGCAGAAATTACCGAGTTCACATTTTAACATTGACTTTACCAAGTACCGTACCTCTTTAGAGAGTATTTCCGATCACGTTTCTTGCCTAAAATTCAGAGCAGTTTTGCATCATTCAAAAGGAAATACCGAAATCAGCAAGTTTATTTTTATGAGAATTTTACCAAGAACATTCAAAGAAGAGTATTTGTGTATGTGGTCGTTTTGGTCTTGCCAAATTTAGATAAAGATATTTATATTTTTTATAAATAACCTGTGTGGTGTCCCTTTGTGGTGTTTCACTGTGTTACTGTGGGTGTTACTCTACACATTGCCTTGGGGATAAGCCTGTCTGCTTGTGCCAAGCTACCAAGGGGGTGAGCAGGGGTTATCAACAGTGTGTCTCCCCCTTACCCGGACTAGAAGCAAGGGTCCCTATTTTGTCAAAGGTGCCTACCTCTGCCAACTAGAGACCCCCATTTCTAACAGGGGCTTGATAATATGCCCTATAGAATTCCAATAGAAGCCCAGGTTTGATGTCCTTCACACCAGAACCTGGGCTTCTATTGGAATTCTATAGGGCATATTATCAAGCCCCTTATCGCCGCTTTTGCAACAGTTTCCTGCCGCTAAAGCGGCGATAATGTTATCGCCGTTCTTGATAATATGGCCCATATTGTTTTTCAGTTGTGGGCATCATATGTATAGGTCTCCCTTGTGAAAACAAGGGAGTAGTGACAAGTCTTGACAAGGGATAGCTATAGAATTGCCTTGTGGTAGCAAGTTGATAACTCTCCTAAACACCTGTTAGTGGGTACCTGTTTATAATATCCAATGAGAAAATGTCCTCTGGGACCGTAGTTCTTCTACTGGGTGTGTGTCACACCTCACTTATGGCTATGATTGTAATAGTTCACTTCAGATGGTAGTAGGCATAGAAATCACATACTAATTAAAAGGAGAGAATTAATGATAGTGATTCAAGAATGTCTCCCTTGTATTTGCATGATGAAAAGATCTGTGGAGAAATAATAAGATAGTTTTAATATTGACAATGAGCTGTGGGTTAAGATGGATAGAAAAAAATAAAAACCAAATTCATGAGAGGTAAGGTCATGTAGCATGAAATATTTCTAAGTTTAGGAAGCCTCTCAACATTTTTAACGTATATTTATTGTATTGGGTTTATTGCTGAAACTGCTAAGAAGGACTATTTTACCTGGTCACTCACCTGGAAAGTCCCAAGAGTGCAGACTAACTGGGAAACGGTTCTTATAGTAAAAGGACCCTTGGTAGGGGCAGGGGGAGGAGGCCAATTATTCCAATATATTTTGGATAGGATGAAATTCCATTTGACGGTGCCACATCTTTAAGATGAGCTTTCTTTAAGGTTATTAAACATGTTGACACCAAAGTACAGGGTTTACAGGTATTGAATGCCCGCCTAATTACATAATCCATACATTGGCACATAATTCAAGATAATGGAGGAAAAGTTTTAGAAAGTCCTCCTGTGAAGCCAGTACTACACAAACACTTTTTTTCATTTACAACAGACTTTTTATGACACCAGACACCCTTCATAGAATTGCTCAAGACATTCCAGAAACTTGTTTGTCTTGTTCTGCACCACATGCTGACTTGAAATACTTACTTTTCACTTGTCCCCTAGTCTCTACATTCTGGTTACAGGTTTGGCATCAAATTAATTTTATTTTCCAGAGTATTCCTTTCTCTGTCTCTAATGTATTTTTAGTTAGTATATCCGAGGTTTGGATCAATGTTCCATTTAACATGCAGATACTAGACCTGTTATTAGCACTTGCTTATCAACAAATAACTCGTAACTGGAAAGCTTTTACACAATTATCTTTTAAGGCATGGTGGTATGAAGTTTGTCACAATCACCGATTGGATACTGCATATATGCACCCTTTATCTCTTGTTTTAAAATAAAAGGCCCTTTGGACACCTGTTACTCAGTTTCTTGATTATTGTGCCATCACAACCTTTGCCCCCTCACCTCATTTCCAGGAGGTTCTACAGCCTCCCTGACTTCCCTTTCACAAGTTCTTGACTTATTTATATTAAATATTCCTAATATGTATTCTTATAGGTATAGTTGATAAATAATCAGACTGTAATTTCTAATGCATTTTATGTCTCTTCCTTTGTTTTTTTCTTTTTCTGTATTTCTTGTTTGATTGCTTTGTATTATTCTATTGTATGTCATCTCAAGGTAAATAAATATATTTTTTAAAACTTAAGAAATGGAGGAAAAGTTATTTAAATGTGAAGCTGAACTCAGTTTAGGATATCTGTTATTTAATGTATTGGGCTGTGATAATCCGACATGCTCCTTTATGCTACTTCATAAAGTAAATGCTTCAGGAAGGAGCGTCTACAGGCAGGCAAACATCCTTAGATTTAGGTTTCAAAGACAAAGATGTATCACGTATATTCAATATATTAAAAATAAAATATATAGTAGATTCTTCTATGTCATAGCACAGATAAAGAGGAGATTAATTTGAATATGGCTGGAAATTCTTAAATTGGACGTTATAGAAAGGATGTACTAATAACCACTTCATATCAAAGGCCTATTTCAAGGACAAGTCATGTTGACAAAAGAACAAAGGTGACCTGGTTTGACAAGGTGCATATGGCAAATTCAGTAAAGGATGTTATCCAAATACATACATTTCATGAGGTGGACTCTGTAAATTAAAATGTAAGGGTTAGTTTAAAACATCGGTAGTGATGATATAGCTAACTGATACAATCTTTCTATAAGACAGCATTTGTCTACACAACCATCTGAACAAAAATGGAACACCCACTTAATTATCAGAAAAAATGTACTGCGTCATTGAGTCTTAGTGACAACCAACCGAATACTCTGTTACTTTATAGGTCTAGCAGTAAAAGGTGCAAAGTGAAAAATAATTGATTGGTAATAACTGCTGGAACCTGCGGTTATTTCGGCATCTTAGACGGCTAATATGTAAAACCCCTGAGTTTAAGGCTTCTACTCAGAGACAGTATCCATACATGTATAAATTGGGCACATGCTCTTTGATTGTTGTTTTGTCTTAAATACAGCCAATGTATGAACTCATCTCTTTGACTCCTTCATGGCTTGTCTTCAACACTTCAATGTGTGCACGATTGAATCAGACATTGATTATCGATGCCACACGGCTGCTTTCACAATCTTTCCATTCTTTTATGAAGAAGGTAGGTGAGTACTTCAGGAAACAGTGACTGTGCAGGTTTTACACATTTCAAATTAAATGCATTTGAGGGCAGTCCCGCCTCCTTGAGTGTGCATAGTTTAAAACTGTGCATTCAAAAATGTTTTTCAGTTGTTCAGATTGCACTACTATTATTTCCAAAGGCAAAACAAAAAACATTTGCTCCTGTGGACCAACCCCTTTCCCTAGCCTTCCACCAATTTTCAAGATCTTTCCTTCACATTCCCATGCTAGTAACTGATTTACTTCAGCCCTCAACACGAATAAATCTCTGGCTGTTTTCAGAGTAGAGATCAGTCAAGGAAACTTTTAGCAATCTGTCGGGGTTCTCAAACTTTTCTCTCTGCCCTGGAAGGCACATTCCCCACCCACTGAAGAAGGTATACTCATGAGTAACATTAATACTTGGCAGGGAAATATTATATTTGAATGAATGAATGAATTTACAGATTTGCACTTGTAAATCATGCCATTTGCTTGGATAAGTACTTACATCTGTAAAGAGAATTGGAGACAAGCCCTCTGAGTTACAAACATATAAATCTGCACCCAAGGGAGAAAATAATTCTACTGGGGCAGATTTATAGTAATTTATGAGACTGCTAAATTAACGTGCAACCACTGCCGTTTGAAACAAGTTCTAAGGGGCATATTTACAAGCCCTTGCGCCACTTTTGCGCCGCCGTTGCATCACGCAAGTGACGCAGCGGCGACGCAAACCATGCGCCGCGTTGCGCTATATTTACAACGTGACGCATCTAGGGAGATGCGTCACGTAGTAAACCCCTGCGCCACATGAAACCTGTGTCAGGTTTCATGTGGGCGTACCGGCGCAGGGGGGGGGCGTTCCGGCGCAGGAACGCCTTGGAAAAGTGACGTAGTGAAATCTACAAGATTTCACGCAGTCACTTTTCCGACGCTGGTGCGTCAAATCCTTACGCCTGCTTCAAGCACCATGATAGGGATAGGGAAGGTTGGAACAGTGCTGGAGTTGCGTCGCGCTTGTGACACGACTTCAGCACTGCGCCAACCATCCGCCGGCAGATGCGTCACGCATCTGCTTATCCTTGTGCCACGATGCGCCGCATTGTAAATGCGGCGCATCGGACGTGGCGCAAGGGTAAACTTGCGTGACGCATTTTCCCTGGCGCATCCCTGCTGATATGCAGGGATGCGCCAGGGAACGTAAATATGCCCCTAAATACTTTATGTCAAATTATGTGCAAATGAAAAAATATGGATTTTGCAACTTTTACAGCACAAAATATTAAGACGGTTCACTTACTCCACCAAAACATTCTTATGTACCTGAAACCAATACTATACACCTGACACCCATTCACTTCCAACAATATATATACTGGCCACACCAGAGGATCTGTTTCTTCCTCTTCAACTTCTTCAGCCTGCATGTAACCCAACCAGGAAAAAGCATGCACACCACCATACTGAAGGGCTAAATAAATTTGACTTAGGAGGAGGCAGCCGTTGTCTCCAATCATGTTTGTTTTAAGGCACTACAAACAACTAAATGGGTAGCCTCCATTTGCCCTCAGTGGAGCATAAAAGACAACCTTAAGGCAGAAGGTGACAGACTATGTCAGCACATGGGGGAGGAGGCCAGCACCCTGGGCAACATGAAAATAACCTCAGCATGAGAGGAGGTGGGGGAAGGAGAAGTTCTCAAGGATTCAGTTGGCTGCAGTAATGCCTGAATAACCAACTGGATCCCATCTTTGTCACATTCCCCTCGAGAAGGCTGACCTGTGCACAATGCACCCCCATCTGCTTTATGGGGTGCCTGCTTCTGACAACACTAAAGAAGTGGCAGGTAAGGATTTAATTCCTTTCTCTGTCATTCTCTAAGTACAAACCTACAATCACTCACCCATATGTCTCTATCAGTCATCCTGTACTGTTTTTCAAACATCACATTTGTACTACTCTAAACACTCTCTAGCACAAGCTTTACCAAATTCCAGTACTTTTAGAATTAATTGTGTTATTTTTTGTAATTTTTCCATGCAGCTGTTCATTCTAGCAGCTTGCTAGTATCAGCTGAGGCAAGAGTAATTACAACAGCAGCAGCGCAACACACAACGCAGATCTTGCAATGCATCTCAACTACACACTAAGGTGTGACTTTATGCTTACGATCCTATTAACACACTTTAGTCTACCTGTATCACGTGTTTTGTTAAATCCTAATAGCCTATTTGATAATGTTTAAATTGTAGTCTAAAGTAACCTTAACAATTATACTGTTACACTTTCATATAGTAATGACATCCTTTTAATCTGTTTAACACCCTGTGATGCTGTCCAATCCACCACCTTCCACAACTGCTTCTGCCCATAGCAGTACTGCAAAACCTGGACTGGCACCTCACAGCTGATGGGTGGTATTGATTGGCAAATTGAATGACTGCTCATTTCACTTTGGATCAAACTGCTTCATTTCATATTTGTTTAGTATGTCTTTTGTTGCACTGCCCTGTTGATAAGATGTTCAATATGTTATGAGATTGTGTTAGTTCTTATCTAATGTCTTCACAAGTGGCCCTTAGACTAGACAAGATTAGTAACATAAGACCTCTCTTACTCTTTTTGTTAACTTCCTGTAGAGCAATCTTTGTAATTCTCCAAAATAGCATTTTAACCGTTTTATAAGGCCATCTACCGTCCATCTGTCAGGTAGGCCTTGGAACCCATATTTGTTCTTATTGTATCTCATCATTAGTTGTTTCTATAACCCATTCCCCTCATTTGTGTTTTTTTTATAAAATTATAAAAGTCTTTTTGGTGGTGTGGTTTGTTTTCCATTCTTGTATGTATGTCTAATGTGTGAGCATGTGTGCTCCTGGTGAATTTTATAAAGGGATAATAATCATTGAACACAATGTATCTCTCTAGCTGCTGGACCTGCAGCTATTATGGGAACAACAACTACAACAAGAAGAGGAGGTGGATGAGAAGGAGCTAGTCCAGGAGGAGGAGGAGGAAGAGGAACAGGGTGAAGACGAGGACGTTTTTGTCCCCACGCAGAGTACCAAGAAGCATTTATGGCCAGGCAGCAGTGTTTCTCTGCAATCACTTCTGATGATTTCAAGTACCCAGTTATTAGTTAAGCAGCCACAGATGCTTCTTCCCCCTATGCAGGTCTCTCCTTACAGTCTTCAACTAACAGGCTCCTCTGTACAACCTTCTATGCACGACTCCCATGAAGGTGCATCTCTGGTTTTCTCTCATTCATCTGCAGGATGAAATCCCCTTGTTGAGGAGCAGGTATCCCCTATTCCTGAATACACCCCCCCCCCTCCCATAAATGCCCAGATAGCACCTCTCCTGTGGTGGAAAACTTGTTGGCAAAGTTAGACGGCAACACAATCGGGGTGGGGGGGGGGGTTGCATTGGCTAATGATGCCTTCTGAGCGGATCACTTTATTACTTTTTCCAACAACAGTAAAATGTGTCAGAGGATATTCATGGAATGGGGGCTACTCTGTGTGAAATAGCCGTCTCCCTTAAAAGACTCCCGCAAATGATTGATAGGCAGACCTGTGTCTTGCATAACATTACTAAATCTTACCAAGAAATGGCAAAAATGCACCAAAAACATTTAAGAACTTTCAGGGGGGCGAGTGCAAGATAGCATGCCTTCGCCATGAAGATGATAAAGGCAATAAGCAACAAATGGCATGAAGGAGATTTTACAAAGAAACCTCAATGTTCTAGGGGCACACCACATGTGAACCTCACAGCACTAGCACATTAACCTTTACCACAACCACCTGCACCACCTTGATCATCACCACGTCACCACGTCCACCACCTCAACCTCCAACATCACCAACTCAGTCCTCACCACCTCACCCACCAACAACACAGGCACATTCACAATCATTCTCACCACCGGCATTGCATAGGCAGAGTAGTAGGAGAAAACCCCCAAAATACCTGTCCATTTATCACAATTTGCTATTTTGTCACTAACACGTTCACTGTAACCATTTTGGAGTATTAAAAAACACTTTTTGGATGACAACCCTGTGTTTAATGTTTGATGTTGTATTACTACATTAGAAAATGTTATGTATGTTCTGGTCTTTGTTCATCTTCAAAATGTAATGCATTTAAAAACTGCATTATGATCTAGAAAAGCCTCGGCTACCTCAGTGAACATTTCTATTAGCTGACATACAATATTCTTCCATGTGTAGATACAGCAAGAAATAGATGATTTTTTTTGGTTTAATTGATTTAATATACATACTACCCTTGGAAAGGGGCTAAATCAAAAGAAAACAGAGACTCTGGGCTGAGGTGTCTGCATACTACAGGCCACCTTATGCAAATACTCCACAAGCGGGAGGGAACCCTCCGCATACAGAAGAAATACCACTACACGCAGGAAGATGAGACCTGCATGTGGCAAAGTGAATAATTTTATTAAATAATTGAAAGAAAAAATTTGTGTACCTAATGTGTGAATGTTAAGTAAGAAGTTCAGTAAGTTTGCTCGAAATCATGGGTGTACTATGTGAAATTGTGGACTTATGTATTGCTGAAAATGAGAAGTCAACTAATTTATTTCCCAAACGCATAGCATGTTAGTTGTTGGTGTTACACGAAAAAGAGACTGTCCAACCAAATAAATGCAGCAATCAAACTAGCAGCTCAAGAAAAAAAAGACCGGTATACCCTGGCCTCTATTCTCTAACCCACCCTGGGTATGTGGCTGTGGGTGCAGATTAGGGTCAAGGTCTATATGTGAGTCACAGAACTTGGCAATGTTGTGCAACACACAACAGACAAAATAAATTATTGCACACAAGTTCTGAGGAGTACAGCAACACCCCGCCTATGGTCAAGACATCTGAATTGCGAAATAAGTGGGTCCAATGTTCCCTTGGGTGGGTATGTGTGCCCATAGTACCTTTGTTGAGGTATTGTGGTTGGGGGTCTGTAGGGTATGAGGAGATGGGGAAAGAGAGCATACATGGCATCAGCTGCAACAGAAACATGCAAAAAGTGTAAAAGGGGCCTCTATGTCACTTATATTACATCATGCCTATAAACATGCAATAGATGTGAGGGTTAACATATGTGTATTGTGTTATTATGATGATTGAGTATGTCAGAGATTGCACCCCTAGATGTACATGTATCCCCAGTGTAAGGTGTTGCTACTTACCAATGAATCACATCACCAAAATTCCCAGAAACCAAGCAGCATGCAAGAGGTAACTATTGGGAGATGTAGATGTTGTTTGTGCTTCCTGGAAAGGCAGCATATGCCTCAGATAAACAGCCATTGACATCACAGACAGTTTGCACACTGATGAAGTGCCAGAGCTGTCTGTTGAGGAAAATGTGTACTGTGTGGGTAGGTGGCTGAAGTGCCACTTAGGTACAATCATTGACACCCACCACACAAGGGAAGTGGGCAAACCTTGCCCCACTGTGCCTTTCCGCAAGTGAGTTTGGCATGACAAGAAACTGGTGCACTCTTCTGCTGATGCATCTCGGTGTTTGATTTAAGCCTCAAGACTGGCTTGCCTGTAAGGTGATATCTGAGTTGACCCTCTGGAATGATCCAGTGGCCATGAAATTGAGTGCAGTCAGTATTTTTACATGAACAGGGATAGACAGGGAGTGGGCTGTCATTGAATCAAGCTCCAGCTCCCATTCTGCAGCCATGTCAACTATCACATCAGATGATAAGTCGTGTTTGGCAATGACAGCTTCCATGGTTATGCCAAAAATATTGATCCATTATCTCTAAACCCTCTTTCTCCTCCATTCCTTAAAATGAGGGGCAACTTAACAAACACATTTACCGACATAATGAAAGCAACCAAAGCAGTTTGGTGTCTGTGTACTTTTCTAATGCGGCATGCCTGGCTCTGAATGGTTAATGATGCAAAGTGTTTAAGCTGTAGATGGTTGATGGAGTTCAGAACAATCGATCTTTTTATTTTAGGGGTGTTGCAAGCTTTCTTATATAAATATTTAAATTTTGCTTTTAAGAGAAAAAATGTGTTAAACATTACGCTGGCCTTAATAAACAAGATTTGTTTTTGTAAAATGAAATAAACAGTTTACAAAAAATATTGTCCCCATGATAAATACTTCTACAGGAATTCCATAAAAATAAAAAAATAAAAATACAAAAATAAAATAGAATCAAGGAAAAATAAATAGTACTTTGCACCGATTTTAATGCAAACTTTCACTAATTTGGATATTTAAATGGACCAAATATTTTTTTAAAATCTCAATATATTTATCCATTTATTTATTGACTCCATAACTTTCTATCGGAGGCTGCTGCGGTACCTGTCGTGGTCATGTGTGGTGCTGGACTTGAGTCGGCTCTGAGCTGGAGTATGTTTACTACTGTTTTGGATCATTTTTGGAAGTAGTAACTATATAAGCGCAGTTTGTAAATAGGAATTGGCTTACTTTACTGTGGGTGGGTCTGTGACTATCCCTTAACACATAAGCATTTTCCATCCACTCTCTCTGTCTCTCCTGCATTTACTACTAAATGTAAACTTGCATGTGCAGATATCTCCAAACAGAGAAAGACAGGAAAGGTGGAGGCACAGATCTCAGCAACTAGTTTGCAAATAGCAGTTTGTAATACATTTGAAGTACTGTTGTAGTTCTACTAAAAAATACCACAAAATGCAGTTTGTAAATAGGGCCCTACATGTTTGATCTACAAGTATTGCATTATACTACATGGGAGCTTTCAATCCCTTTATATAAGCCCATCTCTAATGTCCTGTTTACAGGCAAGTTGTGACATCTCTAGTCAACTGTAATAAGCAAACAAAGTAGCATTTCAACTGTAATAACTTATTACATTTAGTTCTGACCTCAGAATCCCTGTTGCCAGAGGCACCATGAAACGTTCATCATGAAGCATAATTACAACCACGGTTTAAAAATGGGAGCTGTCTCTTCCTTGTTCTGGTAAATTCACATAGCATTGGGTTAAACCATGATGGGTGTGCCATTTGCCAATTAGTGACTTGCCCAGTGCATTTCAATAATTCAAACTCCCCAAATAAATCTACCATTCAAAATAGACTTACAAGAATAGAATCTTGAGGGGAAATATGATTGTGCATTGCCCATACAAAGAGGTTACATCATGACCCATTAGAGAAGAGGGAAAGAAATAACTCCAAATCACAAAAGGAAACCCATTTCCCATTTTGAATAGTGACAATGTCTGCAGATGTTTCTGTGCATCATATATACTGAGTTGTAGAAACATGAGTACTACACACATTTGTGTGTTCAATTAATTAAAGCTTTTATGGCAACATGCATTGCCTCATCTTTATACAGCATGTCTATAGCATAGTGGGACATGTGTTGTGTTTAATGAATGTTAGTAGGGTATGACTTTTGAACTAGTAGTTGTAAAGTAACATTTAGTCCATTAGTAAGATCTGTGGACAAGATGTGTCATTCCTAATCACAACCCGTAATATGCAATTTGTACATCAACTAGTTTGCAAATGGAAATCCAATCTGAGATTCAACCTATGTACTTACAGGTTGCATCACAGATTGTCCATTTGCTGGGGGGCCATAAAACAACTAGCCCACTGAATATTAATTTATCAGGTCACAATTTGTGACCCTCTGGGATTGGCTGCACATGCAGGCATGGAGGCATATAAAGCACAGCAGATGTTCATCCCTGTATTTGCTATCTAAAACAAAGAAGCTTTTCTTTTTAATTAAAGCAGCCCATATCCTTTAGAGGCACAGGTGGTGCTTTTAAAAAAAACATTTGAGGGGGGCGTGGCTTAGGAGCAGAGCGAGATGGCGGCTCGTTAGAGGAGCTCCGACTCCCGATCCCTGATCTATCCTGAATAGCCGTACACCTATCTGGCCAATTGAACCATCGGTTCGGCGAGGCATTGAGGAAAAGCAGAGGCATGAATTGAGCCGTGCGCCGCCCTTGGGACGTGGAGATTGAGCAGACGCGGCGATCCGAGGGCTGTGAGTCCTGCGAATCACGGAACTGCGTGATCACCTCAGTGCGGCTGGCTGATGCTGTGAAGCGACCGCATCGCCAGGCGGGGCAGGCAGCGGCTGAGCCGCCGTCGCCGACAGCTAAAGAGCGAGCAGAATTCTTCCCCCCCTGAGACCAGTGTTTGATGTTCGTGATTGGTGCGGCGGACACGGGGAGCTGAGGCCGGAACCGCGGTGTGCTCGCAAGGCCTGGCAGCGGTCACGGCAGCATTCTGGAGAAGGGACAGCAGAGATCGCAACAGCGAGGACATCCCTGAAGAAAGTGTGGCGAGTAGCGGTAGGGTGTCCCGTGGTGCACGCAGTAGAGGATTCAGCGGCGGCTGCAATGGGTCTCCGCGTCATCAGGGGAGGCGCGCAACAGTTGGGCCTATGGTGTACGCGGCTTCTATCCCCGGTGGCTGAGCAGCCGTATGGGCAGTGGTGAACCCAGAGAGTGAAGACAGGCAGCTGGGGCGGCCTCCGGAGGCAGAGTGGTGGTCCCATCATACCCGAAACAGCACAGCAGGGGGTGGGGCTGACCCAGGGAGTTCCGAAGCGAACCGCTGCTATTAGCGAAGGAGCAGGGGGGTGCAATACCTCATCCAACAGTGGGGGAGAACGCACCAGAGTGCCAATTTGCACTACTCATAACCCGGCAAGGGGGTGAATGATATATCGTATATTGAGGAAGTGCCCAGTGGACGCACAATGGAGGCCGAAAATCCGAGGCTGAGAGCTACAAAGAAGAGGGATCAACCAGGGCCTTCGTTTGCCAGATATCCTTGGGGGCCATTGGTGCAGCCCCAGTCCAAGCAGAGAGGTGAGACTGGGCAACGGCATGGTCCTTTTGTGGCAATAAGGAGTTACGCATACCCGGAACTACGGTGGGGGTGTCCCAGGAACTCATAAATAAGCAGAATCAAGTTGGAGGCATTGATTGCTGCACGGGGGCTATGAATGAAGCCCAAGGGCCAAGGTGGGATGCAGACCTACAAGCTGGACAAGTATGCGGTCCCGAAGCCAGCGGCCCAGGACCAGAGGCCGGAGGAATCCGCAGAGCCCTCCTGAAGTGCAATAATGGCAGCCATTACAGACTTGAAAGGTACGATTGAGCCCAAGTTGGACGCAGTGACGGTGGACGTGAACCTGCTGCGGGCTTACCTTCATAAAATAGCAGACAAAGTGGCCGCCACGGAGACAGAGACAATGCACTTGCAGACCAGTACAAAAAGACTCGAAGAAAGGTAATATCCCTCACAAAGCAGCAGGAGGTAATGGCCGCCAAGCTGGAGGATCAGGAAGGGCGGGCACGGAGGAATAATATTAGAGAGGTGGGGGTCCCGGAAGGCATGGAAGGACCGAGTGTCGATCTATTTCTTACGGACCTAATCCTCAATCACCTAAAGCCTAAACGACTCTCTAACCATTTCACCATAGGGCGTGCACACAGGGTGCCGATACCCAGGCCCAAGCTCGGGGCCCCATCCAGAACAATTATTGCGTGGATCCTTAACTTCCGGGACAGAGATGCTATCCTGCAGGCAGCATGCGCACATGGTGACCTGCATCACGAAAACGCAATGATCCGTTTCTTCCCGGACTTTACGCTACAGGCCCAGCAGCTGAGGCGAATGTTTGAAGGCATCAAAAGAGAAATGCGCAGCAATGAGATCAAGTATTTAATGCTGTTTCCTGCAAAGCTGAGAGTGGTCGCCGAAGGGAAAACGTGGTATTTCGGCACAGCAGAGGAGGCCTGGGAGTGGCTAGAGGGCTGGCGCACAGTGGGCCACAACTCCCAAAGGGACAGGAGGAGAGGTCCACAGAAAGAGAAGCCAGGAGAATCGGCGGCAGAGGGGACTCATACATCGGAATAGGATAGGCATGAGAGGAAGGGGATAAACTAAGATGGCACCGAGCATGGGCGGCAATGGTAACTGCTGGTGTAAGATCAGGCAGCATACGATAAACGGGAGGGGGGTGATGGACCAGTGTGATCGAGCCTACACCCGCTGAGAGAGGTATTTTAACATTGGCCTGATGCAGCGTCGGCAGATTTGGTGTTGAACTCAGGGAGGGATGGGGTATGCCGGGGTTGGGTGCGGGGTTCCAGGTTGCTCGGCATCTGCCAACCCCCATTTAGTTCTCCAGTTTAGGGGCGATAGGCACTCTGCGCGTTGGGATGGTGGGAGGTTGTTGAACCTGCCAGTAGGGTAGCAGGGAGGAGGGTATAGATATAGTTGGGAAATGCAGCGATTTTGTCATTATATCAGAAATGTTTACTATTTATTGTTCGGATGTCGGATTCCAGTATTAGTGCAGATGTTTGGGTACATAGAGACAGGAATGGTCCCTATACAGTTAAGGGGGCAGCAGCTATACCCCAAATGGAGGATCAAAGTGTAAAAAGGCAGAGCCGGAGGGAAGAAAAGTGAGATAGTAACCCTAAAGTACTGTCCTGGAATGTGAACGGACTGGATAATCGAATCAAACGTACAATAGTATTGCAATATTTGCATAGACATGCCCCAGACCTGGTACTGATCCAAGAAACACACCTGAAGGGCAACAGATATAAATCATTGGATAGATATGGCTAGAAGTTAATAGCGCACTCAGGTTACACGACAGGATCGCGAGGAGTAGGGATAGGGGTTAAGACAACTCTCCCCCTGGTGGTGCAGAAGGTCTGGTATGGTCCATTAGGACGATATGTAGCGCTTACGGGGGCATGGGAGGGAAGGACCCTGAACATTTTTTCATGTTATATACCACCGGTAACGCACACGGGGGCACTATCGGCGGTGGGGGTTCTGTTAGTGGACCTACCGCCA
This sequence comes from Calotriton arnoldi, assembly GCA_963921515.1. Taxonomy (NCBI): domain Eukaryota; kingdom Metazoa; phylum Chordata; class Amphibia; order Caudata; family Salamandridae; genus Calotriton; species Calotriton arnoldi. The sequence goes on from CAWUFW010014718.1 coordinate 63,665, forward strand.
GGGATCTTGATATTAGGGGGTGACATGAACTCCACCATGAACCCGGAGAGAGACGGGGAAACTAAGGCACATAGGGGACGGGGTGGAGACACTCCAGGCATTTGTAGAGGCCATGGGTTTGACAGATTTATGGCATATGCACAATCCCCAAGGCGACAATACACCTTCTACTCCGCAGCGCATGGCAGTTACTCTCGTATTGACCATGTGTTAACACAAGGGGGAAGTGAGGGAAGGTTCCGGAATGCCCTTATCAGACCGCGGGGAATATCAGATCATTCACAGATAGAGGTGACCGTGCAGGGCCCGACTCGGACTAATGTACTGCCACCCAGAATAAATCCATGGGCCTTCAAGGATAAGGAACTTGCCGGCCAAATAAGAGAAGGGGCTCAACTTTATTTTCATGAAAATGAGGGGTCGGTGGAATCGGCGTGCACCCTATTGGAAGCATTTAAGCCAGTAATAAGGGGACACATTCAGGCCCTCCTCTGGGGCCGCAAAAAAGAAAAGCAAATCCAGTTTGACAATTTAGAGGAAGAGGTGGCATCGCTGGAGGCTAGGGTATTAGCCGGGGAGCGGGCTGATCCGCCACTCATGCATCGCCTTGACTTTAAAAGACAGGAAATGAAGGGCCTCACGGACAATGCTGCCAGGTCGGCGGCCTTAGCAACACAAAGAAGGATATATGATCTTGGTGATAAAGCAAATAAAATGATTGCATGGTTGGAAAAAAGAGACAGGGAAAGAAACTGGATAGCCGAAATATATGATCCCCAAGGGGTAAAGCATATAATTGGCTCAGGGATTGCGAGGGCTTTCGCGGATTACTATGAGGGGGTTTATACCTCCAACCCTACCAGAACAGAAACAGATTGTCGGGAGTTATTGGTCGATGTTCGGCTCCCCACACTGTCTGATGAGGATAGGGCGGGTATGGAGAAAGACATAACAATAGAGGAGGTAACAGGTGCCATTCAAGACCTGCAGGCAGGGAAGGCCCCGGGACCGGATGGTCTGCCAGCTGAATTGTTTAAGGACACTGCAAGCGTACTGGCGCCATATCTCCTGGCAATGTTTGATGAAGCTAGAGAAAGGGGCTGTCTACCACTGGACCAACGAACAGCCACCATTGTGGTAATACCCAAGGCGGGTAAGCCGCCGGATCAATGTAACTCCTACAGGCCCATATCCTTATTAAACTTTGAGGTTAAGATTCTGGCGAAAGTTCTGGCGAGCCGCCTTGCTGGGGTGATTACGTCACTCGTACACCCCGACCAGTCGGGATTTATGCCGCGCCGGTCTACTAGGTTAAACCTTCGATGCCTATATGGCGTGATGTATTTGACCGAATCCTGTCCGGAGGAGGAAGCAGTGCTGCTGTCGTTGGACGCACGGATGGCGTTCGACAGCATCTAATGGCACTACCTACGCGAAGTTTTGGATAGTATCGGATTTGGACCCCAGTTCCAAAGTTGTTGTATAGGAACCCGCTGGCAAGGGTACAGGTGAATGGCTCTGCCTCCCGCTCTTTCGCCCTACACAGGGGGACGAGACAAGGATGCCCACTGTCTCCCATGCTATTTGCGCTGGCGTTGGAACCGCTAGCGGCGTGGGTTAGGGGGGATCCGGTGGTGTCTGGGATCGCAGGGGGAGGACAGAGGGAAGAGCGAATATCTTTGTATGCGGACGATGTCCTACTGTACGCAACGAGGCCTCGGTTTACCATTACCTGACTGCTACAAATTTTTCACCTATTTGGGGGGTATTCAGGGTGACAAATTAATTGGGATAAATCCCTGGTGTTCATGCTCTCAGATGGGCCGCTGCCCGCTCTCCCTGCAGGGACACAGCTCCAGTTTAAGGACAGTTTCAAATACTTAGGTACCAATATAGCTAAGACAGAAGCAGATTCTATGGAGGGAAACCGGGTGCCGCAGCTGGAGCATTTACGCAGGGACATTGCTCATTGGAGGACGCTGCCGATCTCCCTGATGGGGAGAGCAGTGCTGTTCAAGATGATGGCACTACTACGGATGTTATATGTTCTCCAAAATACCCCGTATGTGGTGCCGGACAGGTTTTTTAGAGAAGTGGACAGCGAATTGCGGAAACTGCTGTGGGACGGAGGTGGGGCTAGAATAGCACTCATCAAACTCCAGAAAGGAGTGTATGAGGGTGGCCTCGTGGTACCAGACCTCAAGAAATATTATTGGGCATCACAATTAATTACAATTAATGACTGGGTTTTCACAGATAGGAACGACCCGGCATTCAGGGTAGACCACCTGGCGATGGGGCTGAGAGGATATCCAAACGCACTGTATAGAGGGAAGTCTGGGAAGTGCATGCCTCTACACACAAAGACAGTTCTAGAAGCATGGAAGAAGGCGAATAGGTTCCTCGGGTGGGATAACAGGTTGACGGAGTGAACCCCACTATGGGACAGCGACTTGCTAGAGGAGGTGGGCAATCTACAGGGGTTTAACAAATGGAAGCTGCTGGATATAGTCCACCTGGGAGATATATGGAGGGGTCTGGCTATAATGTCGTTCGAGGACCTACAGAAAGATTATCAATTAGCGGACTCGGAAAGATATAAGTACATGCAGCTTGGACATGTGCTTCGCAGGCACATAAGAGAAGGGGACTGAATCCCTGAGTATAGCCCACTGGAGGATCAGCTCCTCGCAGATCCAATCCCAGGAAAAGCGCTATCATTCACATATAGGAAGATCATCAATAATTCACCTGGCCCCCTGAAAAAGTTGCATGAGGTCTGGGAGGTCGACATTGGCCTATTGGAAGATGATGATTGGGCGGAGGCCATACAAAGCCCATGAGAAGTAGCAGTTAGAGCGAGATTTAGGTTGATACAATTACGGATTTTACATAGATCATACTCCACGAGCACAGTTATGCACAAGCTAGGGCGCACTCATACAGATAGATGCCTACGTGGCTGCGACCAAAAAAGTACCTTCTTCCATATCATTTGGGAGTGCCCAGCTATACAACAATATTGGGGAAAGGTAATAAGAGTAATGTAAGACGTTATGGGGCTGGAAATCTCCGCGGATGCCAGATGGCATATATTATGTGTCACGGGGGAGCAGACATGGCCTAGATATCAGAAAATCTGGCTGCAAGTGGCGGCCATGGTGGCCAAGAGGAATATCGCCAGAGCAAGGGAGGCCGCCCTTCCCCCGAAGGTGGGTCAATGGAAAGCCGATCTTGACTGGTGCAGTGCCACAGAAAAGATAGTATACGAGAGTAGGGGTTGCCCACGCAAATGGGAGAAAATATGGCACCAATGGGAGACATATGGGGGCATGTGAGGGGTGGCTTCGATAACACTCATGTTGGTAGGGGGGGACAAGGTTTGTCAACGATCAAGGGGGACAGAAAAATAAGATCCGGAATATCTGTTAGAATACGGGATCATAGGGATGTCTACGTTGTGCCATGTATGCAGTCGCGGCTCCTGGAGGGAGTGCTGCGGGCGGTGGGGCGGGGGAGGGGCAGGGTGGGGGGTAGTAAACTCCGGCTTATGGCAGAACGGAGTTAAGTACATAAATAAATAAATAAAACAAATGACATTGCGCGCACTGCAACGCCAAATGGCGATGTGGCGTGTGCAATGTAATTTGTTTTATTTATTTATTTATGTACTTAACTCCGTTCGGCCGTATGCCGGAGTGTACTACCCCCCACCCTGCCTCGCCCCACCGCCCCGCAGCACTCCCTCCAGGAGCCGCGACTGCATGTATGTACGTTTACAAATGTCGGCCGAAACTAAACTGTACACTGTAACTGACGTTGGTTTAATAAAAAGATTGTTTAAAAAATAAAACATTTGAGAAGACATCACAGGGAGCCGGCAGTGCTCCTCCCTAAGCTGTTGGCATGACTGACAAACTTGTAGGTGTCCTAAGGGGACACCTTTCCCTTTGTGAATCAGCACCACCAAGGGTCTTTATCTTACCTATGGCTTGCGACTGCAATTGCAGTCACAAACCATTGATTAATTCAATTACCAGTCAGAAACAGCATGGAGACTTTCATTCACACCCCCTTCTATTTGCGATTCAAAAAGGATTGCAAAAGTCATTGTGAGAATCAAAAACAATTTTCCTACTCATAAAAGGGATTTTGTACATAATCAAAAGCATTCTTTTTGTCGCACATCCTGTAATGTTGTGAAATACAGGATCTGTACTCAATGACCTAGTTTGCAATCGCTAAAGAGCTTTGAATATCTGCCCCCTAATTTCTGACCTCATACACATTGCATTTAAAGTATCCAAAATAGGGAGTGTGGCCACCCAACATGCTCCCCTTCTGAGATCCGTTTGCTGAGCCCTACCGAATGCTGATAACTCTGAAAATATGGCAAGTTGAATGCTCATAAACAAAGATTCCCCAGTCAAAACCTGCCAAGATCCCCTGAAACAGTGTTCCAATGTGAGAACTTTGTGACTAGTAAAATATTTCGATAAACTGGCTCCCAGTGCACCACAATGCATATAGCGTCCATGATGGGGCTCCTGCATAATGTTGTCTCCAGTCTTGTCTAGTTGATCACTCAACATGTTTTTTCTCATTGGGTTTGTTTTATGACATACATTCCTCTTACAATGTTCTTTTTTATGTCTGCCACTCATACGCATACGTTTGCACACCCAGATTGGTTTTAGAGCACTTTCCAAGTGTATATCTAATGATTCCAAGAGTGATGCAAATTATTTCCCTACTCGTATAGTTCCCTATTCGCATTGTCTTTTTTGACTATCATTTTGCTGTATTGTTGAAAGATGTGAATCATCTGTTGCTACAGGTGAGCAGTAGTATGGAACCTAAGATGTGGTTCTTACATTTTATCCATCTCTATTATATTCTGACAATTTCTCTATCTTTCTAGGTTGTAACACCTTCTGTCCTGAGGAAGACTCTGTCAAATGATCTTTAGGGGTCGAAATGTCGATGTGTACATCTTAACCATATTTGCAATAATTGCTTGGACTCTGCGAAATTGATTCAGTCATTTGATTTTTCAAAAGAGCTTTCAACCTCAGACATATGTCCTGTTGATTAAGATACTATTTTTTGTGATGTGCACAGGCTGTTCTTTCACATATTTTTCACCTTTTCACTTTCACCGCGTCGTCACTTGTAGCACCTTTTCTTTTTCTATAAACAAATGTTATTGATTTGAAATTGAGTAGGCACAATAACAAAAAGAAAAGAATTGCTTTCCAATTAGTTCTCGCTATCCCACCCACCCCAATCCCTCATCAGTTACATAGGAGTAGGAACATCTGTGGGTGCAGTCTCCGGTGTAGAAGACAGACCATAATAGTCCCACCATTTACCCCAAATCTCAGGTCACATAAATCGATTCCTCCTGTTTAGCACACCAGTCACTTATAGCACATTTCCATGCTTTGGAATTGTCATCTTATTTATTCAATGTTATAAATAATTAAATTAAAGACTCCTAAACATCATTTGTTGTCATAGCAGGTTTTGATTGTGTTGATCCCTGTCAATATCCCCACTAGACCACCAGGGATGAGGTGCAGGCCAGAGCCTGAAGGTGGAGGAGGGCCCCGAACCACCAACCAACAAGAGTCAGTGGATCTGCAAGGGGCAGCAGCTACCAGGCGGAGCTGCTCATGGAGGAGAGCACTGCAGAGGTCAGTGAATTGCTTGTCAGTGAAACTATGTTTGCCACAGTTAGAACTTATTTTGATGCTTAAATGTTGATTACCATGACACAAAAGACTTATTAAAGTGAAGGCTATAATCGATTGTGTGAGGTCAAGATGCTTTATTGACTTTTGCAGAAATATAAACTTCTTCAGAAGGAATTGGGGACTAATTGAGCACCCTCTTTCATCAGAGAACTGACATGGGAAACAAGATCTATTGTAATTGCCTTTTAAATAGCCTATATAGATTCCTTACATTTGGATATGATTTATTTACCTATGTTTCCTAAAGAGGATATATTGAGATGAATTCTTATTTTTCTAACGAAACTGTTGGCTTCAGCACTTGGATCAAGCCAGGCAGAACCTAATTTATGTTGCTACCCAGATGTCCAAGAAAGAAATTGTCACCACTCCTGTTTATAAAGAATTTGAGGACGTGTTTAGTAAAAGGCAGCAAATTAACATCTCCACATGGTATTTATAATTGTGCTATAGATCTTCAACACCGAGCCAAAATTCCTTATGACTGCATTTATCCCCTGACTACGGAAGATGCAGTTATAAATCCTATCTTAAAAAAAATCTAGGAAAGGGATTCATTCAGCATTCAATATCGGCTGCTGAACCCCTCCATCTTCATTCTTTCCCAAACTTGATGGAGGTTATTGCACCAGTATAGACTATCATAACCTCAGTAAAATCACCATTGAAAATAGACATCCTTTACCTCTAATTTCAGTCCTTTAAGACCAGAGATGCCAAAGTATTTTGAAAGCTAGACCTATGAGGAATCTATAATCTTCTCAGAATTAAGGTATGCAACTAATACTGTGTATGGTCACTATGATTATTTGATAATACCATTTAGATTATGGAATTCCTGCAGCCCTTCAGCACTTCCTCTTTGATGTAGTTTAAGGCACCTGTATAATGATTTACTTAGATGACATGTTCTTATACTCTTAAACAACAAAGAGAACACATGGGAGAAGTAGTATCTTGTTTACGGAAACATAGATTGTACAAAAAAAGTGGAAAAATGTATTTTTTTAAGTCAATCAGCTATCTTTTCTTGGATTCGTCATTTCAGACAAATGCATTTAGATGGACTCCAGCACAGTGAAGCTGAACTAAATTAGCCAGTACCACCCAATGTGATGCAAATTCAAACGTTTCTGAGTATCTCCAACTTTTTAGAGGCAATTCTTTGAAAACCCTTCCAAGACAGTGAAAATTATCACAGAACAATTAAGCAGTTGCAAGGCAGCTGACAACTCTTCCTAATAGCTCTTAAATTCCCTGTAAATTCCTGCATTCCTTTGGGGCTTCGCTCTGATTGGTCACTTTGTGGTCTTGATCTGGAAGGCCTTCCTTATACATTTATGCCTCAGTTACCATTGACCATTCCTACAAATCCTCCAATTCTGCTTCTTAATATTCTTTCTCTGCTTTTCGCCTCCTCATTTTGGTCTCATGCCTCCTAAAACCCCTGATTCTGACAGTACCCCCACCCAACAAAAATTCCCCTGCTCGTGTTAGGTGAGGGCTTCTACGAGATTTTTGCAGGAAACTGCCCTACTAGTCAATGTTGCCTGATTTTCATTTTCAATTAGTGTTTTTGTATCATTAGAGAAGTAATTTAGCTTGGGTAGACATTGCTAATCCAGGGCAAATTTTTCTGGACAACAATTTTAAACATAGAGCATGTGTTGCAGTGATGATGTAATATTTCAGTAACCATGAGACCTGTATACTTCATTTTTGTGTCAAAACATAGGTTTTGGGGGTTAGGTAGTCTTATAGAGACAGAAAATAACTCCTCAGAGCAACCCTTCTGCCATTTTCCAAAATGGCAGATCTATCTTGATGTGTTTTAGCAATCATATTGGTAATTTATTTCAGGTTTTCGTTGATTCAAATTTGTAAACATGAGTGAAGCAGGTGGTAGCAGAGGATCTTTACCTCCTGACAGAGTGTTGCTAACTACAAAATCAAAGGACTCCTTTAGCAAAGAAAAATGTGTCATATGCCAAACTAATCGGAAAGAAAACATCAACTGTGGCTGGACAGAAGAGAGTTTGAGATGCTGCAGAAATACGCAAGACGAAGTTCACAAAAGATTGAAACTGATGGGTGAAGAGGATCCAATATTTTATCATTGTAACAACAAGTGTTATAAGTCGTATACAATGGAAAAAACCTAGAAAACATTTGGCAAAAAATTACAGAAACCAGTGAATCGCAACAAGAATCAGGGTCTTCTGACAGAGCGACGACAACCAAACCCAATGCCCATCAACTTAGAAGATCGATGGCTATCCCTCATCCACCTCCAACAACTGATCAGAAAGCAGTGGATCTTCAATTTATTATCTGTGGTAGAGCCAGAACAAGGGCCAAAGGGGTTGACGAAAGAACAAAGTACAGAGTATGTGAGTCTCAAAAGACAAACATGTTTTTATCTGTAGCTAGTTTCTTCCAAGATTATGTTTTAGCTGAGTAGCTCACCTAAACAGTGAGGGGAGTGTATTTGCAGTGGATTTGTATACCCATCCGAACTGCATGCGTGCACACATTCGAAAATATGAATGTACAAGGAGCTCCCAGTAGCAACGTAATCGCCAGCCTTCAGTTAAGTTTGCACTCTTTGAAAAAGCAAATTAAGTTTTAAAGCCACTCTTTAGTGTTGGCTATGGGTTCACACTCGGTGAGATCAGAGCAATAATAGTCAACACTGATGAAACTGTATTGATCCATAATAATGAATTAAGATCTTTTCTGGTGAGAATGTACAATGATAGAATTCATTTTTGCCAGTCTAACAAAAAAGAATGAGCCATTTATGGTGTTATCAGCTGATTTGACTCCTGAAGTTCTTGCTGCCAAAATAAGATCACAGAATGCAGTAAAATCAGCAGGAACCATTTTAAGAATCCTCCCGAAAGATTTAGATTTAGGACTTAATGACAAATTTTGTGGTGCCCCAGAGCTCCGCAACTTAACAAGAATGCCTGATGCTGTCTTAAAATCTTTTACATCATTGTTTAATATAAGCAAAGCAAAACTGCTACAAACTAAAGTTCTTGAGTTCGAAACAGAAGCCGACAAAATTGGTGATGGCTTTGAAGATATAAGCGAAGAAGTGGGAGAAAATCCCATGAACCGACCGGCTTATGCGGTGCAAATGTGCTGTCTTTTCCAAATCATGTTATATGAATTACATCACGGCAAAAACTCCGCTACACATAATGACTGCCCACACAACCTCTGACAAGTGCAAAAGTAGAGAGCTAATCACTTCAAATAATAGGATTGGTGTATCAACCAGTTATAATGATATAGTACGGGGCAGGAACTTGTTAGCCGCTCATGCTCTAAAATCTTGTGAATCCAAGAGCACACCACTTCCAAGTCACTTTGCCAGGAAAGGGTTCCCAATTGCTGCTCTTGATAATTTTGATTTTGAAGACAGTTGTTCTTTGTCTGGAATATCCAGCAAACATGATACTGCCATGATGTTTTTTCAAGTTATCTCCGTGGATGAGGCACAGACAATGCACTATTTCAGGCTGAAAGCTTTGGAAGCAAAACTGTCCAGTCAGTATTGAGCCGAACTCATTATGTTAATTTGTTACAAGGTATGCTCATCATATAAGAGGCTATAGAACCATTGTGTAGGAAATGCTTTCTGGGGCAAGAATGACAAATTAGGTTTTGCATATCTTATCTCAGAAGTAAACAAGACACATGGTGCTCTTCATTCAAAAGACATACTGCGAAGCCAGGCATTGTTCAATACACTCAGTTCAAAATCAAAAAACCTGAAAACCAAGTTCGTAGAGTTTGTCAAAGAATGTAAAGAAAAACCATAACTTTGCAAGTACTGAGAAAATGTTTTACACATGATAGCTCTAGTGAAGAACTTGACACATGCTGATTGGGAGCTGCACGTGAAGACTGGAGAGTCACTGATTACTGTATTTCATGAATTCGATTGCCTAAACTACATGAGATATGGGTCTTGTAATTTGGAAAGTATGAAGAAGCTAGAGGTGGAAAAACCATACCTCTACATAAAACTAATCCAGAGACATTTTGTGTTGAAAGACAGAGAGGGAAGGTTCAGTCCCGTTGCTCCAGATATAAACCTGGAAAAGACATTCCAGGGATCACAGAAAAGCTCCAAGGGAATTGTTGGTCAGACATGTAAAAGTGAATATGTAGTTTAATGGCAGCTCGTTAGTTTACCATGATGTCCTTTCTATTTGCAATGTTTTCAGAGAAATGACAAATTCAAAATTAATGGACCTTCATGAAAGTGTTCCTCACCACGAACCTGTGGGAAAGAGAGGGCAGCGTTTTAATAAACATGTTGACAGCCTTCTTCATTTCATGCAGCTGCAAGGAAACCCCTTTGAAATGACATAGCCTGTGCAAGTACACAACTTTGTGGCCAAACAATATGTGGATAACGATATAAAGACACGTCTGCTAGATGTCCTGGAGCATGGATCAAAACTATACACAGAACTGAAGCACAAGAGATTTGTATTGAAAGAGAAAAAGCTGTTTAACATAATCACTAAAGCTAAACTTCTACGCTTTAATTGCCATAGTAAGAGTTTCATCCAGCTAGCCACTACAAAACAGGTTACGAAAAAACAACTTTCACAAGCACATAGAGAGATGGATGTAGCAAGAGAAAGGGGTGAATTTATCAAGGACCTTCTGTCCCATGATCTTCTTCCAACAAACAGGTTATTTGATGGAGATGCTGCAACCAAACCAGTGAAGCACAAACTCGTACAAGAGCTCAAATAAACCTTTCACCTGAAGAATTTCAATACGAAAAGGTGTCCTCATTGAAAAATGCTGCTGTTGTGGACTATATGTCACAATTGCGAATGATCAAGATTTCATCCATGCAAAACTTCGTAGAGGTCATTCAGACTGTTGTACAGATATCAGAGTCAGTGTGCACCTTGCAAGAGCTGCACATTGTCACAGTTATCTTGAACTATCTGTCAAATAATGTGAGAGAATCAGACGAATGTCTACAAGTGGAACAATTGACCTTGTCTGCATCAAAAATTCGACTCCTATACCTGTGCAACTTGATAAATTCTAGTCATCAACATCGAACAAGATGAACTTAGACATGTTAACTCCCCAAAACATTGCTAGAGCTTCAGTGAACACTGAATTTCCAATTATTGCAAGTGGAATGATTGTCAATGAGGGGTTGGTGCCTGCAGGTATATATTCAAAAGGTATGGGCCATATTGTTCAAGAACTTAACAGGAGATTGGAGGAAGCTGACCTTCGTGTTCTGCCACATATTGACTGGGCTGTTCGAAATGGTTCCAGTCGAGTCATTGTACTGTCAAATGACCCAGATGTTATTATTGTGCTAATTAGATTTGTTGAAATGTTCATAAGTCAAGGATTGTCAGAATTATGGAAACGTTATAGAACATGCAAGAAAAGACACTAAGGGGCCGATTCCGATCTCGGCCGGTAGGGCTCCGAATAGGATTCGGCTTTACCGGATCCGATCCGGAGCCCTTTTTCCCGACCGAATCGTACGCGGGTCCGGCCGAGCGAGTACGATGCGAGTCGCCGACCGACTTCGTCCGGGCGACCCGACCGCTCCGACCGACTCGTACCCGGATCGTACCGCTCCGACCGACTCGCTCGGACCCGGTTCGCACCGCGCAATGGAGACGTTTTCCGGCCGGGTAAGTACGATGCGCACCTCGACCGCTCCGACCGACTCGCGCCGTCCGACTCGAACTCGCTGTCGGAGCCGTACTTTGGGGGTCCGTGTCGGACCCCCTGTCACGCGTACCCGCGCGAGGCGCACACAGGGGGACCCATGGGTCCCCCTACCTGTGCGTGTACGCCGCGAGCGCTCGCGGCGTACTCGCTGTAGGGGGCGCCCTTGTCCGCCTCGCACCCATTGAGGCAATGGGAGCCCGCGTACGCGTTGTACGACCGGCTCCCATTGAGTTCAATGGGAGTCCGACCGACTCGTGTCCGGTGGCATACGAATGCATCGGACTCGTTCGGTCGGACTGCACGGGTCCGATTCGGTCGGAAATCTCTCCGGGCCCGGCTCGGTCGGAGAGATTTCCGGCCCGATTCGGAATCGACCCCTAAATCTTGCTTCATATTCTGTACATGAAACTTGAACCAGAGATGCTCAGCGTTCTTATCAATGCACATATTCTTACGGGTGATGAAACTATGAGCAAATTTGGAACAAAGCTTGGAGCTTTAACTGCTGAGCCTGTGAAGTTTCTAAAAGGATGTGCTGAGACAGAAGAAGAATGTGACTTTTAAGACGTAGAAAAATACCTTGTGCATGTGTGGATAATGATTTCTGACTGTAACGCATTTGACGATCTTTGGTACAGTGAGTTCAAGAGATCAGTCCCTTTCAGTGACCTTCCACCGATGTCATATTCTATGCATGGACACATTAAAAGAGCGTTCTACTTTATCAGAATATGTGTAAATGTTTTGGATCATGCATATGTAGAGAAAGATCCGTGTGAATTTGATTGGTAAGATATTGATGGGGTGCTAAAATCTGAGAAATATGTAAAGCCTCTACCCACAGACCTTACACGTATATGTACCTGCAAAACTTATGCTACAAAAAGTTGTCCCTGTCGCTATGCTCTTCTCAAATGTTCAACATTTTGCAAATGTACCACAAGCGTTTGCCTAAACAAATAAATAAAGTGAACTATGAAAATGTGTCTAAAACAAGAGTGATAAACATTTTTTTCTTTCATATTCAGGTCCTAAACATTGTTTGGTGAATATATAAAAGGATTAAAAACCATTATTATTTGTTTAATTTTTATATATGTGTCTTCTTTCGCTATTGCAGCCGTCATTTTGGAAAATTGCAGAAGTGTTACTTTGAGGAGTTATTTTCTGTCTCTATAAGACTGCTTAACCCCCAAAAACTATGGGGTTTTTTACTCCAAAATGAAGTATATAGGTCTCATGATTCCTGGAATATTATACCATCACTGCAACACACCTGCCATTTTTAAAAAAGTCATCCGGAAAAATAACTTCTCTAATGAGCCAACAACACAAATCAAATATAAAAATCTGTGGACAAGAATTCTTTTACTGAGGTATATCAGGGGGTCGGGATTAAGGTGGATGCAAAAAGAAAGATGGTTCGCATGATCTGTCTGCTGCATCATATCCTTTCCATGTATTCAGGTACTGTAAAGCTTTATGTCTTTATCGGGAGACTGAAATGCTTCAAACTCAGGGTGGCCTTTTGCAATTATTACTGGAGATGGCTGTCCTCCTCCAGACTACTTGGCTCTCTTCACCCTTGAGACATGAACCCACTGAGTGAATCTTTCAGCTATCAGGTAGTTTCAATACTATTGTTGCTTTTCTCACCAGACCTTCTATTGTGCAAGGACAAACAATTTAAGAAGAAAACTTGGAATCTGTGCCAGGGATGACTAAATTAAATGAGGTTAACCACACTAAGGGCCTCATTATGATGGCGGAAGGACCGCCACCGCAGGGCCGACGGTGGCAACAGCAGGCCCTGCGGTGGCGGTCCTTCCGCCATCGAATGGAATTTTTCCACCGCCGGATTATGATGGCGATGGGAACATGACAGCGTCCACTGCGGACGCACAGACCGTCCGCCGCCAGCAATCATACCGATTGCCTGGCGGACGGTGCAGGGGCCCCAAAATGGTGACGGTGCCTAGCAGGCACCGTCCACCAGATTAGGATGCATGCCAGAACCCGCCTTTCCATGGCGGCGATGCCGCCATGGAAAGGCATACGGAGTTTTGCATCGGAGCCCGTTGCGGGCCCCCGGGGGGGCTGCACTTGGGGGGTACCTATGGTACCCCCCTACATTGCCATACACAAGGTGGCAGGCACCGCGCGGTGCCTGTCACGTTGTGCCTGGCAATGCAAACCATGCACTTTTAACATTGCGGACGGAGCTGCACCCAGCAGCACCGTCCGCAATGTTAAAGGCCAGAATGCGGCCGCCACTGTGGCGGGCGCATCCTAATTGGCCTCGTGGGACCGCCGCACCTCTGGCGGTCGGTCCCATTTTCCGTTACGGTGGCGGGCGCACAAAGTCCGCCCGCCATCGTAATGGGGCCCTAAGTTACCTATATTGTACAAAGGAGCAGGGATTCTGTTCCAGCAAATTTCATATAGGCGCCCTAGGCTCTTAGAAGTTTTTGTACATCTGTTTTGGGGCATTAGTTAAACATTGCAGATACTGCTGTATGAAAGGCATATTTACAGGACCAAAACAGCTGGTCCTGTGTCTTGGATTTACCCATAGATACAAAAAGGCAATGCCCTTGGAGCTATGTAGTGATTTGCTAGAAGAGAATTGTGCAGTGGAACCAACTTTACCCATTTGTTCTGAGGGTCAGTTAAGAGACATCTCAGATTTTGTTATATTGTTTGGTTAGTCTTTCCATCTGACCCTCAGTTTGGGGATGGTAACTTGTGGGTCTTCAAGTAATACATCCCAACTGTTAATGTATTTAAAAGACATGGTCAACTGTGCGCCTCTGTCTGTGATGTTTATCTCAAAAATCCATATGGCCTAGCTGTTTTGTTTACAAAAAGCTGTGGATGTTCTTTAGCTGTGGATAATCATTTCATCTGAGCCAAGTAGGCCGCCTTTAAAACTGTGTATCCTTCAGATTCTGGTAGCTCCGCTATAATATCCATTGAAATTCTGAACCATGGCTTTGTCAGACTTGGTGGGACTTCTAATAAAACTACTGTCTTAAGGTGGTATGATTTATTCTGCGCACAAGTGACAATTACTAAAATAGTCCTTTACTGTCTTTATTATTTTGGGTCAACAAATTAACCTTCCAAGTAATTTGATGGTTTTCTTGCCTCCTCGATGTCCAGAACAGAGTATATCATGACAAATGGCAAATCGAATTTCTTGCAATGGAAATATGCAGCTTAACACAAATAACCCTGTTGTTTACTCCTTTGAGAGATATCATCTTGTAACCAGGCATCTTGTTCAATTTTACTTTCATTCTTCTAGATTTGATGCAGTATGTCTTGGTATGAAATTCTCTTCTCTATCTGTACAGCCAATATAGTGGGCAGAGGCTCAGAATCCTTATCTTTCTGTACCCCTTGTTGAGATGGAGCATCTGCTTTGCCTTGTTTATTTCATGAAGGCACACCTAGTATGCTAAGCACTGGGGCATTTCATTGACTTGAGGAAACTGAGGGCCTGCTTCACAAAGGCAACATACACTTTTGAGTATTTCACACTTTTGAGTAAGTTGAGTAAGCTTACTACCTTTTGCTTACTCACAAAATCCAAGTGTGACTTCCTGCTTAAAAAACACAATAGTAAGTCCAGCACTGCACATGGCTGAATACTGGTATAACAGCACCCTCCAATAGAAAATAATGGAGGTGAGGAATTAAAATAAAACCTTATAGGAAACAATGCTAAATTAAACTAAATTATTTAAAATGATTAAATATATAAATACATATAATTTAATGCTAAACAATATAAAAAGAGCACATATTTCTTATTTCATTATAAAATATTTTTGTACCCTGCTTTTGAATTTAAACTTAATGTAGCAATATATTTTATTAAAATACAACTAAATTATTTTAAATTATTACTCTATATACATTTAATAATTATTAATGCATAATGAAATAAGAACTTTCCAGAAAATTGCACCACTGTGAAAATGCTTCCTTTATAGTTAGAAATTCACAATCATATAAATCTTGTTGTATGCTTTTCAGAGATAATAGACCACTGGATGGATGTCCTCAGACTCTGAATCTTCCTGCAAAAGAATGGTCCCAATTGCAAAAGCTGAGGCATCCGTTTCCACAAATAACAATCTTTTATTGTCAGTATGAAGTAGAATTGGAGCCGGGATGAACGTCACCCTTAAAATATATTAAAGGCCTGCACTTCTCCATGACCCCACAAAAGGGTTGTCCTTTATTGGTGCACTCTACAATCAAAAACAGGTAGGACAAAACTGGGCCAGCATAATTCATGTAATTTTAGGAAGAAAGTGTATTAATAATAATTACATAATTACAATTAATAATGTCACTATTCTGCATCAGGTACTTTCATTTAAATCTTAGACCAGTCCTGGGTAGCTGTTACATGGTGCAGCTAGGATCAACTCAAAGAATAACAGATTTAAAGCATTTATAAGTATGACAATAGTTAATAAGTAAGCAACACAACACAATAAAAAAACCTCTAATTTCTAAAAATAGGATATTGTTTTTCTTTGAATAGAGTGGGGGCCAATAACTCACTCTGATGTATAAATTTAGTGTATATTTTTTCTTTAAATAGTGTTTGAGCCAACCCCCATTAATCATCTGAACCCCAATATTTAAATGTTCATTTTGGACTTGGCTCTTTCTGCAGGGTCATCCCCAGACATTTTGCCTCTGCCCTGAACTTTTTGCTGAATTCATTTTTGTAGGCCTTAGGACTCTGTGCACTTTACCACTGCTAACCAGTGCTAAAATGCTTGAGCTCTCTCCTTGAAGCATGGTAGAATTGGCATATACCCAATTAGCATATTTAATTTACTTATAAGCCCCTAGTAAAGTGGCCCTGCATGTTCCCAGAGCTTGTAAAATAACTGCTACTAGTGGGTCTGCAGCACCAATTGTGCCACCCACTTAAATAGCCCTTTAAACATGTCTCCGGCCTGCCATTGCAGAGTCTGTGTGTGCAGCTTTAAACTGCCATGTCAACCTGTCAAACTAAACCGTTTGCCAGGTCCAAACCTTCCTTTTTAATACATGTAAGTCACCCCTAGTGTAGACCCTGGACAGCCCCAAGAGCAGGATGTAGTGTATGTTAAAAGTTGGGCATGTAGTTTTAAGTTTTACATGTCCTGTTACTGAAAAACTCTCAAATTCATTTTTCACTACTGCAAGGCCTAACATTATAGTTGCCCTATTATATTTTATAAGTATTATTTCCAAATAGGAAGTGATAGCTGGTTCATGTTTGGTGTCTCTGGAATCCTAAATTGAAATACTATCTTATGGTGAAGTCGGATAAATATTAGAAGTGTAAAGAACAGAGTTGTAGGCCAAAAATATGGCAAACAGTGGATTTTTAATACAAAAAAAGTAAAATGTGGTACAGAGAAAAAATACATGAAATGCTAGAAAGTCTTAAAATACAGAAAAAACTATGTAAATGTAAAGTTATAGAACACATTGATCCCTAATCAACAGAAATCAAGTAATTATTCTAAGTGTCAGATTCATAAAGAGTATAGACACATCCCATATGGAGTCTAAGTCAAAATGAACATAAGAAAATAATGTCTCCAGTAACAGCAGTCCTAATGACAGCTATAAAATTATAAATGCATAAACAAGGGGAGAGATAGCTTTGCAGGGGAACATTGATGGGAGGAGGAAATGATCAGGAGCTAGTTGAACAGAACATCAGAAATTACATTCACATTACAAATGATGGCGTCTCATATAAAATATGTCATAACTATCTGTTTCATTATCTACCCTTCTAAATGACTTAGGTAAATCATTTTAGTTGCAACATAATTAGTTCATCAGTTACGACTTTATTCATTATAAAAACACTAATTATGAGAAATTATTTTCACATGACTTTGCACATTTTTAATATTTTTGAAAACGGTACCACAATAGACCACAATCCGACAAAAATCTGATGACTGAAACCAGAGTTATGATTGTTCCAATGTTTTAAAAAATCACTGCAATTCACTCAAAAGCTTTTATAAGTCACTGTGTTTCACTAGTAGTGATAGTCCAGCCCAAAGTCAAAGTTTCAGGTGCCCATGGTGGAGTGCTGGCCGGATGCAAGGACCAGGTTTGACCCAATCGGACTTTTACTTCTGCACTTAGAAACGTTTCTGGTTCTTTTCTTTGTTGACAGGGCTTTTTACGTATCAAAAAAAGGGGGGGACTAGGAGCTTGTTGTGGTCCAGTACCCGTGCTCCATGTAATAATCTCAGACCAAACAGGGGCTAACTGTTCCAAATGTGGGCACAATAGTCATCCACATGAAAAAAAGAGAAGAGAGGATGGAACAGGAAAAAACGTAGGTCTAAACCCCACAGACTAGAGGCAAGCGCAAGTCTTGTCTCTTGATGCCCTCACACATCCCGAGGGATGTCATGCTTCATCATCGGGTGTTGCTCCTCGTCGGGCCGGCGCTGTAGTGCCCTACGGGTCCCCCGAAAGGTCGCTTTAGCGGAGATCTTTTATTGGTAATGCTGTATGATAAGTGAGGGTGTGAGATACAGGGTTCGAAAAGATAAGTGAGTGAATGTTAAAACTATCTAAGGGATACCAAAAAAGAGCTAAATTTAATACGTGGGTTCCCCTGCCAGGTTAAAAAACCCGTAGGTTGTGTGTTACTGATGGAGCAATTATGTGCCTCAGTAACTCTCTGTCGACATGTTTCGCGCCCTCTAAATGGTCAGAAGGATCCCTGGCATATGCAGGCAGGTGTGTAAGGGGTAGGTGCTGGCAGGCAATGCACCTGACGGCAACCCCCGTTACGGTGCGGGCGAACACGCGCTAGCCTATGGAGCTGTGTACCAGTAGTGTGGTAGACTCTGGTTCTTTTTAAAAAAAAATCTTGATCTTTGAGTTCTAGACTCACAAGTTGCTATAGGAGAAAGAATACACTGTAACACCAGCCAGTGGTCCTATGTTATGTTATGTTATATAAATTTCTAATGCGCACAGATACTCCAGGGAGTGTCCCGGCGCGAGCTTGAAAAGGGTCGGAGTCAGAGTCAGAAGACAGAAGTTAAAAAAGAAAGGTTTTCAGCTTTTTTTTAAAGATCATCGGATCTTTGACGCCCCGTAAGGCCAGTGGCAGAGCATTCCATGCCAATGCAGCTATCCGGGTAAAGGAGCGCCCTCCAAGCCTCTGGCGATTAAACCGCAGGGTCTGTGCCAAAAGTTGGGAGGAAGAACGCAGCTGTCTCACCGGAGAATAGAAGGCAATCCTCTTCTGCAAATAGATGGGTCCCAGACCGTGGAGGGCTTTGTGAGCAATGGATAAGATTTTAAATTTTATTCGCACCTCCACCGGGAGCCAATGCAGAGAGCGCAAGTGAGAACGCACACTGCACCTGCTGGAAAGACCCAACAGGAGTCTAGCTGCCGAGTTTTGAATCACCTGTAGCTTATTCAAAAGGTAACCAGGAATGCCCGCATACAGTGCATTACCGTAATCCAAGCGGGAAAGAATTAGAGCACGGACAACAGTTTCCTTAGCAGAATTAGGCAAAAGAGGAAGAAACTTCCTCAAGATCTTCAAAATGCCAAAGCAAGTGCCGGCCAACTTCTTGACCTGCGAAGAGAAAAGCAAGTTCTCATTAAACCAGACCCCCAGATTCCTAGTCCTGGAAGCAACCTCTTTGGGGCTATGACTTGAACTCCCAGTCACACCAGCAAGGTCCGGGGCAAATCCAGTTGTAACTGGTCAGCTGGGTACTTTGCAGATGCAGGAATTCTTTAGCTTTTGTGTTCCTGGACATTTTTATTGCTCTTTACTCTGTATTCCTGCTCCGAATTCAGTAGCAATTTATATAAGAACTCCCGACTTCGGTTGAGTCTGCCATGGGGGTATTATCCTATCAGGGTGTGGATAGGCGCTGATGATGAAGCATGCCACTACACATAGTGAGTGAGGTGTCTACTCTAAAATCTTTGAATTTTCTCCAGGACCTATTCCAGAAGTCTAACCTAGTTGCCTATAAGTGTTCGATGTTTCTGGAGCTTAACAGGAAGTTAGCTACACATTGCAGTCCACTCACTGGTCCTTGGCACAAGTCCAGTCCTTAGGGTCTCGCTCCACAACTTTAACAGCAAGAGCAGTCCACTCTTTCTCATGTCTTGTTTTTGGTTCAGCAGGTACTGCCCTTTTTGATGCAGCCTTTTTTTCCGAAGTCCACAGGTTCAGCAGGTGCAATCCTTCTTCTATTCTTTCTGAGTCCACTGGCGTTCTGAGGTCAGTACTCAGAAGTGCCACTTTTATGTCAGTTTTGAGTTTGTGGAAGGGGAGGACTCCCTAGACAATGAGGGTAAAATTCAATCTGGCAACCATACCCTCTCTTACAACCCTTCCTCAGAGATTAGCACTTGGAAATCCCTTAGTGCATCTCTGCGCCCTAATCATAGATACCAGAACCATTCCTTCTTTAGTCAGAGCTATGGGCACACCCTAGAGGTGGGTCCAATATAATGAGCAACTCCTCCTGCAAACTGGTTCTGCAACAGGTTTCCCCCCTCTGGAAGAGATGCCAGCCTATCTACCTAGACAAAGTAGGGGGCAGGCTAAAGTGTGGCTTGCATTTGCATGTGACTGGCAGCCGGTCCTTTGAAGTCTGTCTGTCTTTGGCCACAGCCACTTCACCATCCTGTCAAGAGGAGGTCACATCTCCTCCCACCAACCGGTCTTTTGTTTCCCTTTCCTGGGAACCATTCAGGGCAGCAAGCTCTGTGAGGTGACAACTGCTATAGTTAATCAGATATAGCTTCTATAAACTTTGGGCAAGAAAGGGGTAACTTCTTAAAGTCACCCTATATATTAAAATTGACATTATATCTGACTTCTGCAATATGTCAGGTTTAATGTAAAAATTAAGATGATACCTTGAATTACTATATTTGGTGTTCCAAAATGGAAATTAGCACTTATCGATTGTGGCAGTTTAACCCAATGGTAGCCAATCGGACTGCCAGCCTTGCAACAGCGAAAATGACAATGGGAGAATTCACTGTCAGAACATATAAAACATAAAAGAAACAAGTTCTTATTTTTAATACTCTGCACCCTGCCTTAACCCCTTCGCTGCTAGGCCTTTTCCCCCCCTGTGTTAAGCCTTTTTTTGGCTATTTGGGGTAGTTCGCGCTTAGGCCCCTGTAACTTTTCGACCACATAAGGTATCCACGCCAAATTTGAGTCCTTTTTTTGCAACATCATGGGGATTCTAGAGGTACCCAGGGTTTGTGGATACCCTTGGAGGGGACCAAGAAATTAGCCAAAATACAGGTACATTTTTTTTTATTTTTTGAAAAATGGGAAAAAAGGGCTACAGATGAAAGCGTCTGGTTTTGTCCCTGCAAATGGTATCAAAAGGGGTTGTGGTGCTGAAATCATCATTTTCCCAGATTTCAGGGACAAGCAGACTTTTGTCAGAAAACCAAAATTTTTACACAGTTTTGGCATTTTTCTGGGACATAGCCTATTTTTGCTATTTTTTGTGCTTTCAACCTCTTTCCAGTTAATGGTAGACATGGGTATAAAAGCAATAATGGATCCTGGAAAGCTATACATTTTAGAAACGTAGACATAATTCTGAACTCAGCAAGGGGTCATTTGTGTAGATCCTTCAAGGTTTCTTTATAGAAACTGACCGTTGAATATAGGAAAAATTGAAAATTAGTTTAAAAAAACAGCCATTTGTGTCAACGTTTTCACCTGTAACTTCTTCTAATTATGACAGCTGTTTGACAGCAATATACCATTACATCGGCTGGACCTTTCTGGTTGTGGAGATATATAGGACTTGTAGGTTCACCGAGAACCCAACGAACCCAGAGCCAATAACTGAGCAGCGTCTTGCAATGGTTTTTTATTATGTACCGGGTATATAGCAATTAATTTGGGAAAATATATACATGGAAAAATAGGTATGAAAGACACCTATGTATTTCTGAAATTGGAACAAAATATAGAGTTTAGAAACAGTAGATATTTGCACATTTCAAAAATAGTGAGTACCCATACTAGCATGAGAATTATAGGTCATTTTTCAAAATGACTTCTTTTTTATACATTGTCTTTCATTTGGAAGACAGAAATGCATCGAAAGTCAATAGGTAATAACAGTTGCTCTACAATTCTGTGTTACCCTAAGTCTCCCGATAAAAATGGTACCTCACTTGTGTGGGTAGGCCTAGTGCCCGCGACAGGAAACGGCTCAAAACGCAACATGGACACACCACATTTTTACAGTGAAAAGGGACCCTTTTTTTACAAAAAAAGCCTAGCTGTAGATTTTGAACCCTAGCTCTGCCGGCACCTAGGGAAACCTAGCAAACCTATACATTTTTTTAAACTAGACACCCAGGGGAATCCAGGATGGGGTGACTTGACTGGCTCTCAGCAAGTTCTATTACCCAGAATCCCTTGCAAACCTAAAAATTTGTAAAAAAAACCCATTTTCCTCACATTTCTGTGGTGGAAAGTTCTGGAATCTGTGGGGATCCACATAATTCCCCCACCCCGCGTTCCCCAAAGTCATTCAAGAAAAATGGTACCTCACTTGTGTGGGTAGGCCTAGTGCCCGCGACAGGAAACGGCCCAAAATGCAACGTGGACACACCACATTTTCACAGTGAAAACTGACCATTTTTTTGCAAAGTGAATAGCTGTAGATTTGAACCCTAGCTCTGCCGGCACCTATGGAAACCTAGCATACCGATACATTTTTGAAAACTAGACACCCAGGGCAATCCAGGATGTGGTGACTTGACTGGCTCTCACCAGGTTCTGTTACCCAGAATCCCTTGCAAACCTAAAAATTTGTCAAAAAAACCACATTTTCCTCACATTTCTGTGGTGGAAAGTTCTGGAATCTGCGTGGATCCACAAAATTCCACCCACCCCGCATTTCCCAAAGTCTTCCGAGAAAAATGGTACCTCACTTGTGTGTGAAGGCCTAGGGCCCGGAACAGAATACGGCCCAAAACGCAATGTGGACACACCACATTTTCACAGTGAAAACTGACCCGTTTTTTGCAAACCTCAAAATTTGTCAAACAAAAAACACTTTTTCCTCACATTTCTGTGGTGGAAAGTTCTGGAATCTGCGTGGATCCACAAAATTCCACCCACCTCGCATTCCCCAAAGTCTTCCGAGAAAAATGGTACCTCACTTGTGTGGGTAGGCATAGTGCCCGCAACAGGAAATGGCCCAATACCCAACGTGGACACATTACATTTTACAGTGAAAACTGAAACTATTTTGCAAAGTGCCTAGCTGTAGATTTTGAACCCTAGCTCTGCCAGCACTTAGGGAAACCTAGCAAACCTATACATTTTTGAATACTAGACACCCAGGGGAATCCAGGATGGGGTGACTTGTCTGGCTCTCACCAGGTTTTGTTACCCAGAATCCCTGGCAAACCTCACAATTTGTCAAAAAAAACACATTTTCCTCACATTTCCACAAGCCCGCTTTCCCCAAAGTCTTCCGAGAAAAATGGTACCTCACTTGTGTGGGTGGGTCAAGAACCCGCAACAGGCAAGGGCCCAAAACCTATTGAAGCGACAACAAAATTACCTATCACAAAACAACCTGGTTTTGCAAGGGGGGTCCCATGAGTTTTTGGCCCTGGGCTCGGCGGCCACCTAGGGAAACCTACCAAACCCACACATTTCTGAAAACTAGACACCCGGGGGAGTCCAGCAAGGTATGGCTTGCGTGGATCTCCCAAGATTTCCCTACCCAGAATCCCCTGCAAACCTCAAATTTTGTTGAAAAAATCTATTTTTCTCACATTTCTGTGTGGGAAAGTTGTAGGATCAATGGGCTGACACAAATTTCCTACCACCCAGCGTTCCCCAGGTCTCCCGATAAAACTGTACCTCACTTGTGTGGGTAGGCATAGTGGCTGCAACAGGAAATGGCCCAAATCGTACTGTGGAGACTTCAAAATTACCTATAACAAAACTACCTGGTTTGGGGGGGCACCTGGGGTTTTGGTCCCGGGCTCGCCGCCATCTAGGGAAACCTACCAAACCCACACATTTTTGAAAACTAGACACCCTGGGGAGTCTAATGAGGTATGGCTTGCGTGGATCCCCCAAAGTTTCCCTACCCCAAATCCCCTGCAAACCTCAAATTTAGCTGAAAAAAACACATTTTCCACATATTTTTGTGTGGAATCACCGTGGCGGCACAAATGTCCTACCCCACAGCGTTCTCCTTAGAGTCCTGAGTAAAATGATTCCTCACTTGTGTGGGTGTCAAATGCAGAATTGGCTAAAAACCTATTTTTAAAAAAATTTAGCGCTTAGAATTCTTGGTGCTAAACCCTTATTCCCTATGTTTTGGGCTCTTCCCAGTCACAGGCCCTTGCCCCACCCACAAAAGTGAGGTATCATTTTACTCGGGAGACTGAGGGGAACGCTGTGGGGTAGGACATTTGTGCCGGCATGGTGATTCCACCCAAAAATAAGTGGAAAATGTGTTTTTTTCAGCTAAATTTGAGGTTTGCAGGGCATTCCAGGTAGGAAAACGTTGGGGGATCCACGCAAGCCATACCTCGCTGGACTCCCCCGGGTGTCTAGTTTTCAGAAATGTGTGGGTTTGGTAGTTTTCCAAGATGGCCACCGAGCCCGGGGCCAAAAACCCAGGTGACCCCTCTTGCAAAACCAGGTTGTTTTGTGATAGGTCATTTTGATGTCTCCTCAATATGTTTTGGGCCCTTGCCTGTCGCGGGTACTTGACCCACCCACGCGAGTGAGGTATAATTTTTATTGGGAGACCTGGGGGAACACTGGGTGGTAGGAAATTTGTGGAACCACGTGGATTCCAGAACTTTTCCACACAGAAATGTGAGAAAAAAGGGATTTTTTCAGCTAAATTTGAGGTTTGCAGGGCATTCCAGGTAGGAAAACGTTGGGGGATCCACACAAGCCATACCTCGCTGGACTCCCCCGGGTGTCTAGTTTTCAGAAATGTGTAGGTTTGGTAGCTTTCCAAGATGGTCACCGAGCCCGGGGCCAAAAACCCAGGTGACCCCTCTTGCAAAACCAGGTTGTGTTGTGATAGGTCATTTTGATGCCTCCTCAAATCGTTTTGGGCCCTTGCCTGTCGCGGGTACTTGACCCACCCACGCGAGTGAGGTATAATTTTTATTGGGAGACCTGAGGGAACGCTGGATGGTAGGAAATTTGTGGATCCACGTGGATTCCAGAATTTTCCCACACAGAAATTTGAGAAAAAGATATTTTTTCAGCTAAATTTGAGGTTTGCAAGGCATTCTGGGTAGGAAAACGTTGGGGGATCCACGCAAGCCATACCTCGCTGGACTCCCCCGGGTGTCTAGTTTTCAGAAATGTGTGGGTTTGGTAGTTTTCCAAGATGGCCACCGAGTCCAGGGCCAAAAACCCAGGTGAACCCCTTTGCAAAACCAGATTGTTTTGTGATAGGTCATTTTGATGTCTCCTCAATACGTATTGGGCCCTTGCCTGTCGCGGGTACTTGACCTACCCACGCGCGTGAAGTACCATTTTTATCACGAGACCTGGGGGAACACTGGGTGGTAGGAAATTTGAGGATCCACATAGATTCCAGAACTTTCCCACACAGAAATTTGAGAAAAAAGTGATTTTGTCATCAAAATTTGAGGTTTGCAGGGGATTCTGGGTAAGAAAACGTTGGGAGACCCACGCAAGCCATACCTCCCTGGACTCCGCTGGGTCTCTAGTTTTCAGAAATGTGTGGGTTTGGTAGGTTTCCCTAGATGGATGCTGACTCGGGACCAAAAACTCAGATGCCCCCTATGTATCCGAAAATGACCTGGTTTTGCAATGAGGGGTCACATGAGTTTTTGGTCCCGGGCTTGGCGGCCATCTAGGGAAACCTACCAAACCCACACATTTCTGAAAACTAGAGACCCGGGGGGAGTCCAGGAAGGTATGGCTTGGTGGATCCACCAACGGTTCTCTACCCAGAATCCCCTGCAAACCTCAAATTTTGATGAAAAAAATCACTTTTTTCTCAAATTTCTGTGTGGGTAAGTTCTGGAATCTACGTCGATCCAAAAATGTCCTACCACCCAGCGTTCCCCCAGGTCTCCTGATAAAAATGATACCTCACTCGCGTGGGTAGGTCAAGTACCCGCAACAGGTAAGGGCCCAAAACGTATTGAGGAGACATCAAAATGACCTATCACAAAACAATCTGGTTTTGCAAGAGGGGTCACCTGGGTTTTTGGCCCCGGGCTCGGCGGCCATCTTGAAAAACTACCAAACCCACACATTTCTGAAAACCAGACACCCGGGGGAGTGCAGCAAGGTATGGCTTGCGTGGATCCCCCAACGTTTTCCTACCCAGAATGCCCTGCAAACCTCAAATTTAGCTGAAAAAAACACATTTTCCACATATTTTTGGGTGAAATCACTGTGCCGGCACAAATGTCCTACCCCACAGCGTTCCCCTCGGTCTCCCGAGTAAAATGATACCTCACTTGTGTGGGTGGGGCAAGGGCCTGTGACTGGGAAGTGCCCAAAACATAGGGAATAAGGGTTTAGCACCGGGAATTCTAAGCGCTATATTTTTAAAAAAAATACGTTTTTAGCCAATTCTGCATTGGACACCCACACAAGTGAGGTATCATTTTACTCAGGACACTAAGGAGAACGCTGTAGGGTAGGACATTTGTGCCCCCACAGTGATTCCACACAAACATATTTGGAAAATGTGTTTTTTTCAGCTAAATTTGAGGTTTGCAGGGGATTCTGGGTAGGTAAACGTTGGGGAATCCACACAAGCCATACCTCATTGGACTCCCCAGGGTGTCTAATTTTCAGAAATGTGTGAGTTTGGTAGGTTTTCCTAGATGGCAGCAAACCCGTGGCCAAAACCCCAGGTGCACCCCCCCAAAACCAGGTAGATTTGTTAGAGGTAATTTTGAAGTCTCCACAGTACGATTTGGGCCATTTCCTGTTGCAGCCACTATGCCTACCCACACAAGTGAGGTACCATTTTTATCGGGAGACCTAGGGGAACGCTGGGTGGTAGGAAATTTGTGTCAGCCCAGTGAGCCTACAACTTCCCCACACAGAAATGTGAGAAAAAATTGATTTTTTCAACAAAATTTGAGGTTTGCAGGGGATTCTGGGTAGGGAAATATTGGGGTACCCACGCAAGCCATACCTTGCTGGACTCCCCCGGGTGTCTAGTTTTCAGAAATGTGTGGGCTTGGTAGGTTTCCCTAGGTGGCCGCCGAGCCCGGGGCCAAAAACTCATGGGAGCACCCTTGCAAAACCAGGTTGTTTTGTGATAGGTAATTTTGATGTCGCCTCAATAGGTTTTGGGCCCTTGCCTGTCGCGGGTACTTGACCCACCCACGCGAGTGAGGTACCATTTTTATCGGTAGACCTGGGGGAATGTTGTGTAGAAGGAAATTTGTGGATCCACGCAGATTCCAGAACTTTCCCACACAGAAATTTGAGAAAAAAGTGATTTTTTTCAGCTAAATTTGAGGTTTGCAGCGGATTCTCTGTAGGTAAATGTTGGGGAACCCACGCAAGCCATACCTTGATGGACTCCCCAGGGTGTCTAGTTTTCAGAAATGCATGGGTTTGGTAGGTTTCCCTAGATGGCGGCCGAGCCCGGGGCCAAAAACTCATGGGACCCCCCCTTGCAAAACCAGGTTGTTTTGTGATAGGTAATTCTGAAGTTGCCTCAATAGGTTTTGGGCCCTTGCCTGTCGCGGGTACTTGACCCACCCACACAAGTGAGGTACCATTTTTCTTGGAAGACTTTGGAGAATGCAGGCTGGGTGGAATTTTGTGTATCCACACAGATTCCAGAACTTTCCACCACAGAAATGTGACGAAAATGTGTTTTTTTGACAGATTTTTTGGTTTGCAAGCGATTCAGGGTAACAGAACCTGGTGAGAGCCAGACAAGTCACCCCATCCTTCATTCCCCTGGGTGTCTAGTTTTCAAAAATGTATAGGTTTGCTAGGTTTCCCTAGGTACTGGCAGAGCTAGGGTTCAAAATCTACAGCTAGGCACTTTGCAAAAAAAGGGTCCGTTTTCACTGTGAAAATGTGTTGTGTCCACGTTGCGTTTTGGGCCGTTTCCTGTCGTGGGGACTAGGCCTACCCACACAAGTGAGGTGCCATTTTTCTCGGAAGACTTTGGGGAATGCGGGGTGGGTGGAATTTTGTGGATCCACGCAGATTCCAGAACTTTCCACCACAGAAATTTGAGAAAAATGCGTTTTTTGAACAAAGTTTGAGGTTTGCAAGGGATTCTGGGTAGCAGAACCTGGTGAGAGCCAGACAAGCCATCCCATCCTGGATTCCCCTGGGTGTCTAGTTTTCAAAAATGTATAGGTTTGCTAGGTTTCCCTAGGTGCCGGCAGAGCTAGGGTTCAAAATCTACAGCTAGGCACCTTGCAAAAAAAGGGGTCCGTTTTCACTGTAAAATGTGGTGTGTCCACGTTGCGTTTTGGGCCGTTTCCTGTCGCGGGCACTAGGCCTACCCACACAAGTGAGGTACCATTTTTCTCGGAAGACTTTAGGGAATGTGGGGTGTGTGGAATTTTGTGGATCCACGCAGATCCCAGAACTTTCCATCACAGAAATGTGAGGAAAATGTGTTTTTTTTAAAACTAAGTTTGAGGTTTGCAAGGGATTCTGGGTAACAGAACCTGGTGAAAGGCACACAAGTCACCCCATCCTGGATTCCCCTTGGTGTCTAGTTTAAAAAAATGTACAGGTTTGCTAGGTTTCCCTATGTGCCGGCTGCGCTAGGGCCCAAAATCCACAGGTAGGCACATTGCTAAAAACAAGTCTGTGCCTAGTGGGCTTTCTGTCGCCCTGGGGGGGAATCGGGGGGGGGGTTGCCCCAATATACCCCAAGGGGGGCAGAAAGACTGTGGCTATGTTTTTGGGGGGTGGGGGCATTGGTATGCCCATTCTGGGCTGCCCCCACCCCCACCATTGGTATGCCCATTCTGGGCTGCCCCCACCCCCACTCATAAAAAAAGCCAGCGTAATCGCTGGCGGCTAGTGGGCTTTCTGCCCCCCCGGGGGAAGATCAGGGGCCACTGCCCCATCCGCCCCTCAGGGGGGCAGAACGACTCTGGCATTTTTTTGGGGTGGTGTGGGCATTGGCATGCCCATTCTGGACTGACCTCAACCATGAATAAAAAAAATAATTCCTGAGGCCTAGAGGGCTTTCTGCCCCCCCCGGGGGGCAGATAAGGGGCTTTTGCCCCAATATGCATCCGGGGAGGGGCAGAAAGACTGTGGTAATTGTTTTTGGGGTGGGGGCATTATCATGCCCATTCTGGGCAGCCCCCACCCCAACGTCAATAAAAAAAAAACAATCTGGTTTCTAGTGGGCTTTCTGCCCCCCCGGGGGGCAGATTGGGGGCTACTGCCCCCATCTGCACCCCTGGGGGGACAGAAAGACTGACATTTCTCTGGGGGGGTGGGGGCATTGCCATTACCTTTTGGGCATCCCCCACCCCAACATCAATAGAAAAAACAATCCCTGGTTTCTAGTGGCTTTCTGCCCCCCCTGGGGGCCAGAAAGACTGTTGCGACCAAACAAAAATGGGGGGAGCAAAGGCCCTTGCCCAAGGGGCCGCTCCCCCCTCCCTGGTGCTAGTGGGTGGATCCCTGCTTGGGGAGCGCCCTCCTGCGGTGATCCCAAAGCAGGGATCCACTAGGGAAGGGTACCATTGGAAAGGGGAGATTCTCCCCTTTCCAACGATACCTCTCCCATCTTTTTCGGTGCTCGGGGGGCTGAGATAGCCCTACAAGCACCTAAACTGAGAAACTGAAACTAAGTTTCAGTTTTTATTTCATCGCAATGACGATATCGCGCCATGCGTGCGATCGTCATTACAATGAAATACAAAAATAGGCCTGGGGAGGTTGGGGAAGCTCTTCCCCACCTCCCCAGGCCAAAACAAAAAAAAGGGAAATCCCTCTGCTGTCTGCAGCAGAGGGATTTCCTCAGCATGTGCTCATGACGGAACCATTCCGTCATGAGCATGGAAGGGGTTAAGGCCTATGTTAAAGGTGATTTACACATATTTATTTAAAAAAAAGGTTTGAATATGGCAAAAAGGTTTATTTTACCATTTTGAGTTGGCAGTATAAATGCTGCATGATTAGCCTGCAGTGGCAGGGCTCAAGTCATGTTTTCACTTTGTCACTGCAATGGTGGCACGATACGTGCTGGAATCCACTAGTGACATTTAATGTACAAGGCCTGGGAACACATTCGACCATATACTAGAGACCTATAGGTACTTTAAATATGCCAAGCAGGTATTACACATTTGAGGGATCAGAGCACATGCACTGGAACCGGGTTAGCAGAAAATATGAGGGTGTGATTATGCAAAAAGAGAGCATTTCCTTACATGGCCCCCTCCAGATGAAACATAATAAGAAACTAACCTACTCACTGTTAGTTCTCCTCATATAAGTGGGAAAAACCTGGCAAGACCATCTGCATTGGCATGGTCTTTCCCAGATATATGTTCCCCTGTAAAGTACATTCCCTGTAGTGATATTAATCACCTTAACAGTTTGGGGTCCCCCCTTTCATTTTCATAAGCCATCAGAGAGGCCTGTGATTGTTTTGATAGGATACTCCCAGGTCATTTTCTATCATTTGGTCCGAGAATGCCCCAAGATCACTGAATATTTAGAGAAAATACTGGGTAAAATGAAACAGACTTTGGGTTGGCGATGTTTCCGAAGACGGAGACTTGCTTTATTGGTCCGATGCCTACATCTAAGAAGAAAAAACTGGGCACATCAACTAGAAGGCCAGGCATTTTTTTTAAAGCCAGGCAATTTTTCGTTGTAATAAATAGTAAAACTCAAAGTAAAACTTAGAAGTCTAGTTTTGTACTGGGATATGGACAGTACACAAAGAGAAAGTGTGCTGTGAAATGAAAACAATAAAGCAAGATGAACTTTCAGCTCACTCCATATCAAAATACCACATGCCATAACAGTAAATTGTTTAAGTTAGCAAATAATTTATACATGTTTATACAAGTTTGAACATTCTATACACTAGGATACATGTTGTTCCTTAGCAGCAGCATACCATCTTCTTTCCTGTAACCTTATTGTGGCACTGCAAGCTGGCAGCTAAGGTGTTTGTGATGCAGGAGTTTAGATCTACTTATCCAGAGTACAAAATAAAGTTGAAGACATGTCCTTAACCCCAATCCTGCCTGGGCTTCGGACAAAGAAACTCCCTACCCCAACTTAACACTGGCAACTGCATTGCTACCATAATGATGCAATGTGTTCTGCCTAAAGGTAACCTCTTTTTTAAATATTGCATTATGTGGCAGTTAGCACTATTTTTTGCCTCTTTCTTCCCCAATCCTCCACTTATTGACTCTTTAACTAACTCTTGAAGGTTCATTTCGATCCATGCTTTCCCTCTTGATCACTGGTTTCTTTTCCCTCCTTCTTGCTTCCATTTATACCTCTCTATATTATTGTGAGCCAAAGACAGATAAAGAAACATGAGTGCTGGTCCCTATAAATGAATGCCAGTGCTCACCAAATTAAGCACTGCTGTTTTGGAGTCAAATGATGAATAAGTCATCAAATTCTACTAATCCATGGCTTGCTTATTTAAAAACTATTCTTCCCACCCTTGGGTTCGGCAAGGCATGTCATCACTGTAATACAAACATTTTTATGTTAAGAAAGCGCTTAGTCCAGACTTTCTGTCTTTGCATAGGCATAGAGTGGCTAAATATATGTAGTGCCTTTATACCAGGTTGGGCTCTCAACGTATTTGGATCTCCTGTGGATTTTTCTCAGGCTTACTTTATGGTAAGCACAATTTTACATTTGCATAATTAACTAATTTATAAGCAAAATGTGATTTACATTGCTAAATAACGTGTGCATATTAATCATATAATTTGCAATAGGTGACTGCATTTAGCCATTATGAGCAGCACCCGAATTAACATGTTAAATAGTTAATGTTAGCCACTTTTTCTATTCTCAATTCTAATGTTGACTTTGCACGTAAAAGGCTGAAAGAGGCCTGCATATTTTATATTCCTTTGTTTGCACGTTCTCATGAAAGAAAAGAAGATGTCAGTGTGCAGGAGTGACTCGTGGGAAGAGCTGACTGTATCCAACAGTCTGTCCGGTATAACAACTCAAGGGCAGCCATGCACGGGTCAATGTTTGAACATGAGGAAGTGGGGAATATACCTGCTCCCAATGTCTGGACAAAACTGATTGGTTCCTGAGAGTGGGAATACGTTGAAATGTTGCTAATAATGTTTTGTCAAAATGTAATAGTGTGTGTTCCTGAGATTAGTTAGGAGTGATTCTTGCTGACTTTGAACTGAGACGAGAAGACCCTTCTCACCTCTGCTGATCTACACAGCCAGAGTACAAAGACTTTATACTTAAGCATTCCAATTCTGTCATTCAGAGACCTTTATTGGGTCTTCTGAAGCAGATACCTTATATTATTTGCCTAAACCAAATGCCCTTTTTTTCTCGACCATACTAGCTTATTGCGATTAGCGATTTCCTTTATGGAACATGCTTTCTGGATATGCTGCATTCCTAATGTAATTCTCATTAACGTTCTATTTCTTTTGTCCTGAATTATCGACTTTTAGACTAATTGGATTGCTTGAATTAGAATTCTTAATGGATTAATGTCATTGCTTTAATCAAATCTGGTTAATAAAACCTTTTTGAATTTATTGAAATTATCCTTGTCGTTTCCTGTTTTGCCTAATGGTCTGACTGTTTATGTAAATTAATTTAAATGCTACCTCCTAAGTTCCTCTTCTCGTCAACAAACAAAGGTGACAGGTTTTGTATGATGATTATACTTGTAGCTTAAGATTCAAGTACCCCCGTCCCAGGAAAGATGCATCAAGAAGATTTAAAAAATGTAAACGTTTGCCCCATCCCATATTGTTCATGTCCTTAAAGTCCATGACCCAATTTGAAGATGGCCAAACGGCCTAAAGGCGTTTTGAAGTGGAGGAGTATTAACAGGGTTGTGCATCGCAATTGTTTATGTAGAGCTTAAGGTTTTGTTTTGAAGTTGTGTGTGAAGTTGAAGATGTGTGTTTTGAGTTGTGGTGATGTTCATGGTCTAGTTGTGTAAATGTGCACATGCACTTGTGACTGAGCAGTTGAAGTTGTTATCAGGCTCTTCGCAGTCCAAGATCCTGCGATAGATAAGAAGTATATTGTGGTACAACTTATCTGCTAGGTTTTGTGGTATCAGTTTGTGAGGTTTCAGCAACTGCACAATTGAAATAGGAACCTTTAAATGATTGCTGTGAATATACTAATAGTAATTGGTGCTGGTACACCCTATTGTGCAGAGGGGAAGCTGCATTAGTTAGGGTGATGACCCGCTGGTCATGATTTCATCCGTGTGTGTGGAAGTTGGAAAGTGTAATTTCTGGCTGTTTCTTGTGTGAATGATTACTTTGAATTCTTTAGTAGAGCAGACAAGAGTTATTTGTTAACTGTGCTTGCTTTAGTGTTAGTGTGAGTTGAAACAAAGGAAATTGTAAAGGAGGGTGAGCTGCTGTGGAGAGTGAGGATTGCCTCAGAAATGCAATTAGTTAAGATAGGTCAGCTGTGTGAAGTGTTGCACTGAGATTGGTTGTTGTGTCATCATGCTATGCCCTGTGATATGTACATGGAGAAAAGAACCTCTTTGGGATTGGATATAAGTGCTGATCTGTATTGCATTGTGATATGGATTAAAAGGCTGTATATTTTGAAATTGAAATGTATTCATTCATTGCTAAAACTTAGTAACTGTGAAACGTTTCAAAGCCCTTACAGATGCAATGAGGGGTGATGTGCAAGTTTCTGTCTGTGAGGGTAAGGAAGCTCCACCGGAAGGCACGCCTGGTCATTACATGGCAGCAAGTGTAGGGCTTCATGCATGTTTGTGGCTCTTCCAACGGCATAAGCTCACTGAAAAAGAAGGATCTTTAAGATTTCCACAATATGGCACAATTATTTTGAGAATTATTGATAACTTGAGGGGAGCAGTGTAGAACATGAAACCACCTCCTAGACCAGCAGAAGTTGAGGCTTTAAATGCTTGGGAGCATGCTGCCCCTATAAATAGAAAGAAAAAACCAGTCTAGAGCTAAGAAAGCATTGCGTAACAACTCTGATGTTAAATGTGATTAAGAACAGCATTGGTGGAGGAGATGCATAGTTGATAGAAGTAGGATGTATCCTGCTTCAATGACCAAGAAGCCTAAAAAGAAAAGAACACAGGGTGAAAAAGATACAGATGCTGCAGTAAAGTGTAGCACTGATAGCGACTGTAGTGATGACCTCCTAGATGACTTGTTGTCCTCACAGCCACTTCCTTATGCTGCACAGTCCACAGAACATGACTGTGGTGCTTCCAGTAGTAGTACTGTTGCTATAGCCCCTGTTGACCTGAATACAACTAAGATTGGAGGATCACCCCCAACTCTTGCACCTACTGAGACAGCTACTACTGTGGCTGCCCCGGTTGTTCCTGCCCCTGTTCTACCTGTTCCTATTTTGATGTCACTAACCATGCCAGCTCAAACTTTAGCTGTTACCACTGTACCTGTCTCAGTGACCATTGCACTGATTTCTGCAGTTTTAGGAGTTGTAAGTGAAGTGACCATGACAGGGTTTATTCTAGCCTTATAAAAATCTCAGATTGTTGCTTGGAGGCCACCACAAAATTTACAAACACTAAGAGAAGGAGAGAGACTTGTCTGCAAGATACCAATAGCCCAAAGATGGATGGGATATTTCAATAACAAAATATTGATCTGTTGGTTTGAAGAGAATCCTGAGAGTAGAAAGACAGATGAGACTGAGTCATCGTCCAGGAGTCAAGCAAACATTAGATCACTAGATGACCAAAGCTTTAGGTAGAACTGAGGATATTTAGACCTTTCACATTTGAACCAATATCAGGAACACAAGCTGAAATATTTGAGGGAAAAGATCACTAGACCTGTAGCCATGACTTATGAAAGGCTATCAGAACTGGCAGGAAAATATGATGTGGATCTGTCCAAAAGTCTTCCTTTGGAGAAATGTTTCAGAGTTCAATTAGATGATGAAGTGATTGTCACTATGCAATCTTCAGGGATGAGATTACATAATACCACATTGGTTAATGCATTCAGAAATTGAGTGCTTTTGACAGGTTAGAGGGCAAGTGGGCCAAGAAACAAGAAAAGGGAGAAAACAGATAGTGTAGGGGTGAATGGGAAACTGCATCCAACACCCTCAGACGGAGATAAGGCTCAGATGGTCCCTATGAAACAGATTCCAGGTGGAGGGTATGTCTATGTGCCATGGAGTCGAGGTGATCTTACATAATTTATGAACAATTTCCCAAAATTGAGGGAGAATCCTTCCCAGTGGTAGATTTGAATACTTTTTTTGATGTTGTGATGGTGAGGGATTTATGGGCTGAATGTAGGATACTTCTGTCAATGTAGGATAGCCAAACATTGGCTTCATACAGAACCCCCAAGGGATCCACTGACTCAAACACCATCTCCGAGGGTAAGGACAAAGTATGGTGAGGTGATTACATTTTTGAAGGGGAAGGTCCCAGCAAGGGATATTGATTGGCTTAAGATCAAAAGAACAACCATGGCAGCTAAAGAATCAGTACATGCCTATTATGAACTATTATTATAGGAGTTTAAATGGCATAGTGGTTAGGAGAACCCTGAAAAAAGAGACATTGGAAGTTTTGTTTACAGTTAATTCTTAAATTGCACCCGGATATTAGCATGCATATCCATCAGGATGTAATTTGTTGGCAGCCGAAGTCATAGGATGAGATTTTCAAGCATACTAAGTACTATATTGATGAGCAGGATATAATGGAGAGGAGACTTAAAAAGAAGTTCATGTTGGCACAGACCAAACTACCACCGAAAGGCTCCCAAAATCAGCCATATGTGGGAAATATTGGTGGAATGTAGGGTGTAGGATTGCAGGTTGGAAGCCAGATGGCACAAGGTGGATTGATGTTTCACTTGGTAGAGAATGCAGTGTTCCAGCTGATTCGAATGCAGGAGAGGATATTGCAACATTTTAAAGCAATTGACTCCCGTCTTTATTGTAATAAGCGGGGACAGTGGGAACAGGAATGTCGTCAAAATCCCAATCATGTAGTTAGTGATAGTCAAATGCAAAATGTCACTACTTCTCAAATGCAGAATATCCCAGTCCAGAGAATCCAAATTCTAAATCAGTCACAAGCCCCCTGTGATGCAAGTCCCAGAAGATTAGTTGCCACAGCAGTGTCATTTTTAATAGATACTGATGCTATCCACTCAACTGTTAGAACAGCAGAGGTTCCAGACTTACCCCTCTCTGGAAAGCAGATCCATGTTGTAGGTGTTAAAAAATAAACAAATAACTGACCTTGTTGTCACGTGGTCGCTAGTGGCATTGTCGACATCTTTAAGTTATCATGAGCCCGGTAGCCATGATACTGCTTTTGCACACGTTACTACATGTCTTTATTTTTGCAAGACTCTGTTTATGCCTTTCACATGAGTGCTCTGTGCTCGTTCTCTGCTCATACCTGGAGTTTAGTCTAAACATTGTGAGCAAGGTCAATAAACACTGCCCCTTGTTATTCTGTTCTGGTCAGGCCCTAGCACTTAGACAAGACATACCAAGGCAGCTGTTTTTGCTGAAGACTTGTACTTTGATATTATGGGGATGCATGTTTAGGTACAACACACTTGGAGAGGGACCTTTCCAGGAAGAGCAACCCACACCTGTGATGTAGAAATACGATCTATGGCCTGAGGTATGGGGTCTACTGACAAAACCCAGAGATCTTCTATTATATAATAATACTTCTGCTTACCAAGGGGAGGGAGCATAGTCACTGTAGTCCTTGCTCCATAGTCTTTGTATAATGACGTCTCCCTTTATGATATATGGCCTTACTGCAATGCTAACGATATTGGTGTTATACATCCTTAAGCTTGTTGTGACACTATATACTGCATTAAAGAGCACGTTAGTTAAAATAAATATTTTAAACTATCTTCGTGTCTCTGTCAGATCTTATTGTGGACAAGTACAAGAGTGTGAGTGAAAAGGTGTGTCTTATTACCGTGATTCCTGAGAGATCCGGGAGTGTTGTGTTCTGGGGTGTCTAATCACTGGTTTCTCCGTTTGTGAGTAGGAGAGCGAGTGAGACACTATAGCTAGTCGGTCCTGGATTCGTGGGCACTAGGTGGTAGGAATGCTTAGCCCCTATACTCCGAGGTCCCATAATCCTGCGCATAGTTCTGTGTATGTGCAGAATCCCTGCAACATGGTGCCACCAACGTTTGGTCTGGTACTTATTCACGAGACCCCTGAGTAGCCCCTCTGCTTGTCCACAATACCCCCTCACCAATTACCGGAGACGTCCGTGGTGCGAGGGATTTACCTCCTATATTAGAGATTATAGGTTTTTCAAGCTTGGATTTTCAAAGGTTTTGTTTTTCTTCTTTAATACCCAGTGTTGCGCTACCATTTTCCTTCTTTTCCACTATGTTTCGATAATGGCTATTGCTGTGGCTGCTCATAATTGCGCAGCACTAACTGCTCATTTGACTCAACATGGAGTCCCGGTTACGGGAGCTGCTATTATCTTTGTGGTTGAAGCGAACGCTGCTTTTTGCTTTGAGGTTTTTTACTTTTGAGTTAAGTTTCCGGCGGTGGATGGGAATGATAATTTCTTTCATGAATATGAACATGCCGCGGTTCCCCGGGATTATAGACCTTATCGGTTACTTGAAGTTCCTTTGTCAGCTTGGGAGCACACCATCTGGTTTAATGGCGCGCTACCTCACCCTATTACAATGGTCCATTTAGGCCCGTTATCGGTCGACTGAGTCACATGGCCTGTTTTGGCTGGATTTACACCACACCCAAATTATCATGGTGTTACACACGCAGAGCTGCGTCAATTACATGAATCTTTAGTTCGTATACACAGAAGAGTGATACAATATATGTCTCGCACTGTCCAAGCGGCTCCGGCTGGAGCCCCTCCTCAGCAACCAGGACATGGAGGCATGGTAATTAGCCCAATCATGATTAATTCAGTAATGGGAAAGCGTCCTCAAAATAGGGATGATTTACCATTCTGGATGGCAGAGAGATTTGAGCAACTAGAAGCTGTATTTCCCAATACTACTCCTTTGGATAAACACAGGATACTTACAATGAGTTTACCAAAAGGTCTTATTCCCAATTTATCAGACTGCACCACTTGGGGAAAGGTGTTTGTGAAAATGTATTCACTATGCTTTGGCACCCCCTCCATGAAAGTGCTTCCGACGGTTCTTAAGAAGGTTCAGGAGGAACACGGGGCGGAGGCTGCCCTGGAGTTAGGGATGGGACTAGTAGGGGTATTCCCTATAGTCTCTGACATGATTCTGGCTAACATCAAGGGGAAAGCAGTTAGTTTACAGGTGAGTCAGCGCCTTGAGGCAGTGGCTGATGTGGATAAACAAATCAAATTGCCTAAGATTATCGCTAAGGTGTATAAATCATTAGGGCGTAATAATTTGGGGCCCGATTCACAAAAGTAATCTGAGACAAAATGCTAACTTTACGACTTTCGGTATTCACAAAAGGATTTAGGAGTAGTAAAGTTAGGATTTTGTCTTAAGTTTGTCTTAAGACAAAATCCTAACTTAAGTTTATCTTTAGTTAGGATTTTGTCTTAAGAACAAAACTTAAGACAAACTTAAGACAAAATCCTAACTTTACTACTCCTAAATGCCTTTTGTGAATACCGAAAGTCGTAAAGTTTTAGGATTTTGTCTCAGATTACTTTTGTGAATCAGGCCCATTGGGATTAAATCTTTTGCTCAACCGCAGAATAAACCCCCTCCTGAAAAGGAGGGGCTTACCGTTTGCTTACTTCACTTGCGTGAAACCTGTGTTCCATTGCCGACGGTACCCTTTCTATTGGGCCTTGGATATCTGCCTCTCCACCTACATCAGGCGCTGACCCGGATTATGATCTGTTGGTGAGTCCCTTCCTGGCCCATGACCAGGACTGTTCTGGTGACACCCGTATGATGCGTGCGGCTGCACTTGGAGTGTAGGCATGTTGGAATACCTATGAGGCTGGCCAGCGCCTCTTGCAGGAGAGTTTCATCGAATATCCCACAAGTTACCCTATTCTGCTACTGGATACATTGGATTACGAGGTGCATGAATGTTCATTCGCTCTGCTGAATTGGATGACATCCCTCTTTTTTATTAACGACAATGATGCCCTTTTGGAACACCTTGCATTCCACGGTGCGCATAATTTTTTGGATTTCTCTGACTAGACTGCCCACATACATATATATACATAATTGTTTTTTTTGTTTTTTTTTTACTTTTAAATGTATCCTTTTTGATTAGTCTATTTGAATGAAACATAATGTGGTTTGGCTCTGCTTATCTTTGACACCTGTTTGTCTATGCACTATAACCTGGCCAAGGGGAGGGTGTCACATGGTCGCTAGAGGCATTGTCGACATCTTTAAGTTAGCATGAGCCCGGTAGCCATGATACTGCTTTTGCGCACGTTACTACATGTCTTTATTTTTGCAAGACTCTGTTTATGCCTTTCACATGAGAGCTCTCTGCTGTGCTCGTTCTCTGCTCGTTCCTGGAGTTTAGTCTGAACATTGTGAGCAAGATCGATAAACACTGCCCCTTGTTATTCTGTTCCGGTCAGGCCCTAGCACTTAGACAAAACATACCAATGGAGCTGGTTTTGCTGGAGACTCGTACTTTGATATGATGGGGATGCATGTTTAGGTACAACACACTTGGAGAGGGACCTTTCCAGGGAGAAGAGCTACCCGCACCTGTGATGTAGAAACTAATCCTGGGCATAAAATCCGCTCCGCTCGCGGAGTTTGCAGATTTTTGGCAACTCTGCGTTCCGCGTAGAACGCGGAGTTACCGAAAACTCCGCGCTCAGCAGCGGAGCGGAGTTTTTTGTGTTCGCGCTCTCAAATGCATTTTTGCGCGCGCGGGAGCGACTTACCGGGATGCGTGCGATCATCAACGAGATTCCCCATCTGTTTGCGAGCACCACGAGAATTGGTAGCCGGCCGCACGTTCCCGCGAGAGTGTGCGATTGCGAACACGTTATTCGGGCGCGCCATCGGACTTCTGGCTGAAGTTTTGC
This sequence comes from Calotriton arnoldi, assembly GCA_963921515.1. Classification (NCBI taxonomy): domain Eukaryota; kingdom Metazoa; phylum Chordata; class Amphibia; order Caudata; family Salamandridae; genus Calotriton; species Calotriton arnoldi. The sequence continues at coordinate 103,476 of CAWUFW010014718.1, forward strand.
AAAGATCGCGATCCCGAACACGCAGAATTTGCAATCTGAAGAAGAATCTCTCTCGAACATCATCAAAACCTTCTCGAAATGGTGATTTTGATTTAAAAAACTCCTCAGATTGACATTTGGCTGTACTTTTTTGTGCAAGGTGTCCTTTATCTTTTTTTACTTTTTTTTTAAGAGGAAGGAAGTGCCCCATAGTCTCTAACTTCCTGTTCCTGTTCAGCTGGCTCCTCCCAGTGCTTTGTCCATCTCCTGTTCACTTTTCATTTGGAGCTGGAAGGGTCACTCTTTGTGGCTGCTGCATCATATATCATTGGATTTGAGGACTTTTGAATCTGAGATTTCACAAGTAAGTTGGAAAATTGGAGTTCTTTGTTTAATTGGGGCATTGCACCTACATTTTGTTTTGTACTTTTCCTCTTTTAAAAAAAAAAAATATTGTGGTGGGTGGCCTGTAGTTCAGTAGGAGCCTAGTTGTTTCTTTGTAGGTAATTTTTCATCTTTTATAAAGGAAACAAGTTGCACAATTCACTGCATATTCTCCAACTTTTGAAATTAATTAATTTGCAATGTTTATTTTATTCACTAGCCCAGTAGTCTGCCAATACTATAGACCTTTCAGCCAGTATGCCCAGAGCTACTCATGGGTGTATGAAACAACTGTTTCTGTGGTGTCTGTTGAATTTAAACATCTTTTAGGTCATGGATGGCATTGGATTGAATTGCAAAATGTTTTTTTTTGTGTATTTCACTTTTTTCGTGTGTGTTATATAAATGCCTTTGTTGGATGTGTGTGGTGTGGTTGTTGTGTAACTTGCAAACCTTTTTTTGCCCTGTGGATTTTCGTTTTTGCATTGTTGCATTAAAGCTGTGTTGTTTAGCATGCCTCCTTTGTCTAGCCATATGGCCTGCTTGAGTTCATTGTTTTCCAGGCCTCCTGCTTGTTGTGTGTGAACATGTGGCTGGTGGCCTTTTTGTGGTGGTAGTTAGTGTGCTGCTTTTGTTATAGGCCTGCATGTCTTTCCTTTGTTCCTCTTGGCTTACTTCTTGTTGTTGTTGTGGCCTGGCCATGTGGCTGGCGGCCATTTAGTGAAGGCTGCCAGTGTGCTTTGCCATAGGCCTGCATTGTCTGTCTTCCCTTTCTTGTTGTTGTGGTGGTCTGGCCATGTGGCTGGCAGCCATTTTGTGGAGGCAGCCAGTGTGCTTTTGCCATAGGCCTGCATTGTCTGTCTTCCCTTTCTTGTTGTTGTGGCCTGGCATGCAGCTGGCGGCCATTTTGTGAAGGCAGTCAGTGTGCTTTTGCAATATGCCGCCTGCATTGTCTGTCTTCCCTTTCTTGTTGTTGTGGTGGCCTGGCCATGTGGCTGGCGGCCATTTTGTGAAGGCAGCCAGTGTGCTTCTGCATTAGGGCTGCAAGCCTTCTTTGTGGTGCCCATGCCTTTTTGTTGATTTGCATGCAATTTTTTCTTCTTTTACCCAGCAAAAAACGCAGCACAGTTCACTACATTTCCTAATACATTTGCAATATATTTAATTGTAATTGAATCACTATGTGGCCTAGTCTGCCAATGGGTTTTCCAACCAATAGGCCCAGAGCTACTCATGGGTGCATGAAACAAATGTTTCTGTGGTGTCTGTTGAATTTAAACATCATTTAGGGCATGGATGGCATTGGATTAAATTGCAAAATGTGTTTTTTTTGGGGTATTTCACTTTTTTCGTGTGTGTTAAATAAATGCCTTTGCTGGATATGTGTGGTGTGGTTGTTGTGTAACTTGCAAACCTTTTTTAGCCATGTGGATTTTCGTTTTTGCATTATTGCATTAAAGCTGTGTTATTTAGCATGCCTCCTTTGTCTGGCCATATGGCCTGATTGAGTTAATTATTTTCCAGGCCTCCTGCTTGTTGTGAGTGACCATGTGGCTGGTGGCCATTTTGTGGTGGTAGTTAGTGTGCAGCTTTTGCCAGCCCATAGGCCTGCATGTCTTTCCTTTGTTCCTCTTGGCGTACTGCTTCCATCCCCATTGCCAGCTGCAGCTCCCTGAATGCTGCATCCCACGTGATGCACAATGCCAAACTGGTTCCATCCATTACATTTGTATTTTTGTTTTTGTTCTTCTTCTTTCCTATCCTTCCTTAGTGTACACAGTACAGCATAAAAGCCCTCGTTGTCAAAGTCTCACAAATGGCTACACTGTTGTTATGTTTGTTTAATAACTGAGTTAATACAATTTAATAATATTAATAATAACACTAACAAGTGTGACCACACACTAAGTTATATATTATATTTGTTTGTTTGTACTAGTAGTAATTGAACCACAACAATAAATGCCACGTTTCACTGATGTTCTTCTTGCTTGTTTGCTTTTAGGTGCACAAAATAGGAGGAGGCTTCATCACCTATTGTACTGCCAGACAGAAGTCCTGCTGCACACAACGTCACGTGACGTGTGACCACAGACATCTCTTCAACTTGTTCCACTGCATGCTGCTGACATCTGAAGAAGATGGCCCCAAAGAAAGGTACCAGGTCCTCCAGTACCAAGAAAGTTGCCAGTGAGAAGAAGGAATTGCCACTTACCAAGACGGTTGTGCCGCCCAAGATCTTTTTGGGAAACAAAAAATTGCGCCTGCAGCAGCGGTGTCAGGGGAGCAAGCTGGGAGCAGCACCCCCGCATCAGTGGACCCACCCCACAAACCTAGGCCCAAGCCCATGTCTGTCACAGAGGCAGCCAGTTGAATCACGACAAAGCCAACAAGCAGTGATGTTGAAATTGACTTATCGTTATCGCAAAGTAGTACTCAATCAACGCAGGAAACTCAGATAAGTGGACAACAACAGCTGCAACCACCGCCCCCAATTGTAGTTGTTCCTCCCGAAGTAGGGGCAGTTCAGGAAATCGAGCTTCCTGCAGATGAAGAAGAAGAGCAAGCCACTCTTTCAGAAGATCCATTGTCTTCCAGATCCCCAGCAAGGAAAAGGAGGGTTAGTCCATCAAGTTCTTCTGCAAGTCCCCCTTCTGATGATATAGAACGCCACTTGGAAGCCACCACCTCAGTCTGAGAGTGAGACACACCACGAGACAAGGCTAGGGAAAAGGAAGGTTCCAGAAAGCCTTAGAGTTATGGAAGTAGATGCAGAAGAGGAGGATGATGATGATGACAAGCCATCATGGACATTTTGTCCCGCCCCAGTGGGGACTGACATTACCCCATCTCAAATTGCTGTGAGGGATGTGGCACGGATACCACCAACACAGGTAACATCAACACCTCCTCCAGCTTCCATATTTGCATTTGCAAAGGCCCGGCGCAACTTACATCCAGCACAACCACCGCAGTAGAAGTCGGTACTGCAGAGAGTCAAACTCCACGCCCACCTACCAGTTCATCCGGCATTGGAAGTGGCACCAGCAGCTCCAGAAAGTTCAGCTCCCCAGTTTGGGACTTTTTTTCGGTTAGCAGGAAGGAGGTGAACATTGCGATATGCTCCATTTGTGGACAAGTTGTTAGTCGGGGTAAGCTTGGTACAAACTATGGTACCGGAGGCCAAACAACGCATCTGAAAAAACACCACATGATCCAGTCGGAGGCGCACCTGAGCAGCCAAAAAACTACACCCATTGTTGTTGGTGGAGTTGAAGGAGTAGAAGGGCCGATCACGGTGGAAGGTGAACAAGAGGGAGACATTTTCTCTGGTACACAAAGTAGCCCTGTCCCCAGCAGTCCAGTGGTACCGGCCCGATCCGCATCAGCAACATCGCAGTGGCACAAGAGTAAGAGTCAGGCTGAGACACCAAGGGGTCCCAGGCAAGAGAGTACCTCAACGAAACGTGTGTTGAGCCTAACAACATCTGGCGTCAAGAAGATGTGACCTGCATCAGTGGCACCAGAAAAGAAAAAAATCCAGGATACCATTGTCAGCATGTTTAGGTCGGAGGGGCAGTACGAACGCAACCACCCAACGGCACGTTTGTACAATGCGAAACTGGCTAAAATGGTAGTACTGGACCTTCTCACTTTTTCTTTTGTGGAAGGGGTGGGTTTTCATGAACCATCTGCCCAAAATGGAAGGTTCGCAGCCGGTCCTATTTTGCCAGAGTTGCTGTTCCAGCACTACATCACGACGTGCTGGAATTGCTTGGGCAAGCTTTGCAGCAGAATGCTGTTCACACTGTCCACCTGACAACAGACATGTGGACCAGTTGCCAAGCCACTGATTACATCTGCATCACTGCACACTGGATCTCTTTTGAGGGGGTTCGAGAAAAGATATCTGCAGGTGTTGACACTGCTGAGATTTTTAATGCCACTCGGAAACATGCAACTGTAGCCATGTTTGCCATGGAGAAATCTCATACTGCTGCAAACATTTTGCAAGGTCTTTGAATGGCTGCACCCAAGAGGGCTTAACATTGGTTTTGTTGCCACCGACAATGGCTGTAATATAGTTAGGGTTAATATAAATTAGTCTGTTAGCGCACGCCTCTACCTGTCAACCAATGTAACAAAAGATCAAAATAACTAAACTCGTATGCGTGCACATCAGCTAAGGGGGAGCCCACCCCTCAAAATAGAACAGGTATGTGAGTGACTCTTCACTCGATGACTGATTGCACAGCCTGAATACAGTATCTCACGTTATCACTGCGTAAACATGCAATATACATAAATTCAACAATAATGCATTTGTCTTTAAACTGTTGGTAGAGCCTTTATTTGGCTAATCATGTTTATAAAGTTTGACTATTGCAAAGAATCATTGTCTATACTCAAAATCATAAAAATACATTTAACAAAAACATCTCATTGTTAATATATCAAACTCGATTACAAACATCCAATATAATAACATTGCCCAATGCATTTCGGGATCATCAAATCCCTTCTTCAAGGTCCTCTGTAAAAAAGAATGAAAAAATTATTGCAATGAATGAAAATGATATCTATATTCAACATACAGGGATAACTGGTGTAGCACCAGGGATGCACATAGACATGGCAACGGTGTAGATGTGAAAGAAACAATCTGTGAAAAAAGTGGCATGCACCGTAAGCACCCCATACAATGTCGTGATATTTTGATTAAAAAAATGTGCCCAAAAATCAATAGCAAAAAAACCATCAAACGAAGCGAAACTCAAGAACCTTCTACCAGATGCAGAAAAAAGTGCTCCAAATTTAAAAAAACAAACGGTGTATCCCAAGAGTTCACACTCATGTGGATGAAAAAAACTCAGAACTTACTGGATATCTAGACTCATATAACAAGCAAATGTAAGATTGTCCTGAACTCGCAATCTAAAAATATAGACAAGGTGCCGTCAGTATAAGCTAAGAGAATGGTTTGATAAACAATCCAATTAATATGGACCACTCTACTATATACACCCCTACCTCTCTGTACGTGGACGCAAGAAAATGAACTGAAATCCGTATACTCGCTCTTCAGACCGTATCCCTTGCAACTTGCTGCCAACCTCGAGGTAGTATAGAGAATTTCCCTGCAACTGAAACAATGAGTCCAGGTCAATGCACTGTGTAAATTCCCGTTGCACACTGGAAACAACGTGAAGTGCCGAAAATGACCTCATGTGGTATCTCCCACGTTGAATTGGCGATACAGCCCTCGTGCCCCGTAGAATTAAAAGAAGTGTAGGTGACAGGATGCCCCTAACACGGGGAATTACTAAAAAAGACCACGAGCAACTAATTAGTTGTGCACCCAATTGCCCGCAACTCATCCACTATCTGTCAGCTCTAGCTCCACTTACCAAACTGCAACGACTGGGCGTCCTTCAACTGGCGTGCTCGAGTCTATGAACAAGCAGAACCTGGAATCCCGCCAAGAATTAAAACTGACGGTCAACAACGAAAGAGGACTAAGCTGTCAACACAATGGAGCGCCATATTAGAGTGGGTGATATTCTCTATGGTAACCATAGGGAATATGTCTAGTCCAATGACGCAACCGAAATACCAAAAGTGTTACCTGCATCATTTCGCCAATGTTACAATGATATTTTAATTAACGCGTACTCCCCACCAGACAACCATCTCCCACTAATAATGAAAAAATATCCATGGATAATTTCTCAAAAAGCGACCCACCTGATGGATACTCCAAGTATATGATGCTGAGTAGAACCCCGAAAATTACTCGACTACGCCTGAGCAAATGAAAAAATAAACAAGACAAAGAGGGTGTCCCCAATGAATAAACTGATAAGTGAAACAGACTCTGTGTTGTGACTAACATGAGAGGCTCTACAAAACACCTGGAAAGAAAACAGAACACAAAAGAATAGAGCACAAGGTGAAAAAAGAGAGAGGTCGAAAAAAGAAAAAACTAAAAACAAGCAACAATGTGTGTTCCTCATTTGTGGAAAGCTCATGCATAGAATTGCCCTGAATTTGCACATTAACAATATAAATATACGCCAACGTATCAGTCAGAGTGTAATGCTTGTGCATGACACCACCAACATGATGTGTTATATCACTAAGAATAGCTAAGCCAACTACAAGATGAACATTCATTATACAAAATTTGTTATAGAAAACACGCCATGTCCATTTTGTCATTCAAACCGAATGGAGTCATAGTATTGAACAACTTGATCCACCAAATTTCACGTTGTGATAGCACCTTTGAATTGTCCCTGCCTACTCTTGTGTGAACCAATTCTAGGATTGTAAACCTTAATTGAGCTATGGTATGGTGATGTTCTAGCCAATGTATGACATGATTTGACTTGATGCTTTTGGTCCTAATTGTGCTTTTGTGTTCTGTAATCCTAATTTTTATTTTACGTTCAGTTTTTCCCACATATAAGAAGCCACACAGGCATTTTATACAGTAAATGGCGAATGAGGAATTGCAATCTCCTGAGTATCTAAGGTTGATCGACTTGCCAGAATGTGGATGATTAATGATGTTCCCTAACATCACATTATTGCAATTGACACAATTGTGGCACTTATGCATACCAGAATCTTTGGTGGTGATGGTCGCTTTGGGCTGTGTTAACATTTCTTTTAAATTGCGACTCCTTGTGTGGGCAAACAATGGTTGTTGTGCAAATAACCCATTAAATTCAGGTTCTGACTGTAAGAGTTCCCATCTAGACTTGATAATCTTCTTTATCGCCACTGATTTCATGGAGTGCTTAGACATGAACACCATCCGGTCTTGTGGTGTCTTGATATTTGGTGAAAGTAGATCATCTCTGTGCATGGTAGAAATTCTTGTCACAGCATCAGACAGAGTCGATGCAGGATATCCTCTTTGTTTAAAATTGGTGATTTGGCTGTCTATAGCCACAGTCAAAGCCTCTTCTGATGATGTGATTCTTTTAATTCTCAATAACTGAGAAAACGGTAAATTGTGCAGCAGGCTGGGAGGATAGAAACTGGAAAATAACAACAGATTATTCCTGTCTGTCTGTTTTTTTAACACTGTAGTTTCCAAGTTGTTAGATCCTTTTGTAATCAGCACATCCAGAAAAGACAACCGTGTCTTACTTATGGTATGTGTAAATTGAATGCCAGGATTCTTCTGATTCAATACTTGAATTTTCTGTTCCAATTGAATTTGTGAATTGTTCCAAATTAAAAAAATGTCATCTATGAACCTGCCGTAAAAAACGAAATTTGAATGCCATTCTGCGTCTGTAAAAATATGGTCTTGTTCGAATTTGGCCATAAAGGTGTTGGCGTACGCCGGTGCACCAGAAAAGCCCATAGATGTGCCACTTATTTGCAAATAAAATTGATTTTTCCACTCCAAGTATCTGTGCTGAAGACAAAAATTTAACAATTTCAGAATGAAAACTTTGTTGGCTCCTATCTCAGGGAGCTGGAGCAACGCCCACTCGCATGCATCCAAACCCTCTTGCAATGGTATGGAAGTGTATAAAGCTGTTACGTCGATAGAACATAACAGCCACCATTCATATTTTTGGGTATCCACATTGTTGAGTAATTGAAGGAAGTGGGTTGTATCTTTGATGAAACTTTTCCAATTTTTCACGAATGTTTGTAAAAAATGATCAACGTACTGTCCAGATGGCTCAAAAACAGAACACACCCAGATACAATGGGCCTGAATGGTGGATCGTGTAGCTTTTTGTGTACTTTGGGCAACATGTAGAGTTGCGGTCGTCTGGGATATTGAACTTTAAGAAATTTCTGTGTGTTGGTGGAAATCCACTGCATGTCCAAAGCTTTATCCAGAATGTGGTCAAATGTCGACATGATGTAGTTGATTGGGTCCCGATCTAATTTAATGTACGTGTTTGTGTCCTGCAGATGTTCAAAGACCTTAGTTTCATAAAAACATGTGTCCATCACGACTAATGCGCCACTTTTATCAGCCGTTTGAAACGTCAAACGTTGGTCCTTCGCTAGTTGTCGTATGATCTGTTCCTCAGTTTTAGTCAAATTTGATTTAACTCTAGATTGTAAATTGAGTTTAGCAATGTCCTTTTTGATCATTGTCTCGAACGTATCTAGTAATTTATGGGACGTAGGTGCCATAAAAGTACTCTGTGGTTTGAACTCTTTGTACTGCGTTTCCTGTGTAGAACAAGTCGATGCAATCGAATCAGATGATGGTAACACGTTAGTGAAGAAATGGCGCAAGCGAAGGTTCCTCATAAATTTAAATATAGAGACTTCCATTTCCAAAGCGTTTGTATGGTAAGTGGGTACAAAAGATGTCCCCTTGTTCAATGTGCGTTTTTGTGCTGGTGTCAGATCAATTGATGAAATGTTAATAATTAAATCTAGGTCTTGCTCCTTAAGTTGCGACCAAGTTAAGTTTGGAGCACTTTTTTCTGCATCTGGTAGAAGGTTCTTGAGTTTCGCTTCGTTTGATGGTTTTTTTGCTATTGATTTTTGGGCAACTTTTTTACTCAAAATATCACGACATTGTATGGGATGCTTATGGTGCATGCCACTTTTTTCACAGATTGTTTCTTTCGCATCTACATTGTTGCCATGTCTATGTGCATCCCTGGTGCTACACCAGTTATCCCTGTATGTTGAATATAGATATCATTTTCATTCATTGCAATCATTTTTTCATTCTTTTTTACAGAGGCCCCTGAAGAAGGGATTTGATGATCCCGAAATGCGTTGGGCAATGTTATTATATTGGATGTTTGTAATCGAGTTTGATATATTGACAATGAGATGTTTTTGTTACATTTATTTTTATAATATTGAGTATAGACAATGATTCTTTACAATAGTCAAACTTTATAAACATGATTAGCCAAATAAAGGCTCTAACAACAGTTTAAAGACAAATGCATTATTGTTGAATTTATGTATATTGCATGTTTACGTAGTGATAACATGAGATACTGTATTCACGCTGTGCAATCAGTCATCGAGTGAAGAGTCACTCGCATACCTGTAATATAGTTAGGGCCATGTATGATGGTGGCTATTTCAGGGTCCTGTGTTTGGCGCACTGCATTAACATTATTGTTCAAGACTTTCTGAAAAAAGAAGACCGAGTCAGCAACTTACTGACCACCTGCAGAAGAATCTGCACATATTTCAGCCATTCTTTTAAAGCCCGGAAGCAGCTGAGGATCATTCAATGTGAGCATAAACGGGACACATTACAATGAAAACATTTACAACGCAGTTTGTACATCGCAACATCCATTACAACGCATGATTTTACAATGCATGTCATCACAACGCATTTTTAGAAACTACATTTACAACGCATTCCATTACAACGCATACCATTACAATGCATACCATTACAACGCATAATAATTTTAGGGCAACAGTAGGGTAAGTGTTGAATAGTGTAGGGGTAAAAATTACTATTCCCACTCCAGTGAGTGCAACAGTAGGGTAAGTGTTGGATAGTGTAGGGGTAAACATTACTATTCCCACTCCAGTGAGTGCAACAGTAGGGTAAGTGTTGGACAGTGTAGGGTTAAAAATTACTATTCCCACTCCAGTGAGTGCAACAGTAGGGTAAGTGTTGGATAGTGTAGGGGGAAAAATTACTATTCCCCATTACTTACCTTATAATGCGTTGTAATGGCATGCGTTGTAGTGACATGCATTGTAATGGCATGCTTTGTAGTGACATTCGTTGTAATGGCTGCGTTGTAATGGCTCCATTGTAATGACATGCGATGTAAAGGCAGTTGCGTTGTAACAACTGCGTTGTAAAGGTAGTGCGTTGTAATTACTGCATTGTAATGGATGTTTCCCGTGAACATAGAGTGCCAGTTAAAGCACTCATCCAGGAGGTGCCAACACGTTGGAACTCAACCTATTACATGCTTGAACGTCTGGTTGAGCAGTACAGACCAATCAATGAATATGTCATGCAAAGAGGGGATGCTACTGTGAAAGGCATGACCATTGAGATGGACCAATGGGGCCTAGTTAAATGCCTGTCAGAGATGCTACTTCCTTTTGAGCTCTTCACACGTGAAGTCAGCAAGGAGGACTGTATTATGGGCCAAGCTATCCCATTGTTGCCCATGCTACAGGAACAGCTGAAGGGGGTGTCTGCAATGTATGCAGGTGTGGAGGAAAACAAAGAAGCATATGAGTTGGTGGAGAGCTTAACCCTTCGCTTATCTGAAAATACAAGGGTGCAAAGAGGCATTGTGTCATCCAACCATTACATTTCTGCCACAATTCTGGATCCACAGTACAAAGCAGTACTGAACACTAAAACATTTATTCCTTTTTCAGAAGTGGATGTTGCCAAGTACAAAACTTGGATAACTGCAGAAGCCAGTCGCTTAGGAAAAGAAAGGCTGGAAATGAGAGGCCCGCTACTCCAGCCCACAACATGTACTACAGGGCAACCGGCGTCAAGTTAAACTTCAGAGCCTGAGGGCAGAGCGGTTGTCTCACAGCAGTTAAAACCACCAACACCAAGAACAACATCAACAACAGCAAGAACAGGATCATCAGCCCCAGTAAAATCGGCACAGGAATGGTATGTACGGCAAGGGCCTGTTTGGTCCAGTACTGAGGCAAAGGCAAAAGAGGCAGAGCAAAGCAGAGCACCCCTGAGCATTGAGCGGATGGTCCAGGCCTATCTGGATGACCCAACAGAGGTCTACATTGATCAAAACCCATTGGTGTATTGGTTTGGGAAAAGGGGCCAATGGCCAGTGCTCAGGAGGCTGGCGATAAACTATCTGGATTGCTCTGTCGCAAGTGTCTCTTCTGAGCGTTTTGTCAGTGCTGCTGGTGCCGTTGTAACAGAGAAAAGGGCCAGTCTCTTGCCCCAAAACGTGGAGAGGTTAACCATGACCAAAATGAATCAGCATTTTTTACCACCGGATTACACCATACCTGAAGTAGCACAGCAGGAAAATGAAGACAGCAACTTAGGTCATGGAAGTAGTATAATAGATGACCTGCTTCTGGGTGAACCACCAGAGTTTGAGGACGAGCTCTACTTCCCTGACAACTAGGCTTTCAGTTTCAACTTGTTACTTTTTCTTTCTTCCTTATTTACTTTTATTATTTGTGTGTGTCTCTGTCTTTCTGGTTTGAATCACAACAAATCCATCACCACCGTCTTACTCTTTTATTGCCGGATTGGAGTTGCAACTGTGCGCAGTCATTAAAGAAGTAAGTCCACGCCTCCGAGTCCTGCTCCAGTCCACTCCTCCTGACTCGCTCTAAATCAATTTCCCTCAAGCCAGACATTGGATAGAGAATAGTACAAGAAATGTGTGCCTGCCTCGTCGAGTCCCTCCAAAGAACATGACTAATTGACTATAGCTATCCTCCTTTCCGAGCTGGAAGGGACTGCCCCTTAAAAACAGGTAATAATGATGATGGCATGCATTGGACTCTGACTCTGGGTGATTGGTGTTTGTGTTGATGTTGCTGTGCATGAAGTGTACTAGTATTTATTCTATTCTACACACCAAAAAATGACTCAAGTAAATGTTTCCCTTCTTGTTGTTTAATAACAAAATTGTACTTCTAATGCAGGCCGATCCATTGCATTTTTGAATATGGAATCTGGACTCACTCGGTACACTACAGAGTTGGACACCATGATGACCATACTATACTCGTCGCAGTCAGTCAGTAGGATCGGAGATCATTGATAGAATAACTTGGGGCGTTTCATGAAATGGCCTAAAAAGTAAACAAGTCAACAACAACCACAGCAGACCTACATGTCTGTGTAGTGGTGGGGCGAGTGTAGTTGTATGACTGACAACGGTGCATTGATTTAGTTACTTAGGGGCATATTATCAAGAAATGGCGTTAAAATTATCGCCGCTTTAGCGGCAGAAAACTGCAGCTAAAGCGGCGATAATGGGCTTGATAATATGCCCTTGAGAATTCCAATAGAAGTACATGTTCTGGTGTCAACATGGGCTTCTATTTCAAAGTATGACCTCAAAAGACATGCTATAGACGTTGCACTGTTACAGGAAACACACTTACTCGCAGACAGCAAGATCCTGACGTAGCGGAAGCTTCGGGGGCACTTTCACACTGCTGGCTTCTCATCCCATGCTAGGGGAGTGCTCACCTGGGTGAATCGAAATCAGGAATCACACTAGAACCGATTGTTGCAGACGCTGACGGGAGATACACAATTTCTAGATGTAGGGGGAAAGGTCTTGATTTACTAACGCTTAATATTTATGGCCCAAACTTTGACAATCCGCATTTTTATCAATCGCTCTTAGCATGTCCACACATAAATACTAACATACCACTCATAGTTGGAGGAGATTTAAACTGCGTCTTAGACCCGACGCTAGACCGATCTGGAGGTCCGGTTAGGCGCGCCTCGTCCTCAGCCAAATATATAGTGGACTCTATGGTTCGCCTCGACTTAGTAGATGTCTGGCGCATGCGCTTCCCAGGGCAGGGGGGTTTCACCCATTAATCAGCCCCCCATACATTACACACGAGAATTGACTAATGGCTGCTATCTAGACCACTGTATGCAATGGTTAGAGATTGCGAGATTCTCCAGCGGACCTTATCGGACCATGCTTCGATAGTAGTAGAGCTACATTGCCCGCAGAAAAGACCGGCTCCATTTATGTGGCGTTTCCCCCCCCTACTCACTGTTGGATACAGTATTTAAAACTGCCATATTTGAGGCTATTGTGTCCTCTTTGTGTCATTAATGGAGGACCAGCAGTCTATTTGGAATCCGCCAATACCAAGTCTAGTCTGCGTAAACCCCTGCCTGTGGTCATTAGTGTAGGTGTCGTTAGCGATACAATCACTGTGGTTAGAACAATAGACACATGGAACCCCCCACGCCCTCCCATGACACGTCTTCCCCAACTTGACGTGTACGAAGTAGCCCACCCTCTTAACTCTCAAATGAAAATGGCTGAACGCCATCTAGTGGAACACACACGAGGGCGGATCTTGCCTCTCCAACTGCTCCCACTCTCCAAATAAAGAGTGAGAGACAAAGCCATTTAGTAGCCTATTTGTCATCTAGCCGCCTTAAGGATAGTAACATTTCTATATCCTAAGACAGAAAAACGTTAACCACCTGCCCCCTCTGGATACCAGATCAACCGTGCATTGATAGTCTCGGCCCGGAGCGACCGCAGACCAGCTAACTGTGAACACATATGGAGGGTGCAAGCCAGTACAGATCTCCACATCATACCAAGAATAAAGTAAATAAGTGTCCATACTTTATGGTACATCTATTAGGGAGCGTCCCACCTAGCTGCATGTCAAAAACTTACACACCCCACGGATTCCATGACAGTTCCATATTCCCACCGCTTGTTCTCATAGTTTAACAACGTAGTCAGTATAGTAAGGAACCCCTCATCTCTCCCATATGTAGCAGTTCCCTTAGCAGTACCCCATTAGGTCATGCTGCTATTCCTGCTCATCTAAAGAGCCGCCTGCCGCTTCCATGAGTTGTTCAGCATCCCCCTTACTTTTTTGTGCTTTGGAGTGATCTTTCAGAGCTTTCTGGAGTGACTTAGGGTCCATGAATATCTTCGATACCCCGTTGATCGTCACTCTAAGATGTGCTGGGTAGAGCATGGTGTATTCAAAGTTTTGGGCTCTTAAGGTGCGCTTCAATGGGGCGAATTGTTTCCGAGCTTCTTGAACTTTAAGAGTAAAGATGGGGAAGAGCAATATAGAAAATCCCTCATATTTTAGTTCACCTAATTCTCTTGCCTTCTTGAGCGCCGCATCTCGGTCTCTATAGTTTAGGAACTTAACTACAATTGGATGCGGAGGCACCCCCGGGGGCGGTCTAGGGCCCAAAGAGCGGTAGGCTCACTTTATCACGAAAAGGGGGAAGGAAATGTCTCGGCTCAAAAGACACCAATAATTTTTCGGTGAAGGTCTCCATATTCCCTGTAGGTGTAGATTCGGGAAGTCCAGTAATGCGGATATTACTCCTCCTAGACCTGGCTTCCAAATCCTCTGCTTTATCTTGAAGTTGTGTGAGGACCTTGTCAATTTGTTTTTGTGCTGCATCAGTCTCCATTTGCGCCTCCTCGACCTCAGTAATACGCCTTTCCGCCATATCGAGTCTCTCTGTCTGCTTATCCAGCATCTCCGACATGCGGTCCATACCATAACATAACAAATCTATTTTACCGTCGATTGTGCTAAGGCTGGATTACACGGCTGCTAGAATCTGGCGCCAATCCGCTGGCGCCTCCTCTGGTGATTCACCTTGGTCCGGAGAAAGCTGGGAGTCCCCCCGTTGGTCGAAGTGCAGTTTAGATTGAATCTTGTCCACTTTCCCCATTGCAGTAGTCACCCCTGCACACACACAAGCCGGGGCAGCAACAGTGATAAAATCAGGGCTAAACAGGGCAATGGCTACGTGATCTACCGCTGTTTCCCTGTGCAGCCCAAACAATAAGCAGACAGTAGTGTTTAGTGGCTCGCAACTCCAGAAGTAGCACTCCAAATGCCACCAGGAGTTTAATGCACTTCCTGCCTCCAGGCAGCACTGCCAGTCATTGATTGGGAACTAAAGATAGGAGCACCCACCTCAAGAAGTCACTTATGAGGAGCAACAGTCTGCCCTGGGGGGTAATACACTGTTTCCTCCGCTTGGGGGCTGACTGTGGGTGCCAGAATGTTCTTTGAGGGGTAATTACTTGCTCTCACGCTTGGATCAGGAAGCGCGTTATTACTGCTGCGCTATCGCTCTATTTCACCCCCTCTAAATAGCTCTGCCTCAACTGTGGTAGCAACACTGCTGAGGTGGGTCGTCTCGCCCCCTCCAGCTAGCAGGACGCGTTTTCACTGGGGCCCACGTTGTACTCACAGCCCCTGTCACTCAGCACGGCGAATCTCCTTGTACAAGCAGCCGATCCCCTCACGGGCCCGGGATCACGGAGATCAGCGCTGTGAACCCCACTATCGGAGCAGCTGCAATCTGCTCCAGCACGCAACACCGGGCCTCTCCCACCTCACCTACGGGAGCGCGAGGGGGCCCGAGCACTTCCTCTGTGTCGCCAGCTGCACGAGGTCTGTCCCGACCCATCGTGGGCCACGAGGGCAGGTCAGGCCGGCCGCAGCTCTCCGGTCTGATGCAGCTCCTCCTTGCAAGATCGCGAGTCAACAGAGATATGCGGTAACTCTACCACAGCTCCGCTACTGGGTCCGATCCAGAAGGGGTTGGATAGGCGGCTAGATGTGTGAATTCCTGCCAGATAGTTTTAACGGCTTAGCGGAGCTCCGCTACAGCTCGGCCATTTTCCTCGCCGGCAACCTCGCCCCCCTTATATTTCCCTAACTTTTACCGCTCTATTATTTCCATTTCCTAATTTTAATTTTTCCAAAATCCTCTTCAATCTATCTGCTTCTAAATTCTTGTTTTTGCTCCACCGTTACCTATTACTAACTAAGTGCTACTACTAACATTGTTTCTTCTAGTGTTTGTTTTTATTTTTACATCAAATCAAACTGCATCTGACTAACCTCTGCTCTGACTCTATTAGACAGTCTGTCTGTAGCTTGCTTTCTTCTGGGTTTTACTGAGCTTTCTCTCTCCCCTTATGTGGATAGCCTAGTAGTGGTACTATAAGACTCAGAGAACCCATTGGTCCTAGCCTAGGCTACTACTAGTACTAGTAAGGACTCCTTACTACTACTACTAGTAGCACTAATGTGCTGTGCAGAGTCAGACTGCAGATTGCATGCCCAAGACAAGTAAGGTATATCCGCAGGTTTGTGAATTGTGAGATGAGAAGGCTTTAGTTTCTTTTACTGTCTCATCATGCTTAATAAGTAATGGTGGTCACTCACGTTGGACAGGAGCAGGGCCCCCAAAAGTGGTGTGTTTTACTTTTTCTAATCCAGGCCTAGTACTTTTTTTAGTAGCAGCAATTGATGGTGAACACTGAACAACTGTTTCCGTGCACCATGGCTGGAAGGAAGTACATGAGAGGAGTAGGAGGACGGCAATTAATTGCAAAGAATAGGGGCCCCCTGGTACTAATGTGAAGTTCACCTAGACAGGGAAATACATATTGTAAATAATCTAGGGCAACTTCAAGACAGTGAGAATCTCAGAACATGTCAAAATAAGGAATATTTAAAATAAGAAATAAAAATAGTGACACTAGTGTTTAGAAAAATACAAAAGTAATTTATTCAAAGTTCATAATTCTGTTGAAGATATAAAAACATAATAAATCTAGTGCTACAGAGACCTAAGTTTGAACAACATCCTAACTACACACATTCATCAAACATACATACTACACTCTATTACTCATATCGATATATATCATCTGTTTGGAAACTATACGAATCACAATTGGGTCAAAATTAATATAACATGATATCTCAATGAAAACATGATTATTAGGGTAGTTTCCAGATTATCTCAATGAAAACATGATTATTAGGGTGGTTTCCAGATTATCTCTACGCGCGTTTCGGCAGAACACTGCCTTCCTCAGGAGTTCCACCACCGAACGTTGTACTCTGTAACGACAATATATATATCACAATAAAAATATATACACTAGTGTCACTATTATATACAGTGAATTAAATTCACTTTATCTCACCTGTTAACTATAAGAAAATTGATAAATGCTCACATCAAATTAATAGTTTAAAGAGCCTTACATTAGAACATGTAATATATAGTAACAAAAAATACATACATATACCTATACCCATTATAAATTTGTAGACATAAAGCACAGAGAAACACAAAACACACTATGGGGCCGATTCCGATCTCGGCCGGTAGGGCTCCGAATCGGATTCGGCTTTACCGGATCCGATTCGGAGCCCTGTTTCCCGACCGAACCGTACGCGGGTCCGGCCGAGCGAAGTACGATGCGAGTCGCCGACCGACTCGTCCGGGCGTCCCGACCGCTCCGACCGACTCGCTCCCGGCTCGAACCGCTCCGACCGACTCGCTCGGACTCGACTCGCACCGCGCAATGGAGACGTTTCCCGGCCGGGTAAGTACGATGCGCGCCGCGAGCAGTCCGACCGAGCCGCGCACTCCGGCTCGAAAGAGCTGTCGGAGCCGTACTTTGGGGGTCCGTGTCGGACCCCCTGTACGCGTAGCCGCGCGAGTCGCACACAGGGGGACCCATGGGTCCCCTACCTGTGCGTGTACGGCGCGAATCGCTTCGCCGCGTACCCGCTGTAGAGGGCGCACTTGTCCGACTCGCACCCATTGAGTCAATGGGAGCCCGCGTACGCGTTGTACGACCGGCTCCCATTGACTTCAATGGGAGTCCGACCGACTCGAGTCCGATAACATACGGACGCATCGTACTCGTTCGGTCGGACTGCACGGGTCCGATTCGGTCGGAAATCTCTCCGGGTCCGGCTCGGTCGGAGAAATTTCCGGCCCGAATCGGAATCGACCCCTATGTGTGAAAATGAGCAAACACTATAACTGTGCAATACAGTATATTTTCTTTGATTTTAAATCCACTTATCCTATACATGGGGACTAAAGTTTCCAGATATGATGACACTGAAACTGTACGTTGTAGTACCCTGTATTCGAAATTTAAGCTCATTTATCCTATATATATATAGACTGTTAAATCTTCTTGGCTTTTTTAGAATATATAGGTGATGATACATCACTGACATTCAAGGAGAAGCAAAAGACTCCCTCTTACCAGAATGGTAAAGGTTTCGATAGAAGATGATGTAGGGTAATAAATATGAGAGTTTCCAGGTTCAAACCCTGCGAACGAGAGAACAACACAGGGACCAAAATGGACTTAGAATAGTTGAAAATATCAATTTTTAAGGTGAACACATACAATACATGTGTTGACGGTAACAGATGTAAAAGGGTGACAAATGCTTACCAATATAATGGTAGATGATGTATACCTAGAATCCCCAATCCGCGTATTCACTTCTCACACGAGGACCAAATATATAGGTCAGCTACAGGCCACAATTGGTACCAACAACAAAGAAAGAAGGGAACCTCCAATTACCTTCTATGCTATTTCTGACTAAAGGATACGTTGGAAGCATAATGTATAAAATAAAACAAACAATACCTGAGTATATTGAAAAAAACGGCGTAAAAGATCTTCTCTTTTAACCTCTAGACCTTTAAACTGTAAAAGACATACATAAAAATAATAATATAGAATAAACCACAAAAAAATAAGGCTACATAGTGCTACATTATGTTGACAAAAATGATTCACACTGTAAATGATATAGAAAAATATACAAAAGTACCTGGCAGAAAAAGAGAATTCTGGCTAGATGGACGAGCTGCCAGTCCACTGAATATTGCAACATGTGCTGGAGTAGGAGGACGGCACCATTTTCCAACTAAGAGAGACCTCATGTCCGCCCAGTTGGCCACTCTTTCTTCTTTTAAAAAAATGAGATGCACCATAGCTCTAGTCACAGAGTCCAGTCCTATGGGTTGTCCTCTTCTTGAGGCTTTTCAAAAATTGACACCAACAAAATGCCCAACCGGATATTATTTAGTTATTTTTGATAGGACATACTGTCTACTGTACTGGTTTCCAAAATGTAGATAGTGATGTGTGTGGTGTATATGTGTTATTAAATATGTATTTTCAATCTTGCTAATTAAAAAAATAAATAGGGGGGCATATATGGCATCTAAAAAAAATAGATTTTTTTTCCCCTGGCGTACCGACCACCGGTGCCGTGGGCCAGCAGTGAGGGCCACCATGCCACTCCAGAGGGAGCGGATGCGGCAGCCACAGGGGGTGAGCCAGTAGCAGTGGCGGGCGGTGGTAAGTCATATTCCTTACTTATTGAGAATGATGAATACACTTGCTGCAAGGGTGTACACTCAGTACTAGTGGTACACTGTACTTCTGCTGAAGCTAAGTTGTTGCTTGTGAGAACACTGAACAGTTGAAGAAGACACCCTGGCCTTTACTTAAACATTAGAATTAGCTGCGGGGGTTGAGTAACTAATGGCATATTCTATCTTCAACTCAGCAAAGACAGTTTTATGACGAAGACAAACAGTCAGACGACATGTATGACTGGCAGAGAAGGATGCCTGGGCGAAGGAAGGGGCCCCTGGATGCATAGGTGGCAGAAGAAGATGATAAGGATTGGAATAGGATGCATGGGTAGTTGAAGGATGCGTGAAAAGGTGAAAGAGAAAGCAGAAAGGATGCATGTCTGGGTGGGTGAAACTGTATGGGTGAAAGGAATCCTCCGGGGGGGGGTTTGAGGGGTCAAACTCTAAGGCAAGCAAGGACGCATGGCATGGGTGGTGGTTGGTTATATATCTAAAATGTATGTTGTTGTCTGTGAAAGCTGGTTTATGATGATAGCCATGTTTGGATGGATGGATGCCTGGATGGTATCATAGTAGGTGAAAACAAAGTCAGACTGGATGAAGAGAATGTAAAAGAAAATTAAACCGTGCCAGAGTACCAAAGCCAAGGGTGAAGAATATTACGAATAAAATAATAATAATGCTAGAAGAGCAATGCACTGAATGTAAATGAAAAAACAAGCCCTGGGAAGAACAAGGACTGTTTTTTTGCAAGGTTTTTAATTCAAAGGTTTGAGGTTGTACTTGTATTTCAGAATGGAATACTCCCTTGACTCACAGTAGTTTACAAGCACAACATATATATTGTGCATGACTAAATATTTACCCTACCTATAATCACCTCCCTCCGACTCCTAGGCCCACTTCCGCTCCAGTCCCCTCCCTGTGTCAGCCATGGGTGGCCTATCGGCTGCATGGTAATTGGTAACTAGTACTTACAAATCACTCAGTGTGTCATCATCATCACGTGACGTGAGTGACATGATGTCGTGCCGCTGTTTCTCATCATCCATAAGCATGTGATGATCATTAACCATCATCATGTGCCTGCAGTAGTGCAGTCAGGGTGAAAGTGAAATTGTCTGAGCATTTGCCATTGATTTAACAGAGTATGGCCATAATGGAAATATATAATTGTGTAATAAAACTGCCCCACATGCAGACAGTAGTAAAGTACATGAGTCTGCGAGACTGCAACACGAGTATGTCTGTCTAGGGCACAAGCTGACTGAGCTGGCATGCCGACAAGATTAATTGTGCTAAACAAGAGAGAGAAAAAGAATACTTCTACTCTACTCCATACTTAGTGCCTGAAAGTATAATCATCACATCCAAACCTTAGGGGCAGAGGAAGGGAAGTGAGGAGAAGAGGAGGATACGACAGCTGCTAGTGCTACTGCAACTACTGTGCCACTATAATTTTTATGTGTGGATTGTAATTTAATTTTGTGTTATTGTTTTGCTAAGAGTATTGGTTACAACAATTCCTTTTTTCCTTTCTTGATATAGCTACTCCTTCCCAACCCACTAGGCAGGAGTTGGCGGCCAGGGCCCAGCAAAGGAAGCTGGAGGCCATCCGGGATGAATATCGCCGGCTGGTTGTCCTGGCGGAGGAGGAGGATGAGGAGTCAGCAGCTTCTTCCTCCAATGCCCAGGGGCCGAGCCAGCCCCCCGTGCCTCCGGTGGTACAGCACCGTGGTCTGGCAGCCGCCCGCCGCCCATCACCATTGGCAACAACAACATCTACTGCTGCACACCCCTGTTGTTCCTGCAGGAACGTTCTGCGCCGCGTGCTCCGCAGAGTGGCGCGCCTGGCGGGCCAGATGGAGGAGGTCCTAAAAAAAACTAGCCGGCACCCCCGCCGCTAGACGTCAGACTATCACAACATCATGACCTCAGTCTTCTTTGACTCTTGCCCCTTTTTTAATCTTTTTTTTGGTGGGTGGGATGTTGGGACTAGTTGGGGAACCTTGGGGTTTACTTTTGGACATGGACATTACTGGACCTTGGTTGGGGTTAGGGAGAGGGGTGGGTCAGGTGTTGTGGGTTTTTCTTATAGTTTATATTTGTTAGGGTATAATAAGTAATTTATAGTTTTCCAATACATATTATATGATGGAAATCTTTTCTGGGGGGGTGGTTACTCTTTTACGTCACCTTGTTTGTTTTTGTGTCCTCCTTTTGCTGCAGGGCCGCAGCCAGATTTTGAAATCTGCCAATAGTGTAACACACAGACAGATAGATAGATGCAGTACCCACACTTGCCCTACTACTGTCAATCTCTCCTCCTAATCAATGCATTCTGCAACTAAAACCCCTTTGCAGTATGTACTCGGAAGGATGTGGGTGTGTGAATTAATTTCCATAGGATATACATTATTGACTCCCCCACACTTCTTCTCTTACCTGTGATTGATGTTTAGCCGAAGCAATGACTGCATGGTGATAGTTTGGTTTCCTGAGGTGCCATGGTGGGTGGTGGTAGCAGTAGTAGAGAGTTCCATTTGCAAAAGAATAAAATGAGACAAGTCAGTCACCTGAGTGAGACTAGGGAACGAGTAGTAGAAGTACATTAAGTAGTAAGTATACAAGAAGAAGACTGCCAAACAAGAAGAAAGTGGTGATGAATCATATTGATATTATTAATGCTAAAGTAAAATAAAACATAATGGTGGCAGGGATAGCCTAGTACAAGTTACAACAAACTGATGTAGTGGACTCGACCTATGAAGTGGACAAGCGTAACCTTTAGTGCTGGAAATCCATGATGGCAATTAATAATGGGTTAATAATATAATTATATAAAAAAAAGAGAATAGCAAAATTTTACTGAGCATGGGTGGGCACTGGGCAATCTAATCTGTTGCCAGTGTGGCCGATGATGTATACATATATATATATATATATATATATATATATATATATATATATATATTCACTGAAAAAACCATAGGTTTTAGGGACAGTTATAGTTAGTTGGACATTTCACTCGTACAAAACCATAGAAATTCCCCCGTTATAGTTAGTTCAGCTAACTATAACTCGCGCCCTCGGAATGCACTGCTGATGACGTCACATATTACATCACTCATGACATGGTCAGTGACATCACTGATGACATCACTGATGACATCTCAAATGACATCACTGATGACATCACTGATGACATCATCCAGTGACTGTGTGTTTCTGTAAAGTTTAAATATGTTTAATATATATAGGGAAAGGCGTATTGAAGAATGAGTGGGTGTATAAGTGTCTGAATGGATGATTTAGTATGTGAGTGACTGACTACAAGTGAATGATTAAATGTATCTTACTGAATACATGGGTTAGTGACTAAACTGTGTGAATGTCTGTATCCGTCTGTCTGTTGGTTTGTAAGCGGCTGCATGGCTTTCTGAATAGCTACATGAGTGTCTACATGGGTTATTGATTGATTGTCTGAGTATCTGTATGGGTGCCTGAGTGTTTGTGTGGGTGGGGTGTGTGTGACTCTGTGCATAGATGTGTGAGTTGGTGATTCACTGGGTGCATGGTTTCAAGAGTGCATCTGTGATGGACTGTATGGGTGGGTGAGTGTGTGTATGGGTGTGTTAGTGATTGAATGTATATCTCAGTGGTACATGTGTGAGTAACTACATATGTGAAAGGCAGTATATATGTGTGTTGGAGTATATAAATGGCTATAAGTGAGAGTGTGTGATTGTGAGAGTGGCTGTATGGATGAGTGTGTACTTGTATCAGTGATTGTATAAGAGCATAAGAATGTGCTAGTATTTGTATGAGTAAGTGAGCTGGTGTGTGTATAACTGTATAGGTGAGTAAATGGGTGTGTGATTACGTTTTTTGCATGACTGACTAGGTGTGTGAGTACCTCTATGGATGAGTGGCGGTGTGTGAGTGTTTATATAGGTGTATGAGTGCATATGATAGTCCTGTACTGAGTGACTAAGTATGAGTGACTGTACGGGTGAGTGAGTGGATGTGTGTGTAGACCTAAGAATCAGTGAGTGGGTATGTAGTTTTTGGTGTTGGAGTGTCTATGGTTTTGAGAATGGCAGTCTGTAATTTAGAGTGGGTGTATCAAAAGTTATATTAGGGTGTGAGAAGATGCATGAAATTATCATATGGATGATGTCATCAGTGATGTCATTTGAGATGTCATCAGTGATGTCACTGACCATGTCATGAGTGATGTAATATGTGACGTCATCAGCAGTGCATTCCGGGGCGCGAGTTATAGTTAGCTGAACTAACTATAACGGGGGAATTTCTATGGTTTTGTACGAGTGAAATGTCCAACTAACTATAACTGTCCCTAAAACCTATGGTTTTTTCAGTGAATTTCAAAGGTTTTTAAATGCTAATTTCTAACTATAACGTGTCTGAAACCTATTTTTTTTTCAGTGAATTTCAAAGGTTTTTTAAATGCTAATTTCTAACTATAACGTGCCTGAAACCTATGATTTTTTAAGTGAATTTCAAAGGTTTTTTAAATGCTAGTTTCTAACTATGCCTACAGAGGTAGGACATGTGAAGAAAGAAGAAAAAACGCACAGAAAGGAGCAAAAGATGTGCAGAAAGAACCAACAGAGGAGCAGAAAGAGGCCTTGTTGCAAAATCATCCTGTGCCCACAACTTTTTCAG
The DNA here is from genome assembly GCA_963921515.1 of Calotriton arnoldi. Taxonomy (NCBI): domain Eukaryota; kingdom Metazoa; phylum Chordata; class Amphibia; order Caudata; family Salamandridae; genus Calotriton; species Calotriton arnoldi. The sequence continues at coordinate 127,438 of CAWUFW010014718.1, forward strand.
ACGGGTACTGGTGGTAACTGACTCTGACTAACCAGAGCCAGTGCTATGCTAAAAGACACTTAGAATACAGTGAAAACACCTACATACACTAGGGAACACTATGCGTTGGGGTACCCCTGTGATTAGCATGACCTCCTCTGCAAGTCCCTAGTACATAATAGGGCAGGGGATTAAAACTACCTCTTAAAACGCGCTACAGGGCGCGTTTGCACAGTGGTGAAGGGAGGGGGGCCTGAGGTGACATGTGTGCAAACGCACCCCGTGGCGCGTTTTAAGTTGCGGGATTAAGTCCCCTTGAATTCTGAGGGTCCCTGGGGCCCAACTAGCCCCCCAGGTACCTACAGTTAGGACCACAGAGCTGAGTTGCAGAGAGGCGTTCCGAGGCCACGCACCTTTTTCACCTCTCTGCAACGCAACTCTGTTGTGCTTACTGAAGGTACCTGGTGGGCTAGTTGGCCCCCAGGGTCCCTCAGGATTCAAAGGGAATTAATTCCCCAACTTAAAACGCACCACAGGGCGTGTTTGCGCACATGTCACCTGAGGCCCCGCCCCCTCCCTTCACCACTGTGCAAACGCGCCCCGTGGTGCGTTTTAAGTTGGGGGATTAGGTCACCTTGAATCCTGAGGGTCCCTGGGGCCCAACTAGCCCACTAGGTACTTCCAGGAAGCACCACAGGCCTGCGTTGCAACGCCTGTAACAAATTGTGCAGTTGTGTTTAGGTAGTGAAGAGGGTCGTGCTGGGGGTACTGTTTTAGGGCTTAGAGTATTGCAGTGGTGTTTGTGTAGTGTAGGGGGTCATGCTGGGGGGAGATTTAGGGTTTAGGGTAGTGCAGTGGTGTTTGGGTAGTGTAGGGAGTCGTGCTGGGGGGAGTGTTTTAGGGTTTAGGGTAGTGCAGTGGTGTTTGGGTAGTGTAGGGGGTCGTGCTGGGGGTAGTGTTTTAGGGTTTAGGGTAGTGCAGTGGTGTTTGGGTAGTGTAGGGGGTCGTGCTGGGGGTAGTGATTTAGGGTAGTGCAGTGGTGTTTGGGTAGTGAAGGGGTACTGCTGGGGGTAGTGTTTTAGGGTTTAGGGTAGTGCAGTGGTGTTTGGGTAGTGTAGGGGTACTGTTGGGGGTAGTTTTTTAGGGTTTAGGTAGTGCAGTGGTGTTTGGGTAGTGTAGTGGTTCGTGCTGGGGTAGTTTTTTAGGGTTTAGGGTAGTGCAGTGGTGTTTGTGTAGTGTAGGGGTAGTGTTTTAGGGTTTAGGGTAGTGCAGTGGTGTTTGTGTAGTGTAGGAGGTCGTGTTTTAGGGTTTAGGGTAGTACAGTGGTCTTTGGGTAGTGTAGGGAGTCGTGCGGGGGTAGTGTTTTAGGGTTTAGGGTAGTGTAGGGGGTCATGCGGGGGGTAGTGTTTTAGGGATTAGGGTAGTGCATTGGTGTTTGGGTAGTGTAGGGGTCATGCGGGGGTAGTGTTTTAGGGTTTAGGGCAGTGCAGTGGTGTTTGGGTAGTGTAGGGGTTCGTGCTGGGGGAGTGTTTTAGGGTTTAGGGCAGTGCAGTGGTGTTCGGGTAGTGTAGGGGGTCATGCTGGGGGAAGTGTTTTAGGGTTTAGGGCAGTGCAGTGGTGTTCGGGTAGTGTAGGGGGTCGTGCTGGGGGGAGTGTTTGAGGGTTTAGGGCAGTGCAGTCGTGTTTGGGTAGTGTAGGGGGTTGTGCTGGGGGTAGTATTTTAGGGTTTAGGGTAGTGCAGTGGTGTTCGGGTAGTGTAGGGGGTCGTGCTGGGGGTAGTGTTCTAGGGTTTAGGGCAGTGCAGTGGTGTTTGGGCAGTGTAGGGGGTAATGCTGGGGGTGGTGTTTTAGGGTTTAGGGCAGTGCAGTGGTGTTCGGGCAGTGTAGGGGGTCATGCTGGGGGTAGTGTTTCAGGGTTTAGGGCAGTGCAGTGGTGTTTGGGCAGTGTAGGGGGTGGTGTTTCAGGGTTTAGGGCAGTGCAGTGGTGTTCGGGCAGTGTAGGGGGTCGTGCAGGGGGTGGTGTTTCAGGGTTTAGGGCAGTGGTGTTCGGGCAGTGTAGGGGGTCGTGCTGGGGGTGGTGTTTCAGGGTTTGGGGCAGTGCAGTGGTGTTTGAGCAGTAAAGGGGTCGTGCTGGGGGTGGTGTTTCGGGGTTTAGAGCAGTGCAGTGGTGTTCGGGCAGTTTAGGGGCGGTGCAGGGGTGGTGTTTCAGGGTTTAGGGCAGTGCAGTGGTGTTCGGGCAGTGTAGGGGGTCGTGCTGGGGCTGGTGTTTCAGGGTTTAGGGCAGTGCAGTGGTGTTCGGGCAGTGTAGGGGGTCATGCAGGGGTGGTGTTTCAGGGTTTAGGGCAGTGCAGTGGTGTTCGGGCAGTGTAGGGGGTCGTGCTGGGGCTGGTGTTTCAGGGTTTAGGGCAGTACAGTGGTGTTCGGGCAGTGTAGGGGGTCGTGCTGGGGCTGGTGTTTCAGGGTTTAGGGCAGTGCACTGGTGTTCGGGCAGTGTAGGGGGTTGTGCTGGGGCTGGTGTTTCAGGGTTTAGGGCAGTGCAGTGGTGTTCGGGCAGTGTAGGTGGTCATGCTGGGGCTGGTGTTTCAGGGTTTAGGGCAGTGGTGTTCGGGCAGTGTAGGGGGTCATGCTGGAGCTGGTGTTTCAGGGTTTAGGGCAGTGCAGAGGTGTTCGGGCAGTGTAGGGGGTCTTGCTGGGGCTGGTGTTTCAGAGTCCAGGGCAGTGCAGTGGTGTTCGGGCAGTGTAGGGGGTCTTGCTGGGGCTGGTGTTTCAGGGTTTAGGGCAGTGCAGTGGTGTTCGGGCAGTGTAGGGGGTCTTGCTGGGGGTGGTGTTTCAGGGTTTAGGGCAGTGCAGTGGTGTTCGGGCAGTGTAGGGGGTCGTGCTGGGGCTAGTGTTTCAGGATTTAGGGCAGAGCAATGGTGTTCAGGCAGTGTAGGGTGTTTTGCTGGAGGTGGGGTTTCAGGGTTTAGGGCAGTGCAGTGGTGTTCGTGCAGTGTAGGGGGTGGTGTTTCAGGGCTTAGGGCAGTGGTGTTCAGGCAGTGTAGGGGGTCTTGCTGGGGTTGATGTTTCAGGGTTTAGGGCAGTGCAGTGGTGTTCGGGCAGTGTAGGGGTCCTGCTGGGGGTGGTGTTTCAGGGTTTAGGGCAGTGCAGTGGTGTTCCAGCAGTGTAGGAGGTCGTGCAGGGGGTGGTTTTTCAGGGTTTAGGGCAGTGCAGTGGTGTTCGGGCAGTGAAGGGGGTCGTGCGGGGGTGGTGTTTCAGGGTTTAGGGCAGTGCAGTGGTGTTCGGGCAGTGTAGGGTGTCGTGCTGAGGGGTGGTGTTTCAGGGTTTAGGGCAGTGCAGTGGTGTTCGGGCAGTGTAGGGGGTCATGCAGGGAGTGGTGTTACAGGGTTTAGGGCAGTGCAGTGGTATTTGGGCAGTGTAGGGGGTCGTGCAGGGGGTGGTGTTTCAGGGTTTAGGGCAGTGCAGTGGTGTTCGGCCAGTGTAGGTGGTCTTGCTGGGGGTGGTGTTTCAGGCTTTAGTGCAGTGGTGTTCGGGCAGTGTAGGGGGTCTTGCTGGGGGTGGTGTTTCAGGGTTTAGGGCAGTGCAGTGGTGTTCGGGCAGTGTAGGGGGTCTTGCTGGGGCTGGTGTTTCAGGGTTTAGGGCAGTGCAGTGGTGTTCGGGCAGTGTAGGGGGTCGTGCTGGGGCTGGTGTTTCAGGGTTTAGGGCAGTGCAGTGGTTTTCGGGCAGTGTAGGTGGTCGTGCTGGGGCTGGTGTTTCAGGGTTTAGGGCAGTGCAGTGGTGTTCGGGCAGTGTACGGGGTTGTGCTGGGGCTGGTGTTTCAGGGTTTAGGGCAGTGCAGTGGTGTTCGGGCAGTGTAGGGGGTCGTGCTGGGGGTGGTGTTTCAGGGTTTAGGGCAGTGCAGTGGTGTTCGGGCAGTGTAGGGGGTCGTGCTGGGGCTGGTGTTTCATGGTTTAGGGCAGTGCAGTGGTGTTCGGGCAGTGTAGGGGTCGTGCTGGGGGTGGTGTTTCAGGGTTTAGGGCAGTGCAGTGGTGTTCGGGCAGTGTAGGGGTCGTGCTGGGGCTGGTGTTTCAGGGTTTTGGGCAGTGCAGTGGTGTTCGGGCAGTGTAGGGGGTCTTGCTGGGGGTGGTGTTTCAGGGTTTAGGGCAGTGCAGTGGTGTTCGGGCAGTGTAGGAGGTCTTGCTGGGGGTAGTGTTTCAGGGTTTAGGGCAGTGCAGTGGTGTTCGGGCAGTGTAGGGGGTCTTGCTGGGGGTAGTGTTTCAGGGTTTAGGGCAGTGCAGTGGTGTTCGTGCAGTGTAGGGGGTCGTGCTGGGGATGGTGTTTCAGGGTTTAGGGCAGTGCAGTGGTGTTCGTGCAGTGTAGGGGGTCGTGCTGGGGATGGTGTTTCAGGGTTTAGGGCAGTGCAGTAGTGTTCGTGCAGTGTAGGGGGTCGTGCAGGGGGTGGTGTTTCAGGGTTTAGGGCAGTGCAGTGGTGTTCGGGCAGTGTAGGGGGTCGTGCTGGGGGTGGTGTTTCAGGGCTTAGGGCAGTGCAGTAGTGTTCGGGCAGTGTAGGGGTTCGTGCTGGGGGTGGTGTTTCAGGGTATAGGGCAGTGGTGTTCGGGCAGTGTAGGGGGTCTTGCTGGGGGTAATGTTTCAGGGTTTAGGGCAGTGCAGTGGTGTTCGGGCAGTGTAGGAGGTCTTGCTGGGGGTAGTGTTTCAGGGTTTAGGGCAGTGCAGTGGTGTTCGGGCAGTGTAGGGGGCGTGCTGGGGGTGGTGTTTCAGGGTTTAGGGCAGTGCAGTGGTGTTCGGGCAGTGTATGGGGTCGTGAAGGGGTGGTGTTTCAGGGTTTAGGGCAGTGCAGTGGTGTTCGGGCAGTGTAGGGGGTCGTGCTAGGGTTGGTGTTTCAGGGTTTAGGCAGTGCAGTGGTGTTCGGGCAGTGTAGGGGGTCGTGCAGGGGCTGGTGTTTCAGGGTTTAGGGCAGGGCAGTGTAGGGGGTCGTGCTGGGGGTAGTGTTTTAGGGTTTAGGGTAGTGCAGTGGTGTTTGTGTAGTGTAGGGGGTCATGTTTTAGGGTAGTGCAGTGGTGTTTGGGTAGTGTAGGGGGTCGTGCTGGGGGTAGTGTTTTAGGGTTTAAGGTAGTGCAGTGGTGTTTGTGTAGTGTAGGGGGTCGTGCTGGGGGTAGTGTTTTAGGGTTTAGGGTAGTGCAGTGGTGCTTGTGTAGTGTAGGGGGTCGTGCTGGGGGAAGTGTTTTAGGGTTTAGGGTAGTGCAGTGGTGTTTGTGTAGTGTAGGGGTCATGTTTTAGGGTAGTGCAGTGGTGTTTGGGTAGTGTAGGGGGTCGTGCTGGGGGTAGTGTTTTAGGATTTAGGTTAGTGCAGTGGTGTTGGGGTAGTGTTTTAGGGTTTAGGGTAGTGCAGTGGTGTTTGTGTAGTATAGGGGGTCATGCTGGGGGTAGTGTTTTAGGGTTTAGGATAGTGCAGTGGTGCTTGTGTAGTGTAGGGGGTCGTGCTGGGGGTAGTGTTTTAGGGTTTAGGGTAGTGCAGTGGTGTTTTTGTACTGTAGGGGGTCATGTTTTAAGATGCAACGCTCCAATACCTGACCAGTCTGCACTACATAAAACTGCAAAAAAACTAAAAATAAAAAGTGTTTTGCACACTTTTGTCATTGGGCTATATGTGGGCTACATCTGGGTAATATTTGTGCTACATTTGGGCTCTTTTTTCACTGGTGGCCATCTTGGAAGACTTCTTTGTTATGAAGTTTCCTAATTTCCTCATTTACTGCAGTCTCCTCAGTAGGAAATGCTTTCAGTTTTTTACTTTGATTCCATCAAGAAGGCATTCAGATGTGTCACACATTTGCCATAAATTCAGAATGTTAGCACTCTAGTTGTTCATTAGATCACTGTAGTAAAGCTACTGCTCACCAAGGAGTTAACTGGAAGTCTACTGGTGGTATTGAAAGTGATTGTTTCAGTCTGCATGTCAGAATTTTCTAATGAAATAGAAGAGGATTTGAGATCTCACTTAAAACATGCACTAAATTTTCTTTTTGCAGCACTAACCATAATTTCTATGGCAAAATGAACCCCCTCATTTTGTTCCTTTTTAAATTAAATGTTTTAAGTGTTACCAGTTTATTCCAATCAAGATGGCTTCAGGTGTGCCATACTTTTGTCATAAGTAAGGCTGTTAGCACTCTAGTTGTTCTTTAGAACACTCTGGGAAGCTGCAGTAGAACACAAAGGCATCAACTGACAGGCTGCTCCTGTTGAAATATAACAGGAAGATATTTGAGATCTCACTTAAAACATGTCCTAATTTTTCTTTCTACAGCACTAACCATAATTTCTATGGCAAAATGAACCCCTCATTTTGTTCCTTTTTAAATTAAATGTTTTAAGTGTTACCAGTTTATTCCAATCAAGATGGCTTCAGGTGTGCCATACTTTTGTCATAAGTAAGACTGTTAGCGCTCTAGTTGTTCTTTAGAACACTCTGGGAAGCTGCAGTAGAACACAAAGGCATCAACTGACAGGTTGCTCCTGTTGAAATATAACAGGAAGATATTTGAGATCACACTTGAAACATGTCCTAATTTTTCTTTCCAGAGCACTAACCATAATTTCTATGACAAGATGAACCCCATCATTTTGTTCCTTTTTAAATTAAATGTTTTAAGTGTTACCAGTTTATTCCAATCAAGATGGCTTCAGGTGTGCCATACTTTTGTCATAAGTAAGGCTGTTAGCACTCTAGTTGTTCTTTAGAACACTCTGGGAAGCTGCAGTAGAACACAAAGGAATCAACTGACAGTCTCTGCCTTGTTGGATGTACATGTTTTACTGAGAATGTCAGACTTCATTCTCACATGACTGAGAAAGATAATGTGAATTTACAGAAAATATGCTCTCATTTTAGCTTCTGGAGCACCTTCCAAAACTGTATGGGACAAGCATGTGAAAATAGTTTTCTCTCAAACATGATTCATGATATCCCAGCAGAAGGTTTTTCACAGGGTAAAATCACCTTAGAACACACCACAATTCCTGAAATTAGTATGGTACCATCAACAAATGAATTCTAATGTAACTAAAGTCTGTTATCACCCTTTATAGTTCTCCTTTTGGTAACCCTCAAAATCTTCGATTCACTACAATGCATTTCAATGGGGTACTATCATTTATATTGGTCCCAAGATGGCTGCCAGCAATTCCAGGATGAAGTGCTGACAGCCAATCAGATCTCACAATGACATGTGTGGTTAGGCTCCGCCCAGATGTGTTTTTACTTTTGATTTTCTCAGCAACTACTGAACGGATTTACACCATTTAACAAAAAGGGTTCTTTCTGAACCAAGAACTACCTCTTTGCCAAATTTGGTGTAATTCCGTTCAGCAGTTCGGGCTGTAGCCTTGCATAAAGTTTCCTATGGGAAATTGATTTTTTGACTCTTATTTTTTAATTTCTCCACAACTACTGAACGGATTTACACCATTTAACAAAAGGGTTCTTTCTGAACCAAGAACTACCTCTTTGCCAAATTTGGTGTAATTCCGTTCAGCAGTTCAGAGCTGTAGCCGTGTCTAAAGTTTCCTATGGGAAAATGAATGGGGAAAACACGTTTTGGGACCCCCTTTTTCTCGGCCCCCGCTTCACGAATCACCCTGAGACTTTCAGGGTAGGAGCGGACCGGATCGGGCCATAAAGTTTGAAAATTTCGCGAAGATTCGTCAACCGACGCAAGAGTTATTTCAAATAGAATGTCGCGGATTTCCTATGGAAAATAGGTCCTAACTATAACTATCTACTGGCGACCGCCAGTAGATAATATACATATATATACTTAGAGCAGAATTAGAAGATCCTCGACCTGCCTTGAATTAGTGTTGCTTACTTGCTTGAGCCACATCCGCCCCAGCAAGTGTGTGATCAATTATTGGTGTAAAATTAATTTAGTAACACCTCAATAAATCACACAGCCCGGGGGAAGAGGGTTAGGGTTTGATGAATGGTTGGGAAGGGGTATTTGAGGGAAAGGTTTGACAAAGACAAACACTACACGTGGACAACACACAATCTTGGCAGACCATAATATTCATAAATCTGTTAAGGGAGAAAAAGGAAATGCATGCATGATGTGGTTACTGATAAGTAGTACTACTACTACTAAGTAGACTAGTAGACACAGGGCAGCAGTATATTAATTATTATTATGCAATTGCATTGCCTGTCTGCCCTCAGAGAGACCCAAATTACATACATTTTATTTATGTTATGTTGTACCGGGCTTCCTTTTAAAGCTAGCAAAGAAAATTAAAAAATAGCTGTAGGGATATAAGCAAAGACTAAGAGCAAACCAAATAAAGAACAACACACAGTCGTAATGATTGAAGATAAAAAATGAATCAAATTAATTAAAAGATGATGAATGATACTAAGTTACTGTATTATCCTGGTCAAATTGGGAAGTTGCATCTCGTTATTATTCCTCTTGGTCTCCTCCCTTTCATGGATGCTCCGTCCATCAATCTTGGGTGCCCCACTGCCTGCCTGGCGTATGCGGATTGGTAAGGTAGTGTGAGTTGTTTTTCCCAGTATAGCACAGGGTAAAGGGCGGCCGGCCTGTAAGTGTAAGGAAAACCCAAAGGGATATTGAAAAATCAAGGAGAAAAAAAAATGCATAAATTACGGAGCAGTGCAACAAGAACAATTTCAGAGGTGGCATGGCTACATCATGTCTACTCTGTTTCCAGCATTAACCACGCTACAATAACAACAGGACAGATCATGCCCACCGCACCCACCAAAACTCCAGTTAGCTTAGATTTTGACTGAGCCAGCTTTTTGTTAAATTTATTTTTATGATATTGAGTATAGACAATGATTCTTTGCAATAGTCAAACTTTATAAACATGATTAGCCAAATAAAGGCTCTACCAACAGTTTAAAGACAAATACATTATTGTTGAATTTATGTATAGTGCATGTTTACGTAGTGATAACGTGAGATACTGTATTCAGGCTGTGCAATCAGTCATCGAGTGAAGAGTCACTCGCATACCTGTTCTATTTTGAGGGATCGGGCTCCCCCTTAGCTGATGTACTCTAACGAAAAATATGTATTTTTTCGTTAGAGTATGTCAGCAAGGCGTCCTGGAAGGGCGCCCTCCTCTATAGGCCACCCGGTAACAAAGCCCATTTTACTAACAATCTTATAGAGATGATTTCGCCATACGTCCTGGCCGCGGATAATTTTCTCCTACTTGGGGATTTTAATTACCACGCTGAACTCCTATCAGACCCTCACACAATAGATCTCATCTCCAGTCTAAACACATTGGGACTAAAACAACTAGTGATAGGCTCCACCCATGTTGCCGGCCACTCCCTAGATCTTTTATTTACGAACTCGCCTAACATAGTGATCGACCAGCTGTTCCCAGTTCTATGGCCTGATCACCATGTAATAAAGTTTCTAATCCACGGGAAACCGACTCAACCTTATTTCAAGAGAGAAACAAAGTTAAGCAGAACCTGGAATAAAATAAACTTAGATTCCTTTTCCATTAACTTTGTTCCTCTCTCCCCCTCGGAGATTGCCCATCCAAACAAGGCAGCTAAAGATCTGGAACATGCCATAAGCACAACACTAGATACAATTACCCCTATAAAGACAACAAGGTGCCCGAATAAATTCTCCCCCTGGTTTACTCCAGAGCTAAAAACTGATAAACTCATCGTCAGGAAAGCTGAACGCAAATGGCGACATACAAAAAATGAAATAGATAGACAACACTACAAAACAATGCATCAGCTCTATATGGACCATATAGCTATGGCCAAAAAAGTTTACCTGGGAAACAGAATAAATCAGGCCTCCAATTCTCATAAAGAGCTGTACAAAATAGTAAAGGAATTCACTAATCCCTCTTCATGTCAGCAATCGCTTACTGCCTCCCAGGAATGGGTTGATTCCCTTTCATCCTTTTTTGTTAACAAGATAAATGACATTTATAAATTGTTCCCCCAACCAGCCGACAAATCATCTATACAGGTCGGCATTAAATCGCCTCCTTTGCACACAACCTCCCTCAGTGAATTTCAAACTGTCACAGAGAAAGAAGTAGCCTTTATCCTAAATAAAATTAAATCCGGATCACCAGCCGACCCGGCCTCCTCCCAGATTCTATCCAAAGTGGCACCAGCTTTTCTCCCCAATCTAACTAAAATTATCAATCTCTCATTTTCTCAATCTATTGTACCCTTACACTGGAAGGAGGCCATAATCAGACCAATCTTAAAAAAACCAACAGCCGACCCAAACAGCTTGTTAATTACCGACCAATCTCCCTTCTGCCCCTGTTTGGCAAAATCATGGAATCTCTGGTCAACAGTCAACTATATAAACATCTGGAAAGTAATAATCTGCTGGACCCATCCCAATCAGGGTTCCGGGCCTTTCATAGCACTGAAACGGCCCTACTCGAGATGGTTGACAATATCAGGCTGTCTCTAGATGCAAAACAATCTGCCATCCTGATTTTACTTGATTTGTCGGCTGCCTTCGACACCATCTCACATGACATCCTTTTGGAGCGCCTATTGGAGTTTGGTGTCGAGGGTCCAGCACTGGGCTGGATCAAGAGCTACCTAACAGATAGATCTTCCAAGGTCCAAATAGGAGATATCTTATCTAAAAGCCAGGTAATTGATAAGGGAGTCCCTCAGGGATCCATATTAAGTCCCACACTCTTTAATCTATATGTGTCCCCAGTAGCAAAAATAATCCGAGCACATGGGTTCGAAACCGTATCATATGCCGATGACACGCAACTACTAATCACCCTTGGACCTGATCCCGTAGACACCAAACTTAGATTCAAACAGTGCATGATGGCCATAAACGATTGGATGTCAAGAAACCACTTATTACTCAATGCAAGTAAAACTGAAATCCTACTTTTTGGTGATGCTCAGAAATTGTGGACAGATGACTGGTGGCCATCATCTTGGGGATCCTGCCCTTCACCCAAGACAGCAGCCCAAAATCTGGGACTAATAATAGACAATCAACTTTCCATGGCTGACCACATTAACAATGTGGTGCGTACCAGCTACGGTTTAATGCGTAATCTCAGGAAAATCTTCAAATGGATCCCCCTATCGTCCCGTATGCCTCTAGTACAGGGACTAATCGTCAACCATCTAGACTACGGAAATGCACTGCTGGCCTCCATTAATGAAGAGCAGCTGTCAAAACTTCAGGTCTTACAAAACACTGCAGCCAGACTAGTCCTAGACCTCCCTCCTCGCACCCCCTCTGCGCCTAGTCTGAAAACTCTCCACTGGCTTCCCATAAAAAAGAGGATTCATTTTAAATTATGCTGTCTGGTACATAAAACCCTCAATGGTAAAGGGCCAAAATATCTAGCCAAAAAATTGATAAAATATCAACCAACCAGAACTTTGCACTCCACCAGTAAACAACTTTTAACAGTACCTAAAGTGCGCACAGTAAGGAATGGCGGCAGATCTTTTTCCAAAATTGCCCCTGAAATCCTGAATACCCTGCCTCTAACTCTCCGATTAGAACCCGATCATAAGAGGTTCCGCAAAATCCTTAAAACTTGGCTCTTTTAGCTCTTTAGCTTTATCAAGACAGCTTTTGGTTCTTTGAGTATCTGCTAGCGCTGTGAGACCTATGGGTGATACACGCGCTTAACAAATCCCAAATCCCAATACCAATACATGCATATGAGGTTAGTTATTTTGATCTTTTGTTACATTGGTTGACAGGTAGAGGCGTGCGCTAACACACTAATTTCTATTAACCCTAACTATATTACAGCCATTGTCCATGGCAACAAAACCAATGTTAAGCCCTCTTGGGTGCAGCCATTCAAAGACCTTGCTATTAAACTCTTCCAAAATGTGTGCAGTAGTATGAGATTTCTCCATGGCAAACATAGCTACAGTTGCATATTTCCGAGTGGCATTAAAAATCTCAGCAGTGTCAACACCTGCAAATATCTTTTCTCTAACCCCCACAAAAGAGATCCAATGTGCAGTGATGCACATGTAATCAGTGGCTTGGCAACTGGTCCACATGTCTGTTGTCATGTGGATACTGTGAGCAGCACTCTGCCGCAAAGCTAGTCCAAGCAATTCCAGCACGTCGTGATGTAGTGCTGGAACAGCAACTCTGGCAAAGTAGGATAGGCTGGGAACCTTCCATTTTGGGCAGATGGCTGTCACAAATTCAAGAAAACCCACCCCTTCCACAAAAGAAAAAGGGAGAAGGTCCAACGCTAACATTTTAGCCAGCTTCGCATTGTACAAACGTGCTGTTGGGTGGTTGCGTTCGTACTGCCCCTCCGACCTAAACATGCTGAGAATGGTAGGCTGGATTTTTTTCCTTTCTGGTGCGACTGATGCAGGTGACTTCTTGATGCCAGATGTTGTTAGGCTCAATGCCGCACTTTTTTTTGTTGCAGTACTCTGTTGCCTTGGTGTCTCACTCTCAGCCTGACTCTTACTCTTGTGCCACTGAGATGTTGCTGAGGATGTGGGCGGTACCACTGCACTGCTGGGGACAGGGCTACTTTGTGTTCCAGAGAAAATGTCTCCCTCTTGTTCACCTTCCACCGCAATCGTATCTTCTACTTCTTCATCACCACCAACAGCAATGGGTGCAGTTTTACTTTTTTGGCCTTTAAGGTGTTCCTCCCACTGGATCAAGTGGTGTGTTTTCAGATGGGTTGTTTGGCCTCCGGTACCATAGTTTGTACCAAGCTTACCCCGACTAACACCTTGTTTACAAATGGAGCATATAGCAACGTTCTCCTCCTTACTGCTAACCGAAAAGAAGTCCCAAACTGGGGAGGTGAACTTTCTGGAGTTGCTGGAGGTGCCACTTGCAATGCCGGATGAACTGGAGGGTGGGCGTGGAATTTGACTCTGTGCACTACCACTACCTACTTCTACTGAGGTGGTTGTGCTGGATGTAGGTCACTGCCGGGTCTTTGCAAATGCAAATATGGAAGCTGGAGGTGGTGTTGGTGTTACCTGTGTTGGTGGTATCCGTGCCACATCCCTCACAGCAATTTGGGATGGGGTAATGTCGGTCTCCACTGGGGTGGACTGATGTCCATGATGATGACTGGCTCGTCATCATCCTCCTCTGAGTCTTCTACATCTACCTCCATAACTCTGAGGATTTTTGGAACCTTCCTTTTCCCTAGCCTTGTCTCGTGGCGTCTCTCACTCTCAGACTGAGGTGGTGGCTTCCAAGTGGTATCTAGATCATCAGAAGGGGGCTTGCAGAAGAACTCGATGGACTAACCCCCCTTTTCCTTGCTGGGGATCTGGAAGACAATGGATCTTCTGAAAGAGTGGCTTGCTCTTCTTCCTCTGCAGGATGCTCGATTTCCTGAACTGCCCCTACTTCGGGAGGAATAACTACTATTGTGGGCGGTGGTTGTGGCTGTTGTTGTCCACTTATCTGAGTTGCCTGCGTTGATTGGGTACTACTTTGCGATAACAACACGTCAATTTCAACATCGCTGCTCGTTGGCGTTGTCGTGATGAGACTGGCTGCCTCTGCGACAGACATGGGCTTGGGCCTAGGTTGGTGAGGTGGGTCCACTGATGCGGGGGTGCTGCTCCCAGCTTGATCCCCAGACACCGCTGCAGCCGGTACAATTTTTGGTTTCCCAAAAGAGATCTTGGTAGGCACACCAGAAGTGGTGGTAAGTGGCACTTCCTTCTTCTTCTCCCTGGCAACTTTCTTGGTACTGGAGGACCCGGTACCTTTCTTTGGGGCCATCTTCTTCAGATGTCAGCAGCACACAGTGGCAGAAGTTGAAGAGATATCTGTGGTCACAAGTCACGTGACATGGTGCGCAGCAGGACTTCTGTCTGGGAGTACAATGGGTGATGACGCCTCCTCCTCTTTTGTGCACCTAAATGTAAAGAAGAACATCAGTGAAACGTGGCATTTATTGTTGTGGTTCAATTTACTACTGTACAAACAAACAAATATAATATATAACTTAGTGTGTGGTCACACTTGTTAGCGTTATTTTTAATATTAATAAATTGTATTAACTCAGTTATTAAAAAAAACATAACAACAGTGTAGCCATTTGTGAGACTTTGACAACAAGGGCTTTCAGTTTCATGGTGCACTGTGTACATTCAGGAAGGATAGGAAAGAAGAAGAACAAAAACAAAAATACAAATGTAATGGAACCTGTTTGGCATTGTGATTTTTGAATGTGATTGTGCATCATGTGGGATGCAGCATCATTCAGGAAGCTGCAGCTGGCAATGGAGATGGAAGCAGTAAGCCAAGAGGAACAAAGGAAAGACATGCAGGCCTATGGCAAAAGCAGCACACTAACTAACTACCACCACAAAATGGCCACCAGCCACATGGTCACTCACACAACAACAAGCAGGAGGCCTGTAAAACAATGAACTCAAGCAGGCCTATATGGCCAGACAAAGGAGGCATGCTAAACAACACAGCTTTAATGCAACAATGCAAAAACAAAAAACCACAGGGCTAAAAAAGGTTTGCAAGTTACACAACAACCACACCACACACATCCAACAAAGGCATTTATTTAACATACACGAAAAAAGTTAAATACCCCCAAAAAACACATTTTGCAATTCAATCCAATGCCATCCATGCCCTAAATGATGTTTAAATTCAACAGACACCACAGAAACAGTTGTTTCATGCACACATGAGTAGCTCTGGGCCTACTGGCTGAAAAAGGCCTATTGGCAGACTACTGGGCTAGAGAATTAAATAAATGTTGCAAATTGATTGCAAACGTTGGAGAAAATGTAATGAACTTTGCAACATGTTTCCTTTATAAATGAAAACTAGATGAAAAATTACATACAAAGAAACAACTAGGCCCCTACTGAAACTACAGGCCACCTACCACAATACATTGAAAAAAACCAATGAAAAGTAAAAAAAAATGTAGGTGCAATGCCCCAATCAAACAAACAACACCAATTTTCCAACTTACTTGTGAAATCTCAAATCCAAAAAGTCCTCAAATCCAATGATATGTGATGCAGCAGGCAAAAAAAGGGCTCCTTCCAGCTCCAAATCCAAATGAAAAGTGAACAGGAGATGGACAAAGCACTGGGAGGAGCCTGCTAGACAGGAACAGGAAGTTGGAGACACTGGGGCACTTCCTTCCTCTTCAAAAATAAGTAAAAAAAGGACTCCTTGCACAAAAAAGTACAGCCAAATGTCAATCTGAGGAGTTTTTTCATTTAAATCATCATTTCGAGAAGGTTTTATGCTGCTCGAGAGATATTCTTCTCCAGCTTGCAAATTCTGCGTGTTCGGCATCGCGATCTTCACAAAACTTCCGCCGGAAGTCCGATGGCGCGTCCGAATGACGTGTTTGCGACCGCAAACTCTCGCGGGACCGTGCGGCCGGCTACCAAATCTTGTGGCGCACGCGAACGGATAGGAAATCTCATCGGCGAACGCAGGCATCCCGGTAAGTCCCTTCCGGGCGTGAAAAAAATGCATTTTCAACGCGCGAACAAAAAAAAACCTCCGCTCCGTTACAGAGCGCAGAGTTTTCGGTAACTCCGTGTTCTAAGCGGAACGCAGAGTTACCAAAAATCCGCAAACTCCGCGAGCAGAGCAGATTTTTCCACCCAGGGTTAGTCCTTGCTCCATAGTCTTTGTATAATGACATCTCCCTTTATGATATATGGCCTTACTGCAATGCTAACAATATTGGTGTCATGCATCCTCATGGTTGTTGTGGCACGTATACTGCATTTTAGAGCACGTTAGTTAAAATAAATATTTTAAACTATCTTCGTGTCTCTGTCAGGTCTTATTGTGGACAAGTACGAGAGTGTGAGTGAAAAGGTGTGTCTTGTTGCCGCGATTCCTGAGAGATCCGGGAGTGTTGTGTTCTGGGGTGTCTAATCACTGGTTTCTCCATTTGTGAGTAGGAGAGCGAGTAAGACACTACAGCTAGTCGGTCCTGGGTTTGTGGGCACTAAGGTGGTAGGAAGGCTTAGCTCCTATACACCGAGGTCCCATAATCCTGCGCATAGTTCTGTGTATGTGCAGAATCCCTGCAACACTGTGTCAAAGAAAGTCCCTGTTAAAATAGGCTCATTTGAGGAAGATCATCAATTTGTTATATGTGACTCAAGTCTCATAAATTTGTTAGGAAGAGACCTTTTATACAAGTTAAATTGCACTATCTACTGTACGCCAGATGGTGTTGAGTTCCAAACACATGATGAGGATGTTGAATTCAAAATGGCCAGACAAGGGACAGCAGTTAGGCTGTTTCCTGTGATGACGTTAGAGGATTTACTTTCCGACTTAAGAGATACAGTGAAGCCTGAAGTGTGGGTTTTTTCAGGAAAGATATCGGACTCATTAAACTGTAGAACCTATCCAAATAATGTTTAAACCTAATGTTGAGTATTCAAGAACAACACCATACAATCTCTCACCCAAGATAGTGGCTGGAACTACCCCAGTCATTGAGTCTATTGGATTTTGAAAGAGATCATGGGAAGTCCATGTAATTTGCCGATCATGGGCTTGCAGAAGCCGAAAAAGCAAGTACCACATAGTGCAGGACCTAAGAAAGATTAATAACATTGTCATCTCATGTTGTACCAAATCCTGCTGTAATATTATTCCAGATACCCTGTGAGTCTGAATGTTTCACACTGGTCGATATGTGGCAGGCATTTTTTTCCATACTCTTGAACAAGGGAAGCCATTTCCTTTTCTCTTTTTGGTTCCAGAATAAAGTTTTGGTATGGTGCCTAGTTTCACAAGGGCATACAGAAAGTCCTTCAGTATTAAATCAGAACTTGAAGAAAAATCTTGAATCTTTGGAATTGCCTTGTAACTCTGTTCTCGTACAATATATTGACAACCTGTTAGTGGTGTCAGGAAGCCTGTAAACAGGATACGATTACCTTGTTAAATCATTGGGCAGAGAATGGACACAAAGTGTTCCTGATCAAATTGCAGCATTGTCAAGAAGGGTTCCTGTATTTAGGACATCTTATTGATAAAGGAAGAAGCAAGGTGTCACAAGAGAGAATTACCTCCATCTTGAAAAATGAATCAACTCACCAAGTATAGGGAAGTTGAATGTTTCTGGGAATGGTGGGCTACTGTAGACAGTGGATATCCAATGTTTCCCTAGTGGCTAAGCCTTTAATGAGGCTTACACACAAAGATGGGCGAGATCCACTTCCATGGGACAATTGCTTAAATGCTTTCCTAGAGCTGAGAGAAAGTCTCTGTCATGCCCCGACACTAAGAATACCTGATTAGAGTAAGACATTAATTCTGTTTTGCAGTGAGGAGAGTTGCACTCTCTTAGTGTTTACTCAGTTGCATGGATACTCTTTGCGACATGCGGCTTTGCTACCACCCTAGACCCTGTAGCCACAGGACTGCATGGCTACTGTAAATCTGTCATAGCAGTTGGTGTCAGTATTGAGAGAAGCAAGATTATAGTCCTGGACCATCCTTTTACAGTGATGGTCTCGCATTCGGTGGAGATTTTATTTACCCGCATGAAAACTCAACACTTTACTAATAACAGGCTCCCGAAGTATGAGCAAGTGATTTTGGCTGCTGAATATGTTATAGTGAAAAAATGTCAAACTCTTAATGCAGCTACTACACTATTACCATTGCCTGAAAATAAAGTTGATTGGTAAGAGGTTGAGTATGACTGTCTTGACGTCATGGATCTGTGGACCAATCCAAGGCCTGACATTAAGGATGAACCCCTTCATGAGCTGATTATGTAATGTTTGTTGATGGCTCATGTTTAAGAGATAACATGGGGAATTTGAGAGCAGCTTTGCTGTCTGCAGAATTCATGAAGTAGTGGAACCCTCCTGACTCCCTGGTGCGACCTTTGTTCAAGTGCAGAACTGGTCTCTCTTACCAAAGCTTGTTTTATTTCCGACCATTTTAGGGTGTCAATATTTACTAATAGACAATATGGCTTTGGTGTGGCTCATGGTTTGGGCAATTGTGGTCTCAAAGGGGATGTATGACTTCATCTAGATCTAACATCTGGAATGGGGAATGTGTGATGCATTTACTGGAAGCTTTACAGATGCCACAATAAGTTGCAGTGATTAAATGCGCAGCCCACAGGAGTGGAAATGATTATGTAACCTCTGGTAATAGGTATGCCGATGAGGTTGCTTAATACTGTGCTGTTATAGCATGCACATTTAACAGGAAATATAGAAATGAATCTGACGAGGATGCCAATTTTGCTATGCTGTTGTCTGTAGTTGATACTTTAGAGGAAGTTAAGAGACTGCAGGAGGAAGTGTTAGAAGCTGAACAGCAAGGATGGGTCACAGCAGGATGTACCAGGAATGAAAATGATATATGTGTATCAGCTGATGGACGTCTGTGTGACCTGACTGTTTACTATGTCCAATGACCTGACATTTTCATGGTCCTGTACTCATAAGGAGAGATACCATGGTTATATTGTTCAGTCAGAATTGGTTCAACCCCGAATTTAAAGTTTTAGCTGAGGAATTGTGCCTCAGATGTGTGACCTGTCAGCAAATGAATGTAGGAAGAAAGGCACCAGTAACCATGAGTCACACTGGCAGATTAGGAGGACCCTTAAACAGGATGCAGTTGAACTTCATCTAGATGTCTGTTTGTAATGGGCTGAGATATATTCTTGCCATAGTGTATATTTTCTCTCAATACGTGGAAGCCTACCCAACATAGAGGAGTGACAGTCTCACACTAGCCAAACTGCTGTTGTGAGAACTCATACTATGGTTCAGATTTTCAGTTACTCTGGAATCAGACCGAGGAACTTATTTTAATAATGAGATCCTTAGAATGCTGTATGTGGCACTACAAGTGGAACAACAATTACATTGTAGCTACAGACCAGAAGCTTTGGGTATTGTAGAACAGATCAATAGGACCCTGAAGTCTCGTTTAGCCAGTGTGTACATTTAATAATTTGAAATGGCCAGATGCCTTGCATTTGGTGTTGATGAGTCTCCGAAGTGCTCCTGACAGAAGATCAGGATTGTCGCCACATGAAATACTCATGGGATGTGCCATGAGACTGCCTGTTATGTCCGCAAATGCACTTGTAAATATCACAGAGGACATGATTCTCAACTATTGCAAAAAACTGACTGATGTAGTGCATTCTGTCTCTCACCAGGTTGGAGGTGCTACTGTTCTTCCACATCAGAGCAATGCCATGACCTTAATCCTGGAAATTGGGTCATGGTGAAGAAACACATTTAGAAGTTGTGTTTGGAGCCAAGGTGGAAAGGCCCCTAACAGGTGATTTTAATCACTGGCAGCTCCGCAAAGTGTGGAGTACTGCATAACTGGTCACATGCCTCTCATACGCAGTGAGTGAGACCTGCTTGTAGATGTGGTGATGCCTGAAGCAAGTCTGCAACCTTTTGTGCCTGCCTGTCCAGAAGTAAGTCAGCAACCGCATGTTCCTTTTTGTCCGGAAGGACCAGAGGGGGTGTCATGCTACAGAGTTCCCCAGCTATCCAAGTCCCAGAAGTCTCGCAGAGTGGGATAGAAGCGTCTGATGAGGAAGAGGAGGAGACAAGACCAGAGAGTTGAAATGCCACATAGCATCCACAGGTGTACATGAGCAACCCTGGTGAAGGAATGAGTGAGAGAAGTGGGAGAACCAAAGAGGAAGAAGAATGGCCAAGGATCTGAGAGAGACTGAGATCAAGTGTGCCAGTTGTACACATACCACAAACAATCATTGAAGAAACAAAGTCAAGTGGTGGGAATGACATTGAAGGAGATAAACAGACACCAAGAAGATCAAAGAGAGCCAGAGTAGCTTGTTGCAGATACACAGTGTCAGAGTGGAGTTATTACACAACAGAGTGTCCAATTCGACAATCTATGACCCAAACAAAGTGAGAGCAGAACCACTTGAGCCCCGATGAAATGCCACAACAGTAATAGTAATTGATTTCCTTAATTCAATAAACTTGACATTGATCTTGTTCTGTCACCAATAAACTGTCTAAACTAAATTTACTTTGAGCAAGCTTTACTATTGTTGCCTAAAAGAGAAAATTATATAACAGAGAAAAAAATAATCATAAAAATAAAGAGAATTAAGAAGATTCCCCAGGGCCTAGCTGCAGTAGAAGAGTACGGTTGTCATTTTAGAACCAGATGGAGTAGGGCTAGGGATGGTTCACCAGGATTGCTGTCTATAAGCTGAATGAAATTACCACAATTAACAACAATGAGTTTTGATCAATTTGCATAAGTAGAACTGTAAGAAAGTGGAATTTTATGTGGTATGGTACGGTTTGGTAACCTTACCATGCAATATTATCACAATACCTCGAAGGTGATCCTTGCATTCACAACAATTAATCATTAGCTTCGTCCTGGTAGTTTGGCAAAGAGCAGCTAGACTTTACTGGAGGAACATCTGCTAGGCATTTTTCTGTACCATCATGGTTCATAGGTAATTGAGATCAGTCGCAACTCCTGCAGGCAAGCACAGTGGGGCGTGGGGCCAGGCCGGGCAGGGGGGATGCCGACAGATGACGGATTAGGATTTATCTATTTATTTATTTTAACTATTCCATCGTCTGTCGACATTCCCCCGGAATGTGACCAATAAGCCTTGGTAGAGGGAAAAGTAGCTTATAGGAACTTCAATGTCTGGAGGCCCAGGGGAGTGCAATAGTGGCTTGAAACTTTGGTGAAAGCCAGACTACAAATCCCAGAATGGACTACACCATTTAACTTGGTGTGACCTCTCAGAAAGCCCGATGACCAGCGATTCTTTAGATCCTGTGCATCGTTTTACTTTCACTTTGCAGGGGAGTGGTCGCACCGGTCCTGGGGAGTTTGGGAGTTTGAGGATGCTTCTGACTTCAACACGGGTCCCTCTTTTTGGGAGTGTCAAGTTTTAGCCAAGGATGAGGGTCATTCTCTCAGTTCCAAGTCTGCTGCCTCAGAGACACAAGAGCCTTCTTTTGCTTTGTGCTGATGGGCAAAGTCCTGTTGTCGGTGACACAGGTTTCCTCTTGGTCCTTCTTTTAAGTAAGTTTTTCAGAGCTGAGGTTCTGGTGTAAGGATGTGCCTTAAATCCTGGACCTAGGGAAGTTAGGTGTGTAGGAGCTTGTAGCCAATGGGCAACTTGTCCCTTACAGCTAATCTGCCCCTGAGATTACCACATCCAATGGTATAGGTCACCTTTTCTGCCCAGAGCCCACTATTTCTGCCCTCCTAAAGATGGTATAAATAAACTTTAGGTATCCAGATAAGGCTGCTCACCCTGGAGGTGTGGCCAGTCTTCCTGGAGTTGTACACCTCCTGCATACTTAATTCTCCACCTTGACTGGGTCCAAGTGCACCTGGGGTTTATTAGAGGGCTTTGTCCTCCTCATAGACACAGCCCAGATGCATGTCAGAGGCAGTGCAGCCTTTGAAACACATCCCTCTGATGTGTCACTTCACTAGTCCACTTGGGAGGATGGCGATGTGACCTTCTTCCTGCCCAAGCCTTTGTTCTGACTGCTGGGAGAGCTCACTCTGCCTGGCAGGAGGTCAGAAGCCTGTCTTGGCTGGAGCTGGGGTGGGAAAACCCAGGCCTGCCAGCTAAAGCACATGTAAGCTAGAGTAACCAGGTGGGCAACCACTAGGTAGGCACCTGGGTGCATTCCAGCGTTGCCTTGACACAAGATTCGTGTTAGCGGAGAGAAGGCATGTTGTTTGAAACCAAACTCAACATTTTTAAGTGGTGCCATAATGGAGCTAGCAACCTGGGTGTGCCCGGGTGCAAGTCCCATGTTATCCTATGGACCACTTATCACTTACAGTGTACGTTAATGGTAAATCCACTATATAGACATATAAGCTTGAACTTACATCTCTACACTCTTAATATACTGCACCCTACCTCATGGGCACAAGAGACATTCTCTAGGGGTGACTGACATATACTTAAAATCATTGCTGTGACCCTGTCACACATTGTGAGGACAAAGTCAAAATGGAGCAGTGACCACTGTTCCTGCAGTCTGCAATTGCAGGCATACTGTCATCTGTTTACCTGGGTCACTCAAGGTGGCACAACCAGTCCTGCAGGCCCTGAGTACCCCTTTACTACCCATGCCCTGGGTACCACAGTCCCACTTACCAGGGACTTATAAGGAATGTATGGTCTCTGTCAATTGGGGATGCCAATTACACATGTCACTTTTAGGGAGAGAGCACTGGCACTGGAGCCTGGTTAGCAGGCTTCAGTGCTCTGTCAGAGTCGAAAGTCATCATCTGGTACTCTAAATGGGGGCAAATAGTGGGAGGACATCTGCAAAAAGCCTTGCCTTCCACTATAGTCTACTCAAGGTCTGACTGTAGACAAACATGTGTTTCCTTACCAAGAATAGATGTAGAGTAGTGATTGCTGTGACATTAACAATTGTTGTGTTAGTTTTAATAACACTTTAAGTTGGCATGAGTATTTTTCTGATACAGGAACCATTAAGTCTACCCCTATACCTACATGATCTGCACATTTAGTAGATCTCATAAAATCAAGACTTCATATATAGATGCATCAGTAGGAGATTTCACATCAAACATTTATTCTAGATTAGTGCAAGAATACACCCATGCTCTAGATGCTAAGGATTGTTATGTTTGCACACACTTACCTGCTTCATCTGCTGAGGAGGTGATCTATCATCACATTCCACTTTTTATATTGGATTACTTGTAGTATACTACTCAGTTTGTTTTATAGACAGAACCATTTTGAGTATTTTGTTTTCCAGTTATAATTTTATGCTTTCCGAATGACCTCTTCATAAGAAAATTAACCCTTACGCACAAACTCAGAAGATGGAGACAGCTTGGTATTTCTTTAGGTCCCCTACTAGAATTTGACCCTGTTAAGGCATATAAAAACAATTTGACATGTTCTATAAATCTATTGGAAAAGAAATTTATTCAGACTTTAGAAGAAAGAAGATCTCAAGCATTTCATAAAGCAACAGAAAGAGTAGCTGTTTTCAAGAATGTGAGGTAAAAGGAAGAAGAGGAATAAAAAAAAGAGAAACTGTATCCTAGATTGAAATTAGACAGACGATTAAAGCTGTGCATTTACAAAAGAAGAACATTGACAAGAACTCGACATATTGGATTAAGTGGATGTGAGCCCAGGTTTTAAATATTTGGAGAGCCAGTTCAAATTCTTACTGGTGAGGAGCCTGTTATTCCTGGAGTATATTTTGTATGAAGGCAGGACACATATTTTCAATTGCCCACTGACTGGGAATGTACCTGCTTTTTAGTTTAGTGCTCCTAGATATGTATTATTTAAATAATTTAGAGGCTTTTGAGAAAAGCCTACCTAATAGATCTAAGCATAGTACTTATGATGACACACATTTAGGGGGAATATTTTTAGTGGCATTATTCCTTTAGTAGGAGTAGTCCTGAATGTTGAGAAGATTTGAAAGCTTTCTACAGTAGTGGATAAATTAGCCACTGGCACTAGATACAGAATTAGTGGCCATTAGGTGTTGCAAAACTGATTAGCTTTAGATATTTTGTTGGCAGAAAAAGGCAGAGTCTATAAGATGCTGAAAGTACAGCATTGCTGTACATACATAGAGATAAAGAGATAGAGGGGTTTGAAAAGGACATTTCTGATTTGAAACCCGAATTAGAAGATTTAGAAGCAATTAATGTTTTAGGAACGCTAGGAAAGAGAGCTTATGCTATAAGTAGCTGGCTTGGAAACACTGGTGGTGAATCTTAGGTTCTATATTAAAGCCTATTTTGATTATTGGCATTTGCTTAATTTGCTTGCTTGACTTAAATAAGGGATTTAGATGTGTGTGTGTGAAGCCATAAAAGAAAAGAGAAGAAAGAAAGAGGCAAAAAAGGAGGACATTGAAATGGAGGAGAAAAAGTGTGACGCTTACAAAGAAATAAAAGATTTGCAAAACTCTAATGATAAGATGAGGAATTCAGCAGAGTAATGGGGTTTCTTTGGAGATTCGTTTGTGTTTCATGTGGTGGCTATTCTAGCCATAAGAGTGGTGTTTGAAGGAGCGCAATTTTACATTTGCATAATTAACACAAATTATAAGCAACATGTGATTTACATTGCTAAATATAGTGTGCATATTAATCATATAATTTATAGTAGGTGACTACATTTAGCAATTATTAGCAGCACCCGAATTAACATATTAAATAGTTAACATTAGCCACTTTTTCAATTGTCACTTTGAATGTTAACTTGACATGTGAAAGGCTGAAAGGCCTGCATAGTTTATATTTGTTTGTTTTGCATGTTATGTGTTTTTCCATTGCAGATGCTGCAAAATATTATAGTTTGTGTTCTAAGATTAGTTAGGAGAGACTCTTGTTTACTTCGAACTGAAAAGACCCTTCTCACCTCTGCTGATCTCCACAGCCTGAGTGCAAAGGCTTTATGCCTAAGCATTTTTATTCTCTCGTTCTTAGACCTTTATTTAGCCTTCTGAAGCTGATACCTTATCTTGTTTGCCTAAACAAAAGCCCTTTTTTCCTTGAACCATACTAGCTAATTTGGATTAAAGGTTCCCTTTATGCAACACACTTTCAGTCTTTGGGGTACAGTGTTCGGATGTGGATCCTGATATCCTGGATGTTGTTTTCAACCTTTGTTCTTGTAATTGAAGAACCATCGTTGGTTGGGCATGGGGTGTTCAAAATTGGTTGTTTCTTTTGTTGGCTTATCATAGGGAACAAGAAATATCAACACACAGTGCCTTTTAGTTTGTATACCATATCCCGGTCGCTTCAATTCCAGCTTTTGGATGGTATTTTTATGTTATGACTTAGATATTTGAAAAGCCCTGAGGTAGTCTAGCAGACGATATGCCTGGATTTGATAAAAACTCTTTTTTTTGTCATTAATGTCTGACTTTTGTGATAACTTTTTTAAATGTACTGAGGAATTTTATGAGATTTTTTTATTTCTACATCTGGGTTGCATTTATCAGATTGGCATATTCTCCAGTGTCACCTCTGTAATGCACTGAAAAAACTCTTCTTGTATTTTAAATACTGTGTTTTGGGTGTAAAACGAATTACAATACTCTGTAAGATATATTTTAATAAATTTGTACATTATTGTAGATCTTTTGTGAGACCAAATCTATGTGGCGCACCCCAGACACTCATGAGGTACGCGTTCAGGATATGATGTATTCATTATGTAATTCTCACTAACGTTTTATTTTTCTTTGTCTTGAAATATGGACTCTTGGACTATTTAAATTTGTAACTAAAGATTGTTTGAATTAGAATTCTTATTGGAACACTGCCATTACTTTAATCAAATCTTGTTGATAACTCCTTTCTGAATGTATTTCAATTTTCCTTGTATTTTCCTGTGGAGCCCAATGGTTTCACTGCTATGGAAATGTATTTAAATGCTAGCTCCTAACTTCCTCTCCTCATCAACAAACAAAGGTCCATATGACCAGTGGTGGGGTTTGTATTATGATTATACTTGTAGATTAAGATACAAGTATCCTTGCTCCATCATCATCACTTCTACCTCTATATCTCTTCTTTCAAAACTGAAGTGTATGCAGCATAATTTCAGACGCAGTCAGTCTCTAATTTCAAGGACTTAGTAACAAGATTTTTCAAGGGGTTCAAAAGTATTTTTAGGCTACAATTTAACATTTAATATATTGTGACTTTTGGGCTAGATGTACTAATATAGTGGCCGCAAAATGTGGTTGAAAATTCGATAAGACTTTTTCCGCCAATATTTCATTTTGCGAACCACCCTATATTCGAATAGGTCTGTCCACAAAATAATGAATCACAGAGGATCACTGAATAACCCACGCCTTATTAATACTCACTAAGCGGTTGCAATTTGCGACTCCTTGTGATTTTCTGCTTTTACAGGGATGGTGGCCTTCAAAGGGCTGCAGACCAACCACCCTAAAATCGTGATCAAAACGAAAAATATTTTTGGGAAAACAGTCTCAGTTCTTTAAAGGTTTCAGCACCTACTGCCCCTGAGGCTGCCACCAAATTCCCAAGTGAGAAAGGCTCCAAAAGGATTACTTCCCTTTTGTGAATGTGTTACTTACCACCCGAGTGCATGATTTGGTAACTTATGAATGGTTGGCAACTGGAATTACGTTCACAAACCATTGATAGATAGGATATCAATTCAGAAATTGGAAGGGATGTCCATAACACGCTGCTTCTAAAATGGGAATTTGTATCCATTTCTAAACATTTTTACTTATTCACAAAAAAAATTCTAATTGTTAAATGTATTTAATACATTCCAAAAATGTTAGTTCTGATAACAAACCCTCTAATTTAACAAATCTGAGTGCTTGTGACCATTAAAAACATTAGTACATCTGTCCTTTTATGCCATTAATGGAGTGTTCATGGAGTCTTTAAGTGGTAGTACCCTTGTGTGGTTTTGTGAGTACCTCTTTTTATCTTTTTTATTCCTAAATCGGCATGATTGCAGTAACAGCTGGCATGTACAGATGGTGGTGGGGTGGCTGGTACAAAAATACATTTCCTGGTGTGACAGCCTCCTTGCTTGAGTCTTCTCGAGGCAGTCTCCCAGGAAACTGCACTAACCAATCATGGCACTTCTCTCATGTAGCATGAGAGAAGCACCAGGATTGGAGGGAGCTGCCTCCTTCGGCGCTCCCGAGGACACTGGAGCCCTATGCTTTCCCAAACCCTGCTTTCTTAGACAGCTGGGTTAGAGAGATTTAAAAAGAGCATGTCTGACTGGCCATCACAAGACAGCCGGCCAAAGAGACATGCACACTTTAAACTTAAAGTGTCCTGCCCATCACTGCTCTCTACCGCTGCCAGTCCTTACTCTCGGCTCTGGACATGGATATTGAAAAACAAAATGGTAATAAATGAACTTTATTACCATTTTATTTTTCATCTCTGGGGCAATTTATTTAGTGTGGCGATGCTCCTCCATCTTAATGGGGGAGCGGCCCCTGCATGATTGTATTTTATGTAAAATAACTTTTCCTTCTAATATTGTGAACGGTTTTTATTAAGATAAACATAGCATTTCTTGATACTATTTTCAAATAAATATCTTTTAAAGTAAAAGCAGCAAAACGCAAGCATTAAATGTATTCTTTCCAAACAAGGTCCCAAATATCTCCGATCTTGATCCAACTGTATGATCTTAGATCTTCTACAGCTAAGCTAGCCTGGCTGCCCCAGAGCAATAGTGCCAGGCTAGGGGCATGCTCTTTTTCCTTTCTAGCTTCGAAAACCTGGAATTCTCTACCACCATATCTGAGAGCTGAACTCTCTGAGAAACTCTTCAGGAGCAAACTGAAAACTGAAACTATTCTGCTTCCCCTAAGCCTTTCATCCACTATTGCCTCAATACCCCTATCTGCTTACTGGTGATCTTCCTTGTCTCCATAGGTTCTGGGAACATACCGTTCTGGTGTAACCAGGTGCTTTATCAATCTATTATTATTATTATTATTATTATTATTATTATTATGTGTAAGTGTGCTTAGAAATTAACAGGTATTCATTAAATATGCTGTCCTTTTAATGCTGTTAATATAATATCAGATATTCATTTGCAAAGTATAGTAATAGAACACAGGGTAAGCACATAAAAACCTACTGTTAGTTTAATCCATGTGGTGATGTTGAATAAAGCATAACAAATCCCGTTAATCTTTATAATTAACCTTCACAATCCATTGTGTAGTTCACTCAATCAGGTAGAATTAGAGTATTAGGTAGTGACAGAATAAAGATGTACATTTAAAGGATTTGGCAACAGCAGCAAACCAAAGCTGTAATGAAGATAGTCTCTAACCATTACAATTGCTCTAGAAATCATTAAATATTTCATTGTTTCTGCCTGACTTCGCTAGTGCATTTTAAAATAACATTTTGCGCTCATAATGGAATTACAATACGGTGCTGCAATTGGTGACGAGTGATACCTACATATATAATTATAAGGTGGGTCAACAGCAAATACAATTGATATTTTAATTGATGATTATTTTCTGATGGCGATGACATACTATTTTGATATGAATGTACCTATTTGTAAAGAAATGTTTTAACACACATGGTGGGGTCTATTCTTTGCATAACCTTTCATTGCGTCATACCCCCAGATTCAGAATGTCAAATACAAACCGTAACTAGAATGGAGTCCTCCCTGCACAATTCCTAGGACGCTGCACTAGTAAATCATTTTCAGAGCCTTCTTTAGTACATAAGGGTTATGGGCACACCTTTTACTCTGTTTGACCCACTCTGTGATTGATAGAAACCTAATTATTCTTTTGTTAACAAATTCATTCACACTTTGTTTGGCTTGGGTGCAAATTTTCTTTAAAAAACAATAAGCTTTGATGTCTCCCTTTTCAACAGAATAGATCTGCACTAAAACCCTCAAACTGGAGCGCCCTGGGCTGGATGCTCATGATGGTGGACATTTCCTTTTAAGCTACTGGCCGCCAGCCTTTTCCTGAACCAAATCCTGTTGCTGGCACGGACATCCGGGGCTCCGGAGTGAATGGTAGGCAGCTTCCGGGCACTTGTTTGTTTGGTGGACACCTCTGTGCACAGGGACTGCCAATGAGGCGACCTTTGTGTGATCCTTCTGTCGGCGGCTCCCACAACATGATGGGTCCGGGGCGACGGCACTGCTGAGGCTGCATTCATTTGCTGCCACAGCAGGGAGAGTGCCACTGGCCGAGAGACAATGCGGGGAGGAGAAGCCCCTTCTACCTGTACTTCATGAACCCTACTGTCGTAGTGCAGCGGTGGGGAAACCTCGGCGATCCTCTGGGAGTGGTTCCTCTGGCTTGGGCTGGTGCTAGAGTCCAGGGGCCTGCCTGAGAGTGGAGCCTTAGGGCAAGGTGGACCCCCAGCGGCCCCCAAGAGACCTGCTGTGTGCCAAGTGGATCCCTGCTGGCCTTGGCTATACTTAAGGACTGACACCGACCGGGGTGCAGCCGATGTCAGCACTGTGCTGGGGCTCCGGGTAATGGGCTCATCGCTTCCCCTCCACACTGGTGAGCAAGAGACCCAGATGTCAAAGGTAAACTAGATGCTGGGACCCCTAGCTGAATGGGACCTAGCTTAACCGGGAGAACACCTTACTGCACCGGGCTGCTTGAGCAGGTCAAGCAAAAACTCTCGGCCTCTGACTGCTCGTGCTGCGTCCCCCAGGGTTAAGCGGGTTGAGACACCCATTAGTCACCAAAACTCCTGGTGCCCATTCACACATCCACCATATTCTCAGCGGGAAGGGGGAGGAGAGCCCCTCACAAGAATAGGCACTCACTGGGACTTAGTGGGCCCACTTTGACATCAACACATGACCTGAGGATGTCCCAAGACTTTCTTGGCCCACTTCGATCACAGCCCGCAGCCACAGTGACGATTCAGGTCCCAGTTGCCCACTATGCTAAGGGACAGACGGACATCCTCCCAGGAGCAGTCCAAAATAAACAAGTTTATGGCTCCCACCTCCAGCATCCCAAACATGCTGGGCCTTGG
Organism: Calotriton arnoldi; assembly: GCA_963921515.1. Taxonomy (NCBI): domain Eukaryota; kingdom Metazoa; phylum Chordata; class Amphibia; order Caudata; family Salamandridae; genus Calotriton; species Calotriton arnoldi. The sequence continues at coordinate 157,043 of CAWUFW010014718.1, forward strand.
GATGCCTTGCCTCGACGGCCAGTATCGGCTGACAATAGGTTGATTCACCAGGCTATAAAGGACTTGTGTGCGGCACTAAAGAGTAAAATAGGCGACACAGGCTTAAATGTGGCCCACATGCAACAAGTTCTGCTCAACGTGGTTTACAGAGTCATGCGGACCGAATACCATATCCCAGAATTGGAAGACAAGGTCCACAAGCTCAAAACTAAGGTGGCATGCCTGACTACACTGTCTCAAACCCTGGAGGTGTAGGCTGAAGACACAGAGAATCGTGCTCCAGCAAGCAACCTCTGCTTCCTAGGATTTCTCGAGCGGTCAAAAATCTCTTCTCCAGATAACTTTCTGGAACTTTGGATTAACTCATGGATCCTGCCAAATTGACTTTCATCCTGCTTTATCATTTAGATGGCACATAGGTCTTTGACGACTATGCCGCCACTGGGTACTCCCCCCACAGCCCATGATTGCCATGCTTCTGAACTTCAGGTATACAGATGTGATACTTAGATCTGCAAGCTCCGTGGAGTCTTTATTGTTTCACTCCTCTAAAATTATGGTTTCCTCAACTACTCCCTCCAGCAACAACAACAACAACACAAGTTCTTTGAGGCAGGGAAAGAGAAACTGAGGTCATGCATCTTCAGTACATGCTCTTGTTCCCCACCAAGCTCAAGGTTATACATGATTAAAAAAACTTTTTCTTTAAGACCCCAAAGTTGGTGTGGAAGTGGGCAAAGGAAGAACGCCTATTGCTCTGCTATTCTCTGCCGGCTTGATGAGTGGAGGACTCTGGGGTGCAGGAGCCGGACTGGTCCCTGGGGGTGCTACAGATGGCGTGGCTCCCTAGAAGGACCGGAGTCAGTATAGTAGAGATGGCTCATTCTCCTTAGATTTAGAGAAGGCCCATACCGACACCAGAAAGAAGAATCCCCAATTGGTTCTGGATGGGGCCATTGATCCAGAGGCTCTGATATGGCCCTAGAGGCTGTGTTTGTGGATACTGAGGGTGGGTTATAGATGTGCCCTGCAGAACTAGATGGGCAAGACACTCCGATGCTCCGGAGACGTCTCCAAAATCTCAACCACAAGGTTGCCAGCAACACGTTATTGTATGCTGCCTGTTTCATGTTTTGGGAGGAGGAATTCTTTGAATTTAATCCTCCCTAGTTTTCACTTTTGTTGTGTAGCAACTGTTGCTAAGGGCAACAGAGAGCTTCTGGGATGGAAGTGAGGGACAGGGAGCAGTTGAGGGATAGAGGTGGTTGGGCCCAGTTGGCCCTGGTTTCTATGGTTCTGTTAAGTTCCATACAGTGTACCTCTTTAGACATCACACATGATCGAAACCTGCAGCATGTGCAATCTCACTGCATCAATTAACGGATTGCCTCCTACCCTTACCATGTCTGACTACCCGTGATTTGTTACAGCTATAGCCATATTCACCTTTAAAGTCATGACATGGAATGTGAACAGTCTGCTTGGCCGTATTAAGAGAGGATCAGTCCTTATATTTGTGCATAGACACACCCCTGTGCTCCTAATAAAACTCACTTACTGGGTAATAAGTGCCCATTCCTGGCCCAATACGGCTATGATAGGGTGTTCCATGCAGTCTATTCCAGAGGATCCAGGGGAATAGCAATTTTGCTTCACAGACCTTTCCAATTGAGGTCTTGCCTGTCACCACAAATGCACAGGAACAATATGTGGTGATTGAGGGCTGCCTAGAGGGTCAGACTTACTATCTGCTTAGCGTTTCTGTCTCCCCGCACCTGACCAAATCTACTTTGGAGGTCATAAAGGGTACAATAATCAGGATTTCACAAGGATGTATAATTGTGCACTTTTATTTGAATGTGGTGATGTTACCTCCTTTGGACTCTACTTCCTGTGTGCAGATCTCTAGAGAGGGGAACACTGCCCTAGCTGACTGGGTGATGAGTCTTGGACTCTGCGATGCATTGCATATTTGTAACTGTTCACTCAGGAAATACACTCACATGACTGAGGTTCTGTATTGAGTTCTTATTACCTGGTATGGGCCTATTAGAGACAGCAGTGGCTCACATTCTTCTGACGGGGATCTCAGACCACTCCCTGGTTCTTTTAACTATGGGGGGGTGCGAAGGGAGGGCATTTGGCAATTGAACGCATGGTGTCTGGTAGACAGGGCGTAGCAGTGCTTTCGACACTGGAAAATCCAGACTTACCTGGACATTAATAAATGTTTAGTGGACTCCCTGGGTACTCTGTGGGTGGCAGGTAAGGCATGCATGCAAGGAACCTCCAGGGTGTATTTGAAAGATTTCTCTTGAAACACAAGTTACCCTTGAAAGAGAGGCCACATCCACAGCAGACAAGCAAGTGCAACATCATGTAAAGTCCTGTAGGATGACTATAAAACAATTGTGCATGGGGGAGGCCAGATGGTACTGGATTGCTACATCTAAGAGGGTGTTCAAATGGGGAGAAAAAATTAGGTAACTTGTTGTACTGGCTGGATACTCATGAATCCACCAATAGATTGATCCCAAGAAGCCTTGATTCACGTGGTGATAGCGTTGCGAACTCCCCATCAATCATGGTCTCCTTTGCGGTTTTCTACCAACCTCTGTAAGGGAAGAGGGAGAGACCCCAGAGAGAATCCCTGTCACCAAAACTGGTCCTTCCTCGACTGTCAGCATACATGCCGCACAAAAGCACTACTAAGGTAATGTGTCCCCCCCCATGCCTTTCTATTCCTCAATTTTGAAAAGGCCTTTGACTCCTGAGACTGGAACATTTTGATGGGAGCGCTTTCCAAACTGGGATTCAGCCCTTGGTTTTTGGCATATGTTCAGGTTTTGTACTTCCAGCCTCAGGCGCAAGTCAGTGTCAATAGAATCCTATCTTTACTGATACAGCGGAAAACCAAGCAGGGCTGCCTCCTGGTGCCCCTCATGTTTGCCCTGACAATGGAACCTCTGGTGGCTTTGGCTGCTGCAATGCCCAATATGCGGGTTTCTGTGACGGGAGGGCATTGATTATTGAATTTGCCCTCTAAGCCGACAAAGTGTTGTTTCTGTCTCATCCTTCTAAGACAATCCAGACATTTTCGCATGCTGGACCTATACAGGCAGGCTTATGGCCTCCAGGGGCACTGCACTACATCCCTTCTGGTCCCACCTTTGAAAGAAAATGAGGCAGTGAACTAGCAGTCTGACATCGCGATTCACTGACTTAGCTTCCCATATGTGGGTATCTGGAACTCCTTGCTCCCCAGCCTCACTTGGAGCATAAATCTTACACCCCTCCTTACCAGGAAGTTTTAGGATCTCAGTCAATGATGACTATGCCAAGGTTCTTATTTGTATTTTAGAACTTCTCAATACTGATCCCACAGAGATGTTCACCCCTGTACAAGTGAGGTTATGGGTATTTTTGTGGGCCACCTGGCCACCTCGCATTGCATTCGGCAAGTGTGTTCAGTCAATTTATGGTAGAGGGTTGGGAGTGGGGGACTTGTGCTTGTATTATTAGGCAACGCAACTAGGGTGATAAATGATGGATCCATGGGGGAAAGCAGAACTCAGCTTTCCTGGTTGAGCTTAACTGGGCAGTCTTCCTGTCCTGGAGATCTACGCTGCAATGGACGGGGTGGGACCAAATACTCCCCTTGGAGTGTGGTGCTAGTTCAACCAGGTAGCACGGTTGAAGGGCTTCTGGAGATGGGACCTCATCGGTGTCTCGAGGTTAAGGGACATCTGGCAGGGCACTCATTTGAAAGAATTTCAAGAGCTGCAGATAGATTTTTGACTTCAGCATTCTCAGTTTTAGAGATACCTATAGCTCTGCCATGCCTTACTCCCGTATTTTATGGATAGCGTAGGTGACAAGTAGACAACAAAGAATGATCCACAAGGGAATCAGAGCACTTCACAGTACACAGTTATTAGGCATTAGGAGGTTGAGGTAGAATATATACATTCAGTAATTTCCATTCAATCCAAGAGAGGTAGACAGAAGTATCTGGATATCATAGGTAACTATTAGTCAACATCTATTTAAAGCCTTAGGATGTAAATTTGGTCATTAGAAGCATTTTTACTTCTTTTTTGAAGGAGGTAAAGGATGAGATTCCACGTACCAGTGGAGGTAGGAGTTCCAAATCTTCGGTGCGATCCCTGAAAAAGCTCTGCAACCAGTTCTCAATTCAATAAACTTTATTTCGGTCAATATGACCTTAAAAGTACAGACACAGTACGTACAGATACATTTGAAATTACAAAGAAAAGAAAATCAGTTGCATATAGTGAAAAACAAATAATAAAAACAATAATGGACAATGCTGGCACACACATGAAGTAAATGATTTCCACACTCAATTTTAAAAATGCCCTCTATTCTAGTTACTTCACCAAAGGAAAGGAAGGGCAGTGAATATAACAGAAGGTTGATCAAAGCAAAGGACAAGGATTCGCTTTTGGAAAGTGCATAGTGCGAATAAATAAATAATTTAAGTAAAAACAGTTTTCATAAAAAGATGACCACTATTATTACCACTAGTTTTATGCAGCAGTTCGCACAACCTAGCACTGGTAGCCCCGCAATACAGGCTGCTTCTGAATGGGGTTTTGGCAACAGTTAGGGTAGTAGACTGGTAAGCTACTCAAGGGCAAGAAACAATGCTAACACTTTAAAAAACATTAAAAACATATAAAAAATAAATAAACATACTTTAAAAAACATGTAAAGTAAAAGAACAATTTTCCTGTTACATAATTGGAAAACCAACATACATAGCTCAGATAAAACTAATCATGTAAAAACAAGACCTAATTTTGAAGCTGGCAAGGTTGACCATAAATAGATATTTTTTCTGCGAATTTGATAAAAAAAGAAAAAAATGTTTTCGTTTCCTCCAGAATCATTATTTTAACTATTTAAGGATACTTTTAAAAATATCCTGCAAGTACACCACATAGAAAATAGAAAACCTGCAACTGAATAAACAATCGGGATACTACAGTTGTGTTTCAGTATCCTGAAAGCATCAGAACAGCGCCTAGTTCCAAGGTTTCTACAAATCTGCACCAACCATCTTTTTCTTGCCTTATGGTGGCCAGGACAGCTAAAAAACACATGGAGGACTGACTCTGCAGGGCAGTCACATGCCGGGCACTTCAAAACTTGCGGACCCCCCCACTTGTATGTAAAACAGCGGAGAGGCAAAACCCCATACCTAAACTGAAGAAAGAGCTTTCTAGCAGCAGCTGGCTTAATATCATCCAAGGTCGGCTCAAAGCTATACCTATCTTTAATTTCTAAAAAGGCTGAGGTTAACTTGCCTACTCGGGGGCTACTAAAAAGCTGAGCCATTTTATACTCCCCATAATGAGCCTTTAACGATTTCCTGGGGAGTGAAATGCAAGCAAGCTCAGGGTCAGCCCAGAGTTCCCCCAACCCCATGCTGGCTAGCATGTGCTTGATATACGCAAGCCACAGCAGTTTGGCTGCCCCCCGCAAGTTCATCACTTCTTTTAATTCCTCCCTGTATGATAGAAGTTCTGGAGTAACCCACAGGCGGCGCCAATATAATAAAGGTCTAAGGTTGGATTCATCAGTGATTGCCCTAACACCCAGGTCTAATCGGAGCGGAGTTAGCGGAGTGCTCCGTGGGAGATTTAACAACTGTCTAAGAAAGTTGTTCTCTGTCTGTGTTAGGTTCTCAGAACTAGAATGACCCCATAGTTCTGCGCCATATAGCGCCCCTCCCCTGGCTTGGACCTTATAAATCTCAATGGCAGTACTCACTGGTTTCTGGCTGGACTTACAGAAAACCTTCATGATACCACCTGACGATTGCGACAATTTTAATGATGTTTTTTTAATTTGCGCCCCCCAATCCATAGTCTCTGTGATTGTAATGCCGAGATAGTCGAAAGAGGAAACTCTCTCGAGGGGTTTACCATTTAGTGAAGGGTTTACTCGTGTGCTTTTAGGGCTATTAAACGCCATAAATTTGGTTTTCTATAGATTAATTTCTAATCCTCTTTCACTACAGAATGCTTCAAATCTATTGAGTACCCTCTGAATCCCCATGGGTGATTTAGATACCAATAGAGTATCATCGGCAAACATCATTGCTGGGATTATACGCGAGGCTAGCTTGGGTGCATCGAGATCTTTCTCTACAAGTAAATAATCTATTAGACCGTTTATGTAAGATCGCCCTTCCGTTTGTGGCCTCGGTGCCCGTATTGCTTGCTTGTCTCCCCTTTTCCCTTTTGCGCCCCCGCTGCCCCCATTTGAACTGTGCCCGTATTTGTGTCCGCTTTCTCTCCCCTTTTCCTTCTGTACCCCTCGCTGCCCCATTTTGAATTGTGCCCGTATTTGGGTCAGCTTTCTCTCCCCTTTTCCTTCTGTACCCCTCGCTGCCCCATTTTGAATTGTGCCCGTATTTGTGTCCGCTTTCTCTCCCCTTTTAATTCTGTACCCCTCGCTGCCCCATTTTGAATTGTGCCCGTATTTGTGTCCGCTTTCTCTCCACTTTTCCTTCTGTACCCCTCGCTGCCCCATTTTGAATTGTGCCCGTATTTGTGTCCGCTTTTTCTCCACTTTTCCTTCTGTACCCCTCGCTGCCCCATTTTGAATTGTGCCCGTATTTGTGTCCGCTTTCTCTCCACTTTTCCTTCTGTACCCCTTGCTGCCCCATTTTGAATTGTGCCCGTATTTGTGTCCGCTTTCTCTCCACTTTTCCTTCTGTACCCCTTGCTGCCCCATTTTGAATTGTGCCCGTATTTGTGTCCGCTTTCTCTCCACTTTTCCTTCTGTACCCCTCGCTGCCCCATTTTGAATTGTGCCCGTATTTGTGTCCGCTTTCTCTCCACTTTTCCTTCTGTACCCCTCGCTGCCTCTCGCCATTCCCGCCGCTGCGTCCCCGCCCCCCTGACTGCCCATTCGCTGCCCCTGCCTCCCGCCTCCCAGCTGCTCCTCCCTCCCACCTCCCCATAAATGGCGGTCGCTGCACGGCTGCGCCGCTGGCGCGCCGAAGGCGCGCCTAAGGCAAGCCCGTCTGCGCCCGTCCGCGCCTGGACCGCGCCCAGCGCCAAACCCCTGGCCCCTGCAGCAGCCAACCCACCCACAAGACCTGGCTGTTCGAACAGTAGCGGACCCCCCTCCCCCAAGCGCCTTGAGACCCTCCGGGTGAGTAGCGCGCTATACAAATGCTTGATTGATTGATTGATTGATTGATGTATAGACTAAAAAGAGTAGTGGCAAGCACACAGCCCTGTCGAACACCGCGTTTGATCGGGAAGGGTGCAGTTAGCTTTCCATCCTTACCAAACCTGATTTGGGCGAAATTGTCCTCATGCAGCCGCTTTATAAGTTGGGATAGATATGTTGGAACCCCCATCTCGTGGAGGACTGCCCACAATTTTGCCCTTGGGACCAAATCAAAAGCTGACCTCAGGTCTACAAATATTAAGTAGAGGCTGCCACCCTCTAAACACACGATCTTCCAGTGTAAAAGTTGTAGCCTGAGTATTTGGTCCAAAGTAGACAGTTTTTCTCTAAATCCTGCCTGTAGGGGGGTAAGTATCTTCCGTTCCTCCATCCAAGTTTGTAACCGAAGCAGCAGTACACGCGCAATTTTTTTTTGCGTAATGTCTATGAGGCTGATCGGCCTATAATTGGTTGGTAATAGCGGTGAACCTTTTTTGTAAATGGGGATTATTTCGGCTCCGGCCCAACTGGGGGGAATCCTCATGCCTTGAAATATGGCATTAAATAGCACCCAGAGGTATGGTGCCCATACAGATGGTTCACTGCGGAAGAGATCCCCAGGAATTTTATCTAATCCAGGTGCTTTACCTGGAGCTATTTTAGCAAGGGCTCCCTTAATCTCATTTAAACTTATACTTGTACTAGAGCTATCGTCAAGGTGTTCTCTTTTTATGGAAGGATTGTGGTTTCAGTAGTAGTGACCTCGTACTTCGCAATTGTCTGCAACCTCCCGATCGCTCTAGCTTTAGTGCTAAGTAAGTGGGGGTATTGTTATGCAGGGCTTTTTGGGTCATGCAGGCAACCTTTAGGTGTATTCTTGCCTCGTAGGGCAACCAGTTCAGAGCTTTCAAGGTTGGAGAGATGTGGTTATTTCTTTTAATCCCTGAGACCAGTCTGGCTGCAGCGTTGAGCGAAGCCCTCAGCGGGGCCAGCTTGTATTTGGGGAGACCGCATAGAGTGGTGCTTCCGTAATCCAATCTTGGTAACACTAGGGCTTGTACCGCCATTTTTAAGTCGGTCTGTGGGAGGAAGGGTTTAAGTTTCCTTAGTATACTCAACTGGTGATTGGCTCCCTTGGTGGCATTAGTGATTTGCGCCTGCATGTTCAGGTGTTTGTCTATGCTCACTGCTCACAGCTCACTGGAACCTTCATGGTTAAACAACTTAGTGAATTCTAATACGGAATTTACACTACAGGTAGTCCCATAGCAAGGCGGCCTAGAGAAGGTAGGCATAGCTTAACTACAGCAATAAACAGATAACTAATATTTACAATGAGATTATTTTACATAACATTTTCCTTTAAATTAAAAAATGTAAACAAAGAAGCTTAAAAATACAATAGATCTAAAACATCACAAAATACAATAGTGAAATAAGCAAGTGAACAACTTATATACCTCGTAATAGACTAACGAAATCTGGCAAGAAACCTCTACTGCGAGTGCTCCTGCCTGAAGCAGCTGGACAATATGAACCAATTCAGATCTAACTTTTGGATTCCTTAGCAACCACTCTTGGATCACTCTGCTTCATAACCATCACTACCTTGTTAGCATTCCACCAGTGATTCCCCAAAACTAGCACAACATTTCCACATATCGCCCCACAACCATAGGACTACCAAACATGCTTTCTCCTTTCTAGAAATGAGTGGGTTTCTTGATTTAGATTTTAACCACCTGCTACATAAAAAGCCCTCTTGACTCCCTGCTCCAGGTCAAATAATTCCTTCCGCTTAGTCTTGAGAGTTCTCCCACGGCTCCCCCCCCCCCCCTTTTTGCAGTTTTACATAGCGGCAACCCGATCCAAAGGTATTGGAGCGCATTACATGAGCACCAGTTACATTACACAAGAACACATTCGTTTTTTGGTAGGCAGAGGGAGATTAAGTGGCTTGCCTAGTGTCACAGGATGTCGAGCCGAAGCAGAGACTCGAACCTGGTACCTCAGCGCAAAAGTCGGCAGCTCTGGCACTTAGGCTACTATCTCATCCACATATAAAGCACCCCCTGCCATGCAATATTTCAAACAGAGAAATATTAGTGACCATGTAAGGTGTGGTTCAGTAGAACCAAAGTATGGCTTGGGCTTGGCTCATACAGCATTCATTAACGATGCAAAAGTGTGTACTTTCCCACTGAATGCATTCACGGAGAGCTCTGTTCATATGTTTCGCCTTTCGTCTGTGGATGATACAGAAAACTCTTCAAGTGTTTAACTTCAACTGATTCCAAAAACACAGACATGTCAAAATAAACAAACTGACAACCATTGTGCAATACCAGAAGCTCTGCAAACTCTCCTCTGAAAATAAACCCCTTGCAAAAACGATAGTGCCTTTTGAGATGTGGGGACAGACAAGAGGTTAACCTGAGTTCCCTTGCTATAATAATCGATCAAAACAAAAGCAAACATATATTAATTTGGCAATGAATCTACCTGACCACTCAGCCTAATGGCAGTTTTGTTCCATAGGCCCCTCACTAGTTTAATAGCATGTAAAGGTGGAGTGCACACCCTACAGTTTTTATCGGTAGAATAACAGAACGCACACCTTTTACACACTCATTCACTTCTCTCTGTTCCATTCCTTGCCACATAAATATCACATGGGCAGGATGTTTCATCATGGTGTACCCTAGGTGCCCCTCCTGAGAGCACTTGATAATCTTAACCATCCAGAGGAACCATCCTGCCACTCCACATTAAGATACCATTTTCAACTAAAATTTCACTAGATACTTTCAAATAGGATGGCAGACACACATGCAGACTCCTTTCTTTAGGCCACCCATTTTTGACAAAACTATCACTTGTTTTAGCACTTCAAGGTCCACTACATTGACTAGACAATCTTCCCAATCGACTCAAGTCTATTTAACTTTATTCGGCACAAAACAAAAGGCCATACAAGTACATAAAAAAATTGTTGTAATGAAAATGTTTTCGCTAGTTTTGCTTGTGCATCATTCTACGTAAGTTAGCATTCGCGGCACCATTTTATGTTTGGCCGCCATTTTGAGTCATGCTCGAAACTGCTTTTTGTCTCCACGAGAGAACGGGTTGTGGAAAAGTTTCATTTCTCCAGGGTTGGGCCTTGCTCTGCTAATGAATGCACTGTTCCTATTAACGCATACCTTTCCCACAAGATAGAGGCCTTCTCCCACATGTCTAGTGGCGGAGACTGGCAGAGTGACCTTGGATTATAGATAGTTTGTGCCCGGTCCCAGAATCGAAACCTATCCTTCTGTACTTCTTTGTTCAGCTGCATCTGCTACGAAAATTCTGTTCTGGGCGTGCCTTCATTGGTTCTAAATCGTACATAATGTATCTCCATGTTTGCTGATGTCAGTCCCTCTCTGCAGCACTCCTAGAGATTGGGCAGACCGGGCTCTGCTCGAGCGCATCTGAATAAACATATATTGGTTTGTATTCTCTACTGTCTGACCGACTCTTCATTTGGTATGGAAGGCTGAGAGGTGGTCGCGAGTGACCCGGGTGACCCTAAATGGGCCACTTCCTTCAGTTGGTGCCCGAACAGGGACTCCTTCGGGTGACCCATCCCCTCCCGCGGCCGGTTGGGGAGGTCGGGGCCATCGTCGGGTCGGACGGACGGATCAGGGATCCCTGTACGAGGAGCATTGTTTGCTCGCAGCTGCCCCTTCTGTCCCGCCGGACGGTGCCTCGCCCAGTGGTCATCCCGGCTGGGGTCCTGAACAGTGAAACCCTTGGATCTGACCGTTTGGTCTGAAGAGTCGGCAGTGGAGAATAAATTTGTTCGACCTGCATATATCAGGTGAGTTTGTTTTGGTTCTTTGTGGATATGGTACCATTTTGGTTTGTATTTGATACGGTCTGAGGACCGTTTTTGGGTAAAAGTGTTTGGAAATACTTTGCCAGGCATAAGTAGTGAACTTGTTTTCTTTTGAGAATGCCTAGAACAAGTAAGCTGGTTTCTTTGTGCTGTCGTTGTTGTTCTGCTGATGCTCGATTGGAGGAAAGTCAGCCAGCGCCTCCAGAAGGCAATCCAAATTTTGATATGTATGTGAAGCATGGCCTAGGCCCTATTATGTTTAGTACACTATGGAACAAATATACAAGGGACAATGCTGAGCTGCAGTGGCCATTGACAGGTACTTTCGATGACAGGTACTTTCGATGAAAAATTGTTTTTACAGGAAAAGTCGTTTGCGAAAAGAAGTAGGCAGTCTATGTTTGATTCTCTTCGAACGTGGCAAAAGGAAGCTAAACAGAGGCGAATGAAAGCAGAGAAAGAGGCCTGGAAGGGGAGAATGCAAACATTGACTCAAAAAGCTGTAGCACATGAGAGAGAGAAACAGGAGATAGGGATAGAAAGTGAAGATAAAATGTTTCAATTGAATATTGATAAATGTTATGTGGCCCAAGAAGACAAAGATGCTTTTGTGGAGGATTTATTAGATACTCGACCCCCAACTCCATGTGCCCCGCAGAGGATATACCCCGCTATTCCCTCACAGTGCCAGTCGCCCGCTCCTTCTGTCTCTGTTGTTTCTGCTCTTGCTACTGTTGATCAGACTGCTTTGGTCACGGCACCTCCTGTCTTTTCTTTGTCCTCGCCGTCTGAGGCAACCATGACTGTTAGTACCCCTGCCACACCTATTGCTTCAGCGTCCCTTTCTCCGGCTCTTACACCTGCGATGCAGCCAGCAGTGAAGTTAGTGCTTGTTACTTCAGTTGCCACTCCCAATGTGTTTTTTCATCCCCCAACATTACTGAGTAGCGGGACACCAGCAAGTAGATTTGAGGATAGAGACTGGACGAAATTTAGGGAACGTATGGGGCGGACGTGAGTCCGATCTGATGTGGGAGATGAGGAGAAAAGGGTAGTAGCTAATCAGGCTGCCCAGTGGGCTCGGAATCCCATTTACAGTGTGGAAGATGTGTGGTGTGTGATGAAAGATTATGAGAACTTTGTACAACAGCATGCCCTTAAGCATATGTCTGCTACTCTGATTGGTCTTTGGGAGCAGTGTTTCAAAGATGCAGCACCACGGATTTTATATGATATTAAAGATCATGTATATGTCACTAATATGGAGTCTGGCCAAGTATTTGGCAATGTTGCGACCTTGGTTGCTTATCGGGGTAGGCTACTTGAGAAGAGTCCCACCCCACTATCTCAGTTTCCGATGCGGGAGGTTCATCCTATATATCACCCGTAAATACCAGAGCTAAGGGATCAGCACGATATTGTTATTAGACAAGGTGTAGCGGCCTGTTTCCAAGAACTGTGGGTCTATACTCCATGGAAAAGGAGTTAAGTGTTCTCTCTTAAAACTCAGTTACTACTGCCTATTATAAAGAATTGACTGAAGCTGCCTATTCTACAGTAATGACGCTTGCTGACATTAAAATGTTTTTTGGTTTACAGGTTCTGGTTGATATTTGGAGACAGGTACACACCCAGGATCATGTTGCGGACTTGGGTGGTACCTGGAATCAAATTAAAGTATGGGATCAGGAGAGGAAGCCCGGTGAGAAGCCTAAAGCAGAGATACTTGCTTTGTCAGGTCGCATTATCACGTATATGCATTCTCTTATTCCACCGAGAAAAGTTGATTGGGACAAGTTATCAGCTTGTCATCAAAAGAAAGATGAGAGTGTGTCTGATTTATTCACTCGGTTTGAAGATGTGTTTCTGGATTATAGTGGACAGGATTTGTCGATTGAGGGAGGTGTTCGGTTGTTTGTCAATAGATTTGTTTCTAATTTGCTTCCTGAAATAGCGACTCAATTGCAGGCTTCCGAGAGCACTTGGTCCACCTCTTCCCCTTCTGTTATTTTGAACATGGTGCAGTACTATGAACACAGGGAAAATGAGGATAAGGAGAGGACGGAGAAGAAGCATAAGGATTTGAAGACAAAGGTGTTGTTGCAGCAGGCTTCTAGAGGAAATGGTAGAGGATGTGGTGGTTTGGCCCGACAGCTTCCTCGCACTAGCAGGCAGCCTAATACTATGCCTTTAGGGCCAAACTAGTGTGCGTATTGTAAGGACGAGGGACACTGGCGTAGAGAGTGTCCTGTGTTGTTGCAGAAGGTAGCAGCCCCCAGAGGACGAGGTTCTCGTGGACAGGGTCATGGAACAGGGGGAGCAGACAGGGTTCAGAATGCTGCAGCCTCGCAGGGTCGTTCTGATAATAATTACTTTGATGACCCTCGGGGCGGACAGTATTATCATGATGACTATGACACAGATGAGGTGACAGGAATGTCTTACAGCTAGGACAGCCAGGGACAGAGTGAGGGACCAGTTCCGATACCTGTAGATCAACGCGGTCCTTATGTTACTGCAAACTTGCATGGCTCGGCTAAGGAATTTTTGGTGGATACAGGTGCAACGAACAGTTCTATTTCTCGCTCTTTGGTCCCTGGGGCGGCTCTGTCTGGCCATAATAATGTTTCGGTAGGCTTTTCTGGTGTACCGGTTGTGAGCCCCATTTCAAAACCTCTTGCATTGACCATTGGTCCTTTCACTGTGTATTCGCCATTTTTGCTGACATCTAATTGTGGCGAGAATTTGCTGGGTCTGGATTTATTGAAAAAGTTGCATGCCACAATTTATTGTTCCCCAGCGGGTGTCTATATGACCATGAGTCTGGATGTGGTGCGCGCTAAGCAGTGTCTGTCCAAAGATGCACCTCTTCCTGTTGAATTTAAGGATGTGCCACCCACTCTGTGGGCAGCAGGCGACACAGATGTGGGATTGTTTCAGATATCGTCTGTTTCGATCCGCGTTAAGGATGGTGCCATTTTACCTCGTATCCCTCAATATAAAATACCGCAGGTAGGAGAGCGAGCCTTATTGCAGATGTACAGGATTTGGTTGAGGAGACGACTCCTAATATTTGCAATAGCCCTATTCTTCCGATTCTTAAATGGGCGCCCCGGGTTCCTCTGATGACCATGAAGATGTTTATCGTTTTGTGATCGATTGGCGTGAAGTTAATAAAATAGTGATTCCCCAGTTTCCGGTGGTTCCTGACATCACCACCCTCTTGACAATGATTCCCTCTTCCGCTAAATTCTTTTCAGTCATTGATTTGAAAAATGCGTACTTCAGTATTCCTATTCATCCTGATAGCAGATATCTGTTTGGGTTCACCCTAGCTGGTAGAAGCTTTAGATTCTGTCGTGCACCTCAAGGCTATACAGAAAGTCCGAGTATCTATAGTCAGGCATTGAAAGGTCAGTTGGATTCTTTGTCACTCCCCGCAGGTAATGTAGTGCTACAGTATGTTGATGACTTGCTCATCGCTTCTGGCACGGAACAAGGTTGTATGGATAGTACAGTGAAATTGTTGTTGCATTTGGCTCAGCACGTACATAAAGTGTCCCTTTCCAAATTTCAGTATTGTCGACAGGAGGTTACCTATCTAGGTCACCTACTGTTGAAGGAGGGTAGGAGATTGACTCCTGAGCACATCAGTGCCATTGTTCAAATGCCCATTCCACAGACTCAGAAAGAGGTGCATGCCTTCATAGGTATCACTTCTTACTGTCGTCAGTGAATACCTAACTATTCCTTACTAACCAAGCCCCTGATTGCACTAACCACTAAAGATGTGCATGAGCCCCTGCCTTGGACGCCTGAATGTCAGCAGTCTTTTGAGCAACTAAAAAGTGTGCTTTACTCGGCTCCAGTGCTTGGCACGCCTAACTACAACAGGCCATTTGTATTATATGTCCATGAGACGGCAGCTTTTTGTTCTAAAACAAATATTTGGAGATAAGCAACGGCCATGTGCTTATTTCTAAGCTGTTCGGGACCCTGACGCACGAGCCCGCCCAAGCTGTCTAAGAGTGGTTGCAGCTGTGGCCGTCTCGATAAGACAATCGGCTAGACTCCTACTTGATACTGACCTCACAGTTATGGTACCCCATGCTGTGGATACACTTTTAAATAAGACCAAGTCGCAGCACCTCACCAGTGCACGTCTGACAGGTTATGAATTGACCCTGTTTGCGAAACATATCACGATCAAAAGATGTGCCACTCTGAACCCGGCCACATTACTGCCCCTCCCTTCTGAAAATAAGGAAAATCAGAAACATGATTGTATCTTCCGGACGGAAGAAGAGACGAAAGGACGGGTAGACTTGACTGCTGTTCCCTTATCTGACCCACAAGGGGAACTATATGTCGATGGCTCTTGTTTTCAATTTCCAGATGGAACTACAACTGCTGCTTATCCTATCACCACACTGCGTACAGTCATAGGGACGTCACGAGTCCCTTATCAGTCAGCCCAAGCAGCTGAGTTAGCCACCCTTATTTGAGCTTGTGAGTTGAGCGAGGGACTGGTTGTCAATATTTATACTGACAGCCAGTATGCCTTCGGGGTCGTGCACAATTTCGGGTGACTCTAGGCAGAGTTCCTTACTTCCCATGGTGCAAGGATTCAACACGGTCATCTAATATTGAGGCTTTTGCCCTCTTTGACACTACCTAAGAAGTTGGCAATAGTGAAGTGTAGCGCCCATAGTAAAATTACTGATGAAGTAGGTACGGGGAATGCTTTTGCTGACCAGACAGCTAAGGATACGGCCCGGACTAAAATGAAGAAAATGTTTGTAGCAGGTCCTGCTAGGTGGGTGCCGGAAGTCACTATGTTTGAGGATACGCTTGAGGACATAAAGGAGATACAGAGCGACGCTACAATAGAAGAATTAGCAATATGGCAAGAGAGTACAGCACAATTGAATGATGAGGGATGTTGGATTGACAATTCAGGGAAACAGAGATGGATGCTGCCAGATGCATATGTTCTCCCTGTCGTTACGATGGCCCATGGCCCAGCCCATATCAGCGCTAAAGGTATTTGCAAGTTGTTAGACCCTGTATGGCAGAATGACAACATCCCAAAAACAGCTGCACATTTAGTGAAATACTGTATGGTGTGTATGATGCACAATCCTGGGAAGGGCACCCCTACACCACCCAGTAATTTTGCACCACCTACTTTCCCCTTTGATGTCCTTCAGATGGACGATATATAGAACTAGACAGGTGTAATAATTTGAAGTACGTGCTGGTGGTTGTCTGTGCATTCAGTAAATGGGTTGAGGCTTACCCCACTAAAGACAATACAGCTGTTACGACTGCAAAGGTACTCCTGAAGGAGTTATTTCCTCGTTTCGGTTTGCCCAGTTTGATTTGGAGTGGTAATGGAAGTCATTTTAATGCCAAGGTCATTCAGTTAATTTGTGATGGTTTGCACATAAAACAGAAGTTTCATGCTGCAAATCACCCACAGTCAGCAGGATTAGTTGAGAAGTACAATGGTACTCTCAAACTGAAATTGGCAAAGATTCAGGAGATGACAGGGTTACAATGGTCAGGTGCTCTACCATTAGCTCTTTTATCGACAAGAACAACAGCACATTCTAGAACAGGATTGTCACTCTACGAGGTCGTGTTTGGACGCCCGGGAAATGTCTGGGGCGTCCCGCGCCCTCGTAGGTTCTCAGATATTGAGTATCCTTTGTTGACAGACTATCTTTGCCAGTTAACAAAAAATTTGCGTTCTATTCACCAACAGGTCAGCGAGTCCCTTCCGCCCACACCAGAGGGACCCGGACACGATATTCGGCCTGGGGACTTCATATTATTCAAGATCTTCCAGCGGAAGAAGAGTTTAGAGCCCCGTTGGAAGGGACCTGAACAGGTCCTCCTGGCCACTCGAACAGCCGTGAAGGTCGCCGGCCGAAAGAACTGGATGCACGCCAACCACTGCCGCAGGATACCCTTGCCCTTGCCATATGATCAGTGGGTGAGGGACGGCATAGGGGACGCTGAGTGTGAGAAGGTGACTCAGTTTGTCCCTTTCAGTGATGCAAAGTTAACGTGGACCCAAAAGGATGCAGAAAATGATGAAGTGCTGAATGCAGCGCTTCCCCCAGAAATACGAGCAATTAAGGAGCCGCTGTTTGTTGATCCAACGGTGCCTGGGGCTACCAGGTACAATTTGCATCCTCGGTTGAGGAATAGTGCACTAAAGGAGAAGTCAGATTAGACAGGGATGGACTGTGTAAGTTAGGGGTGAACATTGCTATAGTACCAACAGATTAGTTTAGGGTGATGTGAGACTTGTGCACTGTTCTGTTTCCGAGCATTGGACAGGATAGCTCAAAAGGTATCCCTTGGGGGTACATTATCCTGATCGAAGTGGGATTCATCCAGAGCTTAGGACTGAGCAAGCTCCACCGCCGGTGCTCGAGAGCGCCAACGTTTGATGAACAATAGGAGCCTGTACCAGTGAGGCTCTGACGGACACTGGGAACACTTGTCTTTGCTATCATTCTAGTTGCACCATTGTTTTTGTGGCACTTCTTTTCTTGTTTAATTATGCATCCCTTTGGTCGGCCTATTGATGAGGCGGAGCAACCATTTGCGCCACCGCGTTTTGCACAGGGTTGGTCGAAAAAGAGTAAAATAGTTTGCATATTAATTGTTGTGATTGCACTAATAACAATACTTGGAATATCCTGGTTTTTAGAGGAGAAGTTCCCGCACATTCCTTGGTTGGTACAACTCCCGCTCCTCCTGAGCACATTTTTGTTTCTCTAGCTCCACACAAAGAAGTGCACAGGTTGTCATATACGGACAATGTATTCATACAAATGTTGCATTATGCCCATAATGTTTCCAATACAACTAATTGTTGGGTTTGTGGGTTGCTCCCTTCAGTCACTCATAAGAGCGATAATTTGTTGTCTATGCCATTGTCACATATTGGCAATTGTGAGGGTTGGTTTCAATTGTTTCGACTGGTGTACTTCCAATTTCACCTTTCAACATTGGGTATGACGCATGTTGATTCCCATACTGCGCATGAATATATACGCTTCTATTGAGGATTTACCCCCATCGGACCGGCCGTACAAGGGACTCTAGGTACTTTGTCCTCGAAGTCATGTGTGAATACATATCATAAAGTGAAGAACAATGCATGGGTTAGAATGGAAATGGCTGATTTCAAATGGTTTAACACCTCTGAGTACTTCCAATCTTTCCGAAGTTGAAATCTTACTGAAGATAAGCCGATACCTGTGTCAGTGATCAATATGACATCTAGTTTTTGTGTCCAGGGGACAGGGAAGATAAAGGTGGGGGGAGAGTAAATGTAATTTCACCTACAAGCTGAATACGACTCATAGTCCGCCTTTGATCTTACCCCATAATGTCTATTTTGTTTGTGGGTCACAAGCTCACGTCTGGCTCCCGAGGGGTGGTCTGGCACATGTTATCTTTCTTTTCTTCTTCCCCCATATATGTTGCCCCATCCAATTATCATAAAAGTCAACAGCTACAACGTAGGAGCACCTTCCAGACTCGAGTAAAAAGGGTTGCTGACTTAAAGGATATCGATCAAACAGACAAAACTGCACAGCAGTTTGAGGGTGCTATAAAGGGCCTGCTACCTTTCTGGGGCCCCATGGCTAATAGCCTTCAACTCCGTCGGTTAACGAGAGTTGTTGAGGGGGTTATCAATACAACTACTGGGATAGTGCCAAATATCACTGCTGAGCTCCAGGCTACGAGATTAGTCACTTTACAGAACAGGATGGTGCTAGAAGTCATCCTTGCTGATACGGGAGGGGCCTGTCGCGTCATTGGAAGTAGCTGTTGTGTTTACATACCTGATCACGCTCCCAATGTGTATGCAGCTATACAAAAATTACATAGACTCTCATCTGACATACACCAGGACACAGGTACTTGGACACTATCGGGTGGTTTTGGAACACACTCACATCTTGGGGTTGGAAGATTCTCACCTTTTTGGCTGTGGTTGCTGGTATCTTCTTCACATGTTGCCTCTACATACACTGTCTCCCAGCTTGTTGTTCCTATTGTGCCAACGCCCTCACACCCAAACGGAAAATGTCAGTTCATGATACTAATGCTGCCATTATGATACAAAAGGAAATTGCCGAGTTGATGCAGATTGACGAAGGTATTTTTGAGACTACATCTTGCTCTATTCCCGACACTGAATATGTGGATTGTTCCGAATACTGACGTTCCTTTGTCTATGAGAATGTTATATTATTTTTTGATCATTTCCTGAAAAATTGTTAGCTCATGCTAAAAGGAGGGTCTGTTGTAATGAAAATGTTTTCGCTAGTTTTGCGTGTGCATCATACTACGTAAGTTAGCATTCGCGACATCATTTTATGTTTGGCCGCCATTTTAAGTCATACTCAAAACTGCTTTTTGTCTCCACGAGAGAACGGGTTGTGGAAAAGTTTAATTTCTCCAGGGTTGGGCCTTGCTCTGCTAATGAATGCACTGTTCCTTTTAGCGCATACCTTTCCCACAAGATAGAGGCCTTCTCCCACTAGTCTAGTGGCGGAAACGGGCAGAGTGACCTTGGATTGAAGATAGTGTGTGCCCGGCCCCAGAATCGAAACCTATCCTTCTGTACTTCTTTGTTCAGCTGCATCTGCTCGGAAAATTCTGTTCTGGACGTGCCTTCATTGGTTCTGAATTGTATATAATGTATCTCCATGTTTGCTCATGTCAGTCCCTCTCTGCAGCACTCCTAGAGACTGGGCAGACCGGGCTCCGCTCGAGCGTATCTGAATAAACATATATTGGTTTGTATTCTCCACTGTCTGACCGACTCTTCATTTGGTATGGGAAGGCTGAGAGGTGGTCGCGAGTGACCCGGGTGACGCTAAACAGGCCACTTCCTTCAAAATGCATCATCATAAGAATTCATAGATACACCACAATATTAAAATATATAGGTACACCACAATATTAAAATATATAAATATGTAAAAGCTGCTTGAAATCCACATAAAATACATTACAGTACTATGCTGTTCCTGAGATGTATAGCAGCCCAAATATAAAGCGCAATTCTAAGACAGATCAAAGGATTCATTAGTGCAAATATAAATTTCAAAGCAACTCTGTAGTTCCTAATGTTATTCTCAAGAAAAAGTGGTTTTAAGTAATATGTTCTTAAACCCTCATAAAAAAGACAAAATAACACAAAGTGCTGTGTGCTTTGTGCTGAGACATCATCACAAGGACAGGGTATAGTGGCTGATGGATGCTTTTTAATTTCAGGGAAAGCAACATTAACACAAAATGGTGTTGGGTGTTGGTCACCCAGGTCAAATAATGCTGACATCCCTCCAACAAATTATTTGATACATATAGGAATACAGTATGTTTCTCATATTCTTCAAACATTCTATGCTCCTGTCTGTAATTCAGAAAGGTGCTCTTAATAACACTTTTTTCCAGTG
The DNA here is from genome assembly GCA_963921515.1 of Calotriton arnoldi. Taxonomy (NCBI): domain Eukaryota; kingdom Metazoa; phylum Chordata; class Amphibia; order Caudata; family Salamandridae; genus Calotriton; species Calotriton arnoldi. Next base: position 177,620 of record CAWUFW010014718.1, read on the forward strand.
AGGAACAACTAGCAGGGTTGGTCACAAAAGGTTAGGTCAAACAACAGCTTATAAAAACCATTGCTATAGGACAACCAGGGTATTTACTATTTTCAACGCATTGTCAAGGGCTAAACAATCGGTTATAATTGACTTTGTAAAATTTGTTTCAGTTTTCAACCATGTAGAGTGCCAAAGTAAAAGGGGTTTTAAAGCTAGTGGGTCCTCTAAAAAATGTATCCCAGACTCTTTATGTATTATAAAGGATGATGCAGATCGGGGTGCACTCACAGATGTTTAAGAAAGCGGGACTCTTCCACCTGTAGTAGATGTCAGGGAGCATAACGCCATAGGTAGCGATTGAAATGCCCTCACCTTGTAGATTTGAATCATTGCCTTAATTGGGTGACTGCCAATCTTGTAAAAAAACCTGAATTCTCCCTCACAAACTCTACTCAATTTCAACTGTGTGCTTATAAATTGCTGAACCCAGGGTCCACTACTCGTGAATAGAATCCCTAGATAGGAGAAGGAATTGACATTACCAATAAGGATTTAAAATGTCTTACGTTTCTGCACTTTCCCACATACCATTGAAAAGGTTGTTGCCTTATTGATTTTCATCTTCCTAGAATCCATGTTGTGCCGGAAGGTGTCCATCAATTTTTGCAAGCTGACGTGTGTCCTAGATAGTAGGACAGTGCCATCGGCATACAATAAGATTTGAACAGGGCGGCTACCAACAGCAGGGGCTTCAGCCTGCACTGTCTGAAGTGAGTCTGCTACCCCATTGATAAAAAGTGAAAAGAGGAGTGGTGTCAATACGCAGCCCTGTCTAATACCCTCTTGATTTAAACAAGAGGGAACATTCCCCCTTAGGGCCGTACCGCACTGTGCCAGAGAGATTGCCATAAAGCTGTGCCTAGAGGCATCCTGGGGAATCGATGTGTTCCAGAGTAGAATATGATGAAACAAATCAAAGGCATTACTGAGATCAGCGAAACAAAGAAAAAGGGAACCTGACTTAGCTCTGGTATATTTCCCAATAAGTAATTCTAGGTTCATGCATTGTTCCACTGTCCCCCGGCCTCTCATAAACCCAAATTTCACATCAGAAATAATGGAATTACTCTCTGACCAATCTTCCAATCTCTCTATTTCATCATTTCCAACACAATCATCATCTTTAGTGAAAAATCTGCCCTGCCTTTTTTTTCCCCACCAAGCAAGTATTCCACTTCAAATTGATATTGCAAAAAGGTTGAATCTAATCTGACATTTTGGCGTGCAGCTCTGTACTTTGCACCACTCAATATATAAATCAGCATCTTATGGTAAGTCAATATATCCCAGTAGATCAATTTTCCATCCTCCATATGATATTTGTGATCTGCCGAGGGGACTCCATTCTCCCATGTGTTTTTGAAAAGCTCATCGGTGATCATCGTAATTCTTGGTCTTGAATCTAACAGCTTTTTCATCACATGTACAGGACAGTAGATGGACTGATTGACTAACCTCTGTTCCCGGTCAATCGCAAACGCTCTCAGCTCCCTGCTCTCACTCCCAGAGGCCACTCTGCTTTGCACGACGCACAACGCATTACGCGCCCTATGTTCCACGCCGATACGCTGATACGCTGATACGCCGCGGTAGACGCGAGCCAGGGAGAAGGCCGCTGCTGCTGCCGCGGCGGCTGCTGAAACCGGAGGAAGAACATGAGAATTAGTACGCGACCTAAAGCTTAAAGGAAGGCGCGTGATCCAGGAAAGACGCCAGTGCCTGCAGAGAACGGGTTGCTCCGATAAGAGCGGCGGTGGTGCCAGTAATTGATAAGCAGTGGCTGCAGCAGTGGAAGCAGTGGCTGCAGTAGTGGCTGGAAGAGCAGAGAGAGCGGAGAGAGCGGTGACGACCGTGGCATGGAGGTAAGTAAGGTGCAGCTGTCTATATTTTAAGTGGTTAAAGGAATGCATCTGTGATAAATAGGATATCTACCCCAGTGATAAAGAGCGGACATTGGTTGACATTGGACATTTGGCTGGCAAAAAGGGATTTGGAAACCCTTTGGGAGACTCGTGTCAGGAAAAGGCAAATTTACTAGAGCTGCAGGATTGGGGCCTGAGAGAGAGAGAAGTAGGAAGAAAGAAAAGAACAAAGGATGGCACCAGGCAAAGCAAAGGTCCAAAAAATGCGAAAAAGAATGAGACTAATGCATTAGTGGCAGACGAAGTGGATGAAAATCGCATTATAAAAGGAGCCCTAAGTGATCCTGCCGGAAGGAAAGAACTAGCATCGAGAAATGCCCAATCCTTGACCCTAACACCGGAGTCATCAAAATCAAGGGTAACAAAAGGAGGCTCATCAGTGTCAAACTCTATTAAACATTTTTTGGGGCGACATTTTAAAGGGAAGGACACGACCGATAAGGAGATGAGTGCCGTGGTTCACCCAATATCAGGGGATCTGGTAGACTTGGACTAAGACCCCCCAAACCAAACCATTTTCAACATCTCAGGGATATCCCTGGACCCACGGCTCTCTTCTTCGCCAAGACTCTTCCAGCCGTCAATGGAACAAGAAAACGAGGAAGGAGGCGAAGATGATCCCCCAAGTGGCAAGGACCAGAGTAAAAGGGCCAATAATGGAACTAATGATCAATCTAACGAGAAAGATGGAGTAGAGAGTTTTTTTGGTATAGGAAATGATTTGCTGCGCTCTTCAATGCATAGTCTAGAAGTTACTGGAACCTCGAGTGCCTCCATGCTTGAGGTTATGTGAATCCTCCAAAAAACCTTGCAAGGCTTGTTAGAGGTATTACTACTGAATAACAACATTTTAAAAACACAAGGGGGACAGTTTGAAGCAATACTAGGAGAGCTGACACAAATTAAAGGGTTAATGCCGGCTATAGTCAGGCCAGTTGGAGAAGACCAGGAAAGGGCAAGCAGTAGGGAGGAAGTAGCAATAAGGGTTGCCCCATTACAGAAAGAGGAACCAAGTTTATATATATCTCGATACCCTATGATCGTAAAAAGACGGGGGGAAAGGAGGAATTACAAGAAGTGCTTCCCATGGTCAAGGCGGGAGAAGATTGCCCCTAGTAAAAGACAAACTGCATGGAGGGCGAGAAAAGGGAAGGGAATTGGGAATTGGGAATGAACACGGGAGTCTAGGAAGGAAAGAGACCATAAGTCCTAAGAAGAATAAGAAAAAGCCCCTGGAAAAAGAAATAGATGCCAGTACCCTAGTTGGACAGGGGAGGCTTGGGAAACAGCTAGGTAAATCAAAGAATAGTAAAACTAATCCTAGAAAAACCCCGGGGGAGAAAGAGGGGGAAGGTACGGAAAGGAGGTTGGGAAAGAAGCTACAATTGGGACTTAGAAGCCCTAGGAGCAGTAATGTCCTTAGGAAGAATGATAAAGTGAGGGAACCAAAGGGTAGAAGGGAAGTTTCACCGTTGGGGGGACTTCATGGTTTAAGGTCAGAACGTACCCCGGACCTATGGGTCCTTTTAGAGCCTTCTGATCAGGGCAAAAGTGGGAAAAAAGCTATGAAATTAAAACCCCTAAACCGATCACAACTCCTCTTCTCTTTATCAAAATGTGCAAGCCTCCGTAATATTGGCACAGAGGATCTTAGAGAAGTAGGGTTCCCCATAAACAGCAAAGGGGGTGAAGTAACTAAGGTCCTTTTTTACTCAGCTTTAGTAAAGGCTGCAGTAGAAAAAGCTAAAAACGAGTTGCAAAAGGAGGGCATTAGTTTGGTAAGAAGGGAGGAAATGCAGGAAGAAAAGCAGGGGTTGCATTTCCTTATGAACCATGCAGGATTAGGAGTACGGCAGATAAGATTAATTAACTCAAGTTGGGATAAGAAGGTGGATCTTGAAACAACCATAACTGATAAAGAAACAGTAAGACACGAAAGAGATATGTTTGCTGGGAATAGGTTCAGAGCCTTAGCACCCCCAGAGTATGAGGAGTATGAGGAGGACGGGTATCTGAGTGAGATCGACTAGGAGCATGGGTCGCCGCACAGCCTGTCAATACTATCGTGGAATATAAATGGTTATAAGAAAATATAGAACTAGGACAGTTTTAACAAGCTTGTTAGGAGTAACGATATTTTGTGCCTGCAGGAGACTTGGCTGTGCGACGATACCCTAGCTACCCTAGTTACTGAAGGTTTTGCCCAACATTCTAAAGCAGCAAGGAAAAATCCCTTGGGCAGACCTTCGGGAGGGCAATTAACATTGATCTCTACAAAAATTGCCAGGAAGGTTGAAACCGTGAATCTACACTGTAAATGGGCATTAGGTTGTAGGGTGTTGTTACAGAAGTCTGAACCATGTTACGAAGGAATATGCATCATAAATGTGTATATACAGAAGGGAAATGAGAGTGAATATAATGAGAATCTGGGAAAACTAAAAGAGGATATAGTTAGTGTCTGTGAGTGAAAACTATCAGAAGGATGTATTATTGGTGTTGGGTGATTTTAACCATAGATTGGACCACCGTAGGGTAGATAGTTGGTGTAAGGAAATGTTAACATCTTATAATATTGAAGTGGCCAATTTCCCTAGAGGAGAGATCTCGCCTCAAGATATGGCTTTTACACAGTTGATGGGCTCATTAGGTATGGTATGTGTAAATGGAAGAGTGCAGACGGATTGGCCAGCAAGGCGTACGTTTGCGAATGGCCAGCAACTCTGCCCGATAGACGACCGAGCCGGACCCGGAGAGAATTCCGACCGAATCGGACCCTAGCAGTCCGACCGGACGAGTACGATGCATTCGCATGCTATCGGACTCGAGTCGGTCGGACTCCCATTGAAGTCAATGGGAGCCGGTCGTACAACACGTACGCGGGCTCCCATTGACTCAATGGGTACGAGGCGGACCAGGGCGCCCCCTACAGCGTGTACGCGTCCATGCGCATCGCGGCGTACATGCACAGGTAGGGGGACCCATGGGTCCCCCTGTGTGCGACTCACGCGCCTACGCGTACAGGGGGTCCGACGCGGACCCCGAAGTCCGGCTCCGACAGCTTTTTCGAGCCGGACGGCGCGAGTCGGTCGGACTGCTCGCGGCGCGCATCGTACTTACCCGGCCGGGAAACGTCTCCATAGCGCGGTGCGAGTCGTGTCCATGCGAGTCGGTCGGAGCGTGTTGAAGCCACGTTCGAGTCAGTCGGCGATTTCGCGGGTGCTTGCATCGTACTCGCTCGGCCGGACCCGCGTACGATTCGGTCGGGAAACAGGGCTCCGAATCGGATCCGGTGAATCCGAATCCGATTCGGAGCACTACCGGCCGAGATCGGAATAGGCCCCTATGTGTTTACCCACGCCTCGAGCTTTGGCCTAATTAAACACTTCGAGGTAGTAAAAATTAAAGGCAGTGACCATTACCCACTGAGCTCAGAACTACATATAACAAGGGGCAAACATAGAGAGACGGCACTACAGGTACATGTGGACTACCCAAAACGGCTTACAACCCGTATATCGGAAGAACATATAGAAAAGTTAAGGGCTATCCAGCAGACTATTCCCTTAGAAGAAATCTCAACCAAAAATGGTAGTGCCTGGTTTGAAAATACAATAAGTAAGTTGGTGGAAAGCCTACGGGTAAAATTTAAAGGAAGTAAACCGGGGTCAGGAAGTAAAAGATCTTACAAAAATGAGCGTCCCTGGTTTGACGAGGAATGTCGTATAGCCAAGGCACATATCAGGCAAAGCGAGAGAAGATTGAGGGCAAGGTATAATGTGGAAGTATCACTGACCCTCCAGAAATTAAGGATAAAATATAAATCGTTAATTAGGAATAAAAAAAGAACCTATAAAGATAGTTACTGGGCAAACTTGTTGGCTGTAATTGAATCCAAAGATATGAAAGGGTTTTGGAAGTTGGTCCAAGATAGTGCCGGTAGGAAAATAGGATCCCTAGATTGTATGGTCCCTGAAGACGACTGGGTGGGCTATCTAGGAGAAATATATGGGAAATGCCCAATACAAGAGAATGCAAGCACAATAGCATGGAAAGAATATTTTTTCTCTAGCTACATTATGAAAATAATAACAAGTCTGAACCTTACTCGTGCCGCAGGCCCAGATAATCTGCCAGCAGTGATAATAAAAACAAGACCTGAGTGGTGGGCAGAGTTTTTCGCAAAGATGTTTCAGGGGATCCTAGAGTCAGGGATTGTACCAGAAAACTGGAGAGGAGCCATTATAAGACCAATCCATAAGAAGGGTGATTTAAAAGCTCCAAAGAACTACAGGCTAATAAATCTCCTGGATATAGGGGAAAAAGTATTTGCGAAAGTAATATTGGGATTGCTCAGGGACTGGGCTGAAGAAAATCAGATTGTACCCCCTGAACAGGGGGGGTTTGAAGCGGGACATTCTACGGTCGACCATTGCTTTGCTCTCTGGTCCATTGCACGGAAGTCGATTGAGCAGAGGGGAAGTTTGTTCTGCTGCTTCGTGGACTTCCGCGCAGCTTTTGATTTGGTGGACCGGGAGCTGCTGTGGGAGACTTTAACCGTTTATGGTATCCCAAAGGACTTGTTAAGATTGATACAAACTCTCCATACAAATAACTGGGCCCAGATAATTTTAGATACAGAGGGAAGCCTATCTGAAAAAATTGAGATTGGAAATGGGCTATGGCAGGGGTGCGTACTGGCCCCTCTGCTGTTCTCTCTGTTCTTAGCAGATTTGCTGTCAATTTTAGGAAAGGTAAATGGGGCAAGCCCAAAACAAGATGGTAAGCACATTACATGTCTATTGTATGCAGACGACCTAGTAATTATGGATCAAACTGAAATTGGCCTGCAAAGGAAGTTAAGTAGGTTCAATGATTATTGTTGCTTGAAAAGCTTGTTGTCAACATGGACAAGACAAAGATCCTAGGATTTGGCTGAAAGAAAATTGGGTTCACTTGGTTTTTGGGTGCTGAGAAGCTGGGAAAGGTTGTAGAATATAGGTATCTGGGAATGTGGTTTGAAAGAAGATTGCAATGGCATACCCACCTAGATGCACTAAAGCTGAGATCATCAGCATCGGTTAGCGGATTGAAAAATGCAATACGACTTATGGCGCGATGTCCGATAGACCGGTTTTAAAAGCTTACTCAGCTATGGTACCCCCTCAGTTTTTGTATGGTGCAGAATTACTTTACCTGAGTGGCAAATATGGTTGGGATGCAGAAGAGGGTAAAACTCTGAAAAGTTTATTCTCATTGCCAAAGCAGGCAATGGTCCAGGCAGTGAGACTTGAATTGGGAATTACCTCATGGGGCATTCTAGCTTGTACGGCCCTACTTCGTTTCTGGCAGCGTTTAGGATCAGGAGAGGATTTTAAAATATCACAATGGTGTAAAAATGAAATTGAGAAGAGTGAATTAAGTTGGGCAAAAGAGATTAGAGCTACTATCACAAAGACGTGTGGTCTGATGAAGGTTAAATTGTGCCCCAACACCTACCTGTTTAAAATGGACAAGAGGGAACTTAGGGTGCAGGGGAAAGAAATTTCGCGGGCACAGGATCAAGACTATCTCTTGAGCAAAATCTCAGTACATTTTATGGCTACTGCGTGGAAAAACAAACAATGCTTCCCTTACGTCGATAGGTTACCCGACTGTCAATTACGAAGAGAATTATTAAGGTTAAGAATTGGGGTGAACCTCTGCTACGCAAACAATGGGGTGAAAGGCTCTATGATAGACAATAAAGGAAAATGCACCTGCACTTTGGGCACATCATGTGACATTTTACATATATTAATGGATTGTCAGAAACTTTTAGATATTCGAATACAGTTTTTACGGCCGATTTTTAAGAAGTATGATATTAAAAATAGGGCCCAGGCAGTAATCCTTGTAACAGAATTGAGCCATTTAGACATAGCCGTTGCCATCGGGAAATTTATGCAGAGGGTTAAAGTATTTTTAAATGGTTTTAGAACTGAAATGTAATACATTCTGATGCATAAGGTTATGGGCTAAGCTGAAAGGGAAGCTGAGTGTATAATATGATTTTTTGATGTTTTTACAATGATGTGAGATTTTAGATGTATTTTTTAATGTATTTGTAAAAATGTTTGAGGATCTTTGGTCCAAATAAACGTGAATAAACGAACGAACGAATCTAACAGCTGAAGAATTTTATTCCACTTGAACATTTAGATCTGGGTCAACTCAGTCTAAAGATTCACCTTTCTGCATATTTTCATCTGAGACAATCAGAAGCATATCATTTACTCCTTCTTTAACACATTATATTATCATCACCCCCTTGTTCCTATGCTGCAACAGACACTTTGTTACTATTTTGTGTGGCACTCTCAAAGACATTGTCAAAATGACCCAAACTATTACATCATCTGCATTTCACATTCTTAGCAGGGCACAATTTCCTCCTTACACATGACTTCGATAATTTTGCATTTAATACACACATGTCTTCATTTGAAAAAACTCAATAGAAATCTTTTCACTTTCTCTTGGCAATGTGTCTCTTTTTTATGAATTACACAAACAGACAGACTTGTAGTTTTTCAGTTCTCTAACTGAAACTTGGGAAGTTTCTATACACTTACCCTTTTTTTTCTTCCAAGGAAAGGGTACCCATCAAAAGGAGTTTTTGTTGAATACTTTTATCTAAACAATGGCTAACAAATAAGCCATGAATGAGTTGATCAGTAAAAGTTTCAACTTCACAATCTGCTACAAGTCAATTTAACAATGTGACATAAAAGTCTGAGTCTTCACCTTCATTCTGGATACGCTTCTAAAATTAATGTCTCAGTACCACAGTACTAAGTTGAACATCAAAACATCTTTCGAGCTTCTTAATTAGCTCATGGTAGTCGCCTTGTATTTCATCTTTGCCTAAATCAATGTCTGGCAAGTGTTTTAAAATCACTCTTTCATCAAATCCCTAAGAAAATAAAAGGTGAAATTTCTTACTTTCTGGTCTGAATCTGGAAGTATATATTGCTCCTAATTTTTTTTTTTAATTGTCATACCACTATCTCCATGGAATAAGCAGATCTGATGGGATCTCCTAAACAGGAGGTGGGGGTTCACTGATTGAATGGCAGAGCGGATAATACATGAAGTACCACAATTATAAATGATGTTAAATAGAATGAATTAAATAATAAAGTATCTTGGCAATTATAAATATTAACTTTAATGAAAAGCACCTGACTAATGTTATAAATGGGCATTTTCATCAAACAAAGAATGTTAATTAATTTGTCTAATGTGAGAGGTATTTAGAGAAGCGGTCATTCAACATCAAAATGTTGTAATCGCCACATAGCAATATAGCAACAATGATATTCCAATTTTAATTCTGAAATGTACAGAGCCACCCCAGCACAGCTCACACCTCAGTCTCCCAACAGTTCCCTGGAATGTTCACGGATAATCCTTGTCTTTGAGGTGGTTTTAAGACTGAATGACAATTTCATTGAAGAAGATGATTTCAAAATATTTTTGGGGAAATCTAGAATCATGCATAACTAGGCATTGACTGGATGTCTCTTTTTAATTTGCTCCCTTTCTTTTTAGGAGTGTGACATTATGTCATAATTAGGAGTTTTGGGAACAGATTTGCGATTGGTAAAGGCATATATCAGCTTTTTAGCAATCTAAGTGTTGTAACAGACGTTAACAGTAACAAGACTTGACATGGCGAGACATAGATTACATGCTTCAGTATTACTTGTGGATTCTCTGGCCAAGGGAGAGATCATGGGTAGTAATTTCAGAAATGATGTTGCAGATGGAATGAGAGATGAATTGAATGTAAGAAGATTGTCCTCTTAAGCATCACAGGTTTTATCATATTGATTTTGAAGAAGTTGAAGTGTTGTCATGAAGCAGGATGATCATGTCCAGGATAAGATTAGACTCATCGGTGTCTGAAAAGAGTCACTCTTGTGCCATTTCCCAACCTTGCATAGGTGGTGGTGCTCTCAAAGACTGGACTGGCAAATTTGTCAAAGTTGCATAGGACAAACTACTGACTGGGTTGATGTTGTTGACATCAGGAAGATACATATAATCACACTCTAGTTTCATAATTGTTACTATTCATGCAGTAAAAAATATAATCCCCAAAAAGCACAAATCTCATGTTTGTCATTGGTCAGACATTTATCTTTTGGGGGAATTGATAGATCCTCTTTACTGAGAAAAATGACTGATAACTTAAGGAATTGAAGGTGACATGTTTGTGTGATCTTCAGGTAATTAATTTGAGTCCTAGCAGGTCCACTTCGGCCTTTCACCCTTCACGCCTTTGATCCAGAGAATACCATGTAATTGGTCATTTTTAACACCCATTTTTAAAGCACTAAGAAAGCAACCTGGGGGCATATTATCAAGAACGGCGTTAAAATTATCGCCGCTTTAGTGGCAGAAAACTGCCGCTAAAGCGGCGATAATGGGCTTGATAATATGCCCTTGAGAATTCCAATTGAAGCCCATGTTGACACCAGAACATGGGCTTCTATTGGAATTCTCAAGGGCATATTATCAAGCCCATTATCGCCGCTTTAGCTGCAGTTTTCTGCCGCTAAAGCGGCGATAATTTTAACGCCGTTTCTTGATAATATGCCCCCTGTGGTTTTAAGCTCTATGTGGGATCAAGTCATTACAATCACAGCTATAGTACAGATTGCAATGGCAAATAGATTGAATGTATATGAGTTGACACAAAGGGCCCGATTCACAGAACTAACTTACGTCAAAACGTAAAGTTAGTACTTTTTGGTATTCACAGAATACACTTACTCATTTTGGTATTCACAGAATGCACTTACTCATTTTGTATTCACAGAATGCACTTACTCATACTAACTTTATGTCCGCACTCGGGCCGGAGATTCCGGCCCTTTGGTGAGATTCCGGCCCTTTGGTGGAGATTCCGGCCCTTTGGTGGAGATTCCGGCCCGATGGTGGAGATTCTGGCCGGTTGTGGAGATTCCGGCCGGTGGCGGAATGTCCACAACCGGCCGGAATCTCCACAACCGGCCGGAATCTCTACCAAAGGGCCGGAATCTCCACCAAAGGGCCGGAATCTCCGGCCCGAGTGCGGACATAAAGTTAGTATGAGTAAGTGCATTCTGTGAATACCAAAATGAGTAAGTGTATTCTGTGAATACCAAAAAGTACTAACTTTACGTTTTTGACGTAAGTTAGTTCTGTGAATCAGGCCCAAAGAACTTACCCCACCTCCGGTTTGAAAGAAATACAATTGCTGTGCCTTCAAAACGATCCCAGAATATCTCAGAAGATATGCTATGAATTAAGAGAATTGAGAGTCCTATCAACCAAAAGGAAATGGAGAAGATGTATTGGAATATGTCTAAATTGTGTTAAATACTTTCACTTTATTAGGGGGAACACAGATAAGTCCAAGTTATTATTTAGGGTAAATGGTGAACTTGACAGAAAACACATTTTTGGGCTAAATATGCAGTATGGAGGAGTGACAAATTTGACCAAGTAAATGAGTAGTTTCGTATGCACACAAGGTACCAAGTCTTTGTAGGACTATGGGCCATATGTAGGTAATTTCTATTTACCGATTCCTAAATACCGAATTTTACCGATTCGGTATTTAAGAATCGGTAAATAGAATGTAGGTAAACATTCGGTAAATTTTACAGATTCGGTAATATTCGTTATTACCTATTCGGTATTTACCGAATCGGTAATAAGGAATACCTTCCCATTCATTCCTATGGGCCTGGAGGCCCATAGGAATGAATGGGAAGCCATTCACTATTACCGATTCAGTAAATACCGAATCGGTAATAGGGGAGCATATTCAAGGGTGGCAGGGTGTCAAATTGACACCCTGTTGCACCCTGAATCGTGCATGTGTGCACATGTGGCGCACATACATGCCCTAAGGGCATGTATGTCTGCCACATGGCACTTTTAAAAAGCACAAAATTGCTTTTTAAAAGGTATTCAGTATTTACCACCAACTTGTAGTTGTTGGTAAATAACGAATCCTTAAACCAAAAATGCACTCACTTGAGTGCTCCTACATAGGATTTAAGGAATCAGTAATTTACTGATTCCTTAAAATAACGAATTGGTAAATTACCGACTCCTTAAATCTGGCCTCCTACATCGCAAAGAGCTAAATACCGGTCGGTAATGGGAAATTTACCGATTTTCGGCCGTTACCGACCGGTATTAGCCCACCTACATATGGCCCCAAATGACACAGAATATGTGGGCAAGCTTGTTAGCATACTTTAAGTTCTGTGCTGCAGAGGGTTAGAAATGAAATTATTAATTTGTGAAGGCATGATCCAGACCAACATAAAGAACACTATGGGCATGATTTTAATGTGAGTCGGAAAGCCTCCGACCTGTGGTCGGAGCAGTGCTTAATTTGTGCCGGTGCTTTCCGGTGCTTAGCACCTGCACCTTTTTATTAGGGCCGGGTCTACAACTTACATCAACTGCACTGCAGTCTATACGTCATGCGTCAAAGAGTAAATGAAATTTAATTGCCTTACTGCAGTGTTGTTCACTTCACACTCGTACAGACTGTCTCCGGAGTCCCTCGGTGAAGAAGAGTGCTGCTGTGCAGTGAGGCACTCAGTGCTGAGAGAGCGAGCCAGTCAGCCCGATAATAAATTCATCTCCACAAGCCATTAGCGCTGCCTACTGTCCTTAAACAGTGGAGTGGCTAGCAGTGCACTCATGTGGCCTGCACGTGCTGCTCTCGCAGGCTTGGAGTTGGCTGGCTGAGCTAGTAGCGGCTGCTACTGGCAGGCTGCTACAATGTTTCAATTTGGGAGATTCATTTCCCCGCTGTGCGTTCTCAGACCTGAATTCACGTCGTGGTAGTGCCCAATGGCTACTACCGAGACATCAGCCCATTGCGTGATACAGGCTGGCGCCACGGGGACTGACGTCCTGTCCTGCTAGTGCTCACCTTCCGCTGCTGGATTTTGTTGTAGTAGGCTGATAGGGCTTCTCATTTTGCGGCAATTTCTAATCCTGCACAGCGCGGCTGTCTGCTCGCACCTGCCGTCACGTTGCTCAGGTGCAGTAAGTTTAAAATCATGATTGACCCTGGCGCCACAAATTCAGTAATTGCTGAGGGTCAGGGAGACGAAGTGAAGTTGCAGCGGCAGCCAGGACTCTGTCACTGCCTGGACTCACCAATGAGCTGCGTGGGAAACTCAAATTCTCGTGAGTCGCGGTCTTGCCTGAGCCTGCCCTGGTATGTTCTATGTTGAAGTAAGTGAGTCAGTGCTTTATTGCTGCAGTGCACCCTGCAGTGCACCCTGTAGTGTGTGGTGTTAAATAATTCCTTTAAAGGCCGCGCGCGAGCAGGCAGCTGTCTGCAGTCAGTGGGTGCCGGTTGTGTTACAGTACTGTAGTTCAGAAGCCCTGGCATAGCTGCAGGTGAGGTTGCCAGCCGTGGGCAGCAGTGGCGTAGCTAGGGGGGAGCGATGGGGGCGGACCGCCCCAGGCGGCACGAGTTTTGGGGCGGCAGGTGGCCCCCCTTCACCCGCTCTTACCTGCGGCCGTTGCGGCCGCAAGAATCGGCCGCTACCACCCCCCTCCCTTCCCCCGCGCTTTTCTATCATTTTGCCGAGGGCGGCAAAAGCAGGGGCCGCCACGGGCAGCCTGAGGCCTAGCTACGCCCCTGGCGGGCAGTGAGCAAGTATGACTGTGTACAGCACGGGGGCATGTTGTGCCACATAGTGTAACATCAAACGACATCTTAGCACAGTCTGATTAATGGAATGTGATGCAGCAAAATACTGTAAGGAATATGTTCTGTGTTCTGCCTCGTTCGTCACTGTGGTGCCACCATTTCCAGCCGTGAAACTACACACAGTGTGACTGAACGTCATATTAGACAAACTATCATCCAAGCCTATACGCCAGAAAATATCCCTATCTTTGAAATGCTAACTATTTCTCTGTGAAAGACACGCATATACTGACGTACCACGGTGCACTGCAAACATGCTTCACTTGCGGAGTGCTTTCAGTTTTGTTAAGGCCTCAGATCTCGTTGCGCCAGTGCGTTTGTGCACATTTTCAAGCGCTTTAAGTTTGCCGAGTGCAGCCTGGGCCCAACGCGTGCTGAGCAGATTTTATCTCTGTAACGTTAATCGTAGCACCAGCCCCCGGACATCATGGTTTCACCACCCCTACAGCTCTCTGTTGTGGCTGGCGCGAGCTGATGCATGTGCGCTCCTGTCAGCTCAGGTGAGACAGAGCTGCACTCACAAGAGGGACACTCATGGCCTGCAGCCCTACTGGAATTTAGCCAGCCGCTTCATGTCTGGTGTAGGCACTACCACTGAAAGGCTTCTGGTCGGTGCAGGCTGAGCAGCAGCACGATGTTTTAATTTCAAAATCCTGCCACCACCAAGAATTGCTTCTGCCGCCGACCGAATTCATAATTCAACGACCTCTAGGACTTCCTGAACAGTGCTCCTCTCGCCTGGTCGTGGCGATTATTTGGTGGCTATGCCAGTCATGGTAAGAGTGAGAGTGGGCTCTGTGCGTCTAAACGCAGGGCACAGCCCTGAAAGCGTGCCACACCGTGACCTCTCACCATCACTACAAGCTGCAGATGGGCCAGTCTTCTCTTGTCTCCAGCACATCACAACACTATCAGTCAGATCAACGGTCTGCAGTGAGTGGCCCCACAGACTCCAACTACAGCGACCAGGCTGAGCAGCAGGAATTATTTACCCAACACTCAGTGACTCTGTAGGTAAGTGAAAGATAAAGTGATCGTTTATCATGTTCCTGCTGCAGAGAGATCAGAGTTGTCTCGTGCAACTTTTGACTCTGCAGTAGCACAGAGAGAGAGAGTTAACATGCCTGCTGCAAAGAACGTCTATTCTGCATATCACAGAACAGTATTTCTATGTGGGTAGCTCAGGGGATTACTGCTTTTGTCACATATATTGTTTTGTTACTTGCAATTCATAAATTTCAATCCTAATCTACAGTAACCTTAAAACTGTTATCAAAGACTTCAGCTGCATGTAAAGTCCTATGCCAGAGATAGCCACCATAATGCCAAGGACCACACAATAGGCCAATAATGGGTACCATTGTGTGAATGCCACCTTTGTGTCAGGTCTAGACACCATTAATACTATGGATGCCCAAAATATATTAAAAACGGTAATCAGGGTGGCACCATAAGTTCAAGGATGCCCTCAGTTTGTCAATGGTGGCCACCATTATACAACATGTGGCTACCTCAATTTGACAATGATGCTAATATCCGAACACTGGCCACCACCGTGTCATGCCAACATTATGCCAGGGCTAGGCATTATAATGCATGCGAGTATTGTACTTTCCCTAAATCAGCACATAGTGCACTGGAATGTTTCACATTTCCCTTTTCAATGCACTAGTCATTTTAGCTAATTTATTCCAAAATTGTGCTTTAAATGCACTTTTAATTTAATGTTTTTCAAAATTTTCACAGAGCAGGGGAACCTCCTATCAAAACCTTTACTTGGAGCAAGGCTCACTTGCTGAAATTCAGATCGGGTATTACATCTGCCTTTCATCAGTGCCAGTTGAGGATGTGGGCGGAACAAATAGAGAGTGGGTGGAGCCAGTGGAGGAAGTGGGTGGAGCCAGGTGAAAGTGGGCGTGGCCTCCGACAAATATTTGAGCACCTGCACTTCATATTTTACAAATTAAGCACTGGGTCGGAGGCTTTCCAACTCACATTGTAGGTTTCACTTTCGACCGCCGCATTACAATGCCAGCGATTGAAAGTGAAATCGGCCGGTCATTCCTGCTGGATTGCGACGGGCTCAATGAGACCGTCGGCCAGTTGGAGGCCCCACCATAATCCCGGAGGATGGCGTTTCCGCCGTCAGGATTACAATGTTGGTTTCTGATAGGCTGTCCATGTCAGGCTTTCTGACATGGAAAGCCTGTCGGAAAGCGACTTTGGCCCCCCTAGCAGGGCCCCCTCCTCCCTGCGGACTCTGGTTGAGGGCAGAGGGGGTGCCTCCCTGTTAATCCCTGCACTGTGTGGCAGGCACCATGTAGGAATTAACAGAAACTCCCATTTCTCTATGAGAGCTTGTGCTACAACCGGTTTATGGCCGCAGCACAAGCTGCCATAGAGAAATGCGAGTAATAGCAGCAATAGCAGTGTCGGGACTGCTGACCGGAGATCAGTCGGTCCCAAGACCGCAACGGTCCACCCGACATCGTAATCAGACTCTATGTAGTCATGGTAAAACCAATATCTTAGAGAGTCTCTGATCAACTGCTAGAGGCTATTGCACAAGCAGCACACAATCATCAGAGAAGTGCATGTGAAGTTTTAGCAGTACCAACTTTTTTAAAGTGACGTCTACAGCACAATATAAAAGTCCTAAAATAGAGAGGAAAAAAGAGAAAAAATAAATATGATAAGAGGATTCGTAAATATGAATGATTAAACATTAAAGGCAAAAATCACTAAGAAATAATGCTATGCCAATCAGAGGTATCAGTTTGTGGTTGAATGGGACAGGCTGACTGTGATGGAGCAAATGGTCGGATAAACAAAGCAGTTTGCGTTGGTCAAAGTTTTTACCTTCTGACTTAGGGCTCTTATTAGAGTCTGGCAAATTGACAGCTCTGCCTCCACCATGGCAGAACATTTATGTCTCTCAGATTGCTGGATGTGCTTTTTCCATGATAAGGACATGTTCACCGACCTCCAAGGCAGAGTTATGTCCATTAGTGCTGCTTTCCTTCTCCCCAATTTAACTTCCATCATTGACACACTAATGTCTGTCAGTGTTGGTGTGCTTGAACACCGTCTGCATATTTAGGCCCAGATATACAAAGATTTTTATTGGGTTTGTGTTACTTTTTTAACGCAGACCTGATGAAAAATCCAGGTTGGTATTTAGAAGCCAACACAAATGGCGATTTGAGTTTGTTTGTAACCAAAAGGAAGCCAATGCAGGGCAATGAGCTTGATTTAGTTTCTTTGCATCAAGGGGACATTCCATCTGGTGTGTCTGGGTGTACCCCTTCTTTCACCCATGGATTTTGCTGTAACTCCATATTTGCAAAGAATTGTAGACAAGGATTTGCAGAAAAATCCTGCACCTCCGTGACACCGGTGTAACAAGGAGAAATATTTGTAGTATATTCCATTTTTGCTCTTTACGTGTGGGCTGTATTCTGTGACATGTGCAAAAATGCATACTTTCCTGCACCAAAATTATGCTTACTACAAAGCAGACACCCTTGCACTATGGTGCAAGGGTGCCTGATTTGGTAAATGGCTGCTGGAAGTGCGCCAGCACCTGGAGACAGCAGCACTGTGCAGCTTCTTTGTAGATGTGACACAGTTCATGCAACGCAGCAGAGAAACTTTATTTGCTGCATGGGGTTGCGTCAATTATTTCTAATTCTGGGTCTCAGAGCTGCCCACAGTGGTAGTTTGATGCACGGGGATTGTGATAGAGGCTGGCAATGGTGGAAAGCTAAACATATTGAGACATGTGTCAAATTATACAACTGATCTGTCACAAACAAAGCAAACCATTTACCACTCAAATTACAGACCTATTCTGCTCCACAAAAGAAGCCAATACTGTGGCAAACAGAAGATCCTCTCTCTTTCTGGGGATGAGCTAACTGTAATACTGGATACAATTGTGAGGGTAAAACCATAGTTGTTTGTAGCTCTGGTACAGAGCACAACTAAGAATCATCATAGGGAAATGTGGGCCTGAATAGTGAATATAGTGAATTCTTTGTCCAATGTATGATTCTTATAAGATCAATCAATCAATCAGGCATTTGTTAAGCGTGACTACTCACCCGTAAGGGTCTTAAGGCACTGGGGGTAGGGGGGGTGCAGGTTCCAGTCCATCAAGGAGGGGGTCTGTCGAAGAGCCAGGTTTTGAAGTTTCTTGCGAAGATGGGAAGCGATGTTGTCTGTCGGAGGTGAAGCGGAAGGGCGTTCCAGGCTCTGGCCGCGAGGAAGGAGAAGGAGCGACTCCCGATCTGGTCTTTCTGGTGCGGGGGACCATGGCGTAGGAGAGCTGGGCTGATCGTAGGGTCCTTTGGGGTGCGTGGAAATTGAGTGGGCTGTTCAGGTATGCTGGTCGGGTGTCGTGGAGGGCCTTGTGTGCGTGGGTGAGCATCTTGAAGGTGACTCTGGCCTCGATGGGGAGCCAATGCAGTGTGCGCAGGTGTATTATTTCTCCCAAAAAGGAATCAGCACTCACGAGGGTGAATTTATTGATTTTAATGAAAGATGTGCAGACAAACGCGTTTCAGCTGTCGCCTTCCTCAGTGTCAGCAGGCGCACCGGAAATGTCAACCTTATAAATGACATTGCATGTGCACATTTACTAGACATCAACAATGTCATGATTTATGTACTTGATTCCCACAGTCGCCATATTGGCGTCTATAGCATTATGTAATGTAACACATTGCATTTTGACAGATTATGTTTCTAAGTATGAGCAGAGTAGAGAAAGTTAAGAGCAGTATCCTGCCCTGTATGGGCCATTGTACCTCGACTCGTCCACAAAATTCATATTGCAATAACCACTATACATATTGCTTTATATAAGCAATGTCAGTTAACAGCGATGTCTATTTAGGATATAAAAACATTAAAACCAATATATATGTCGCTGTACATGGGTTTCCTGTCTTAGCTAAAACCATTGCATAGCTTATATCGCACCAGTACAGTAAAGTGTATACCAAATATATTAAATGTAGGTAGAAAATGCAAAGTGCAATATCTTACCCTGTATGGGCTACATACATTCAAATATTAAGTTGTGGCAATGCAAATCTGAAATCTTAGAAGCATTATATTGCCCTGGATGGGCTTTATTATCTTGACCACATCGCATCACTTGTATCTCACCAGTGCAATAAGCAATATGTTAAATATGTTCGATATAATTCGAAAGTGCACAGTGCAATATCTTACCCTAAGTGGGCTCACAAGTATTCAACTACTTAGTCATGATCCTACAGTGACAAATATCCTGCCCTAAATGGGCTCTTAGCCTGCTCCATATGTGCCTATTGCCATTCCTGGCTACTTTAATTATGAAATGACAGCATCCATAATTATTGGAGCGATAAAAAGATAAAAGGGGTGGAATTCATATCAAGCTATTACATGCCTGCAGAAATCTACACCTCGCTTGTAAGGCCATCAGGACATGAGTCAAATTATAGTGATGGTAACCTTATCATCAGTTCTAGAACACATGCAGTAACCATACATCATTATCTCTCCTATGATTATAGATGTGCAAATAATTCCTCCCCACTGTTCATACCTTGTGGATGTATGATATATCTTGACTCTAGCCTACTGAGTTCATTACCCTGTCTCCCCTCTTACCTCCATGGGCACATGATATAAACAGAAATAACGCAAAAGATCTCTATTGCTGTTGTGCATTAATTCGAAGTGCCTCGCCACTGGGTAAGACACGTGCTTACTTACTATAGCCCCTAGGTGCTGCCTAATGCATATTTTTGTGGGGTGGATAGTACTTCTAATATACCAATATACCTTAACTGGCATGGACATGTTAAGCAGCATGAACAGTGTATTGCAGTTCATAAATTTCAGTGTTGGCTTAGGTTTTTTAAATCCTGGGATGCCCTAGGATAGAATTTTCCAGCTGTTAACGCAGGCCTTACATTTCCCGCAAGGGAAAAAACCTTGCAATTCCTCAAGGTTGAACTCCTTCCCTCTTTAGTGTAATGACTTTGCACTACCTGATCCCTCAATGACTTTGTTTTTCTGAAGGTAATTAGAGGAGTAGAAGGGATATCTGGTCCTATGACAGAATCTGTTTTCAAAGTATTCTAATTTTTTTGTAGGATGCTTCTCAATTCATTGGCATCGTTTGAGAAGTTGGTTATCATCCTAAACTTATCTTTCTCCCCTGCTGTCTTTATTTTATCTTTTAACAGCTCTTGTCTTTCCTTGATATTACTTGCACCTGGCTCAAAGCTCTATCTAATTCTGACCTACAGTACTCTCGTGCAGTAAATCTGTCAATACACACTCGGGCTGCGATACTGAAGTCGCAGTCCCTGGTGCTATTTCTTTTACTACGTAAAAGTTCACTGAAAGGGATACTGTTGATAAGTTTATTGGGATGGCTGCTTGTTTTATGTAGCATGGAATTCCCTGCTGTCGGTTTCCTATACAGACAGGTACATAACTTGCCTTCTGATATAAAAACTCGAATGTCCGGAAAATTCACTGACATTGTACTTATTTCTCCAGTGAATTTTAAATTAATATTGTTTTTGTTAAGCACCGCAATATAATCCATAGCTGACTTTTGGGGCCCCCTCCATATTATGAAGAGGTCATCTATATATCTGCGCCAGATAACAATGCTGCCCATCCAATGGTCCTTGACATCCGACCAGGCCACCTGATTCTCCTACCAGCCCACGAATAAATTTGCATAGCTGGGGGCGAAGCAGGTGCCATCGCAGTGCCCAGAATCTGTCTGTAATGTTGGTCCTGTAATAGAAAGATATTATTGTATAGGCAAAACTCAATAATTTCTATCAACATCTTGTTGTGTTCATTAAATTTCAATGAGCGTCCCTTTAGAAAGAACCCCACCACTTCCAAACCATCCTTATGAGCGATACTGGTATACAGACTTGATATGCCTAAAACGCTCACCAGAAAATCCGGTTCCCATACCACGTCTTCAATGTGTTGCAAAAAGTCTTTGATGTCCCTGAAATAGGAAGTTATATCAGTTACAAGTTTGAACAGAAAGTGGTCTATGTACATCAATAGATGCTCCAAGAGACTACTCTGCGAAGAAACAATGGGACATCCAGGTGGGTTTAGTTCATCTTTATGAATCTTTGGTAGGTGGTAAAATGTAGGTGTTATTGGGTTCGGACAGCGAAGGAATTGATATTCTTCTGGGTCGACCATATGCTTCTTTCTCATACCAACATTTAATCAGAGAATGGTACTCTATTACAGTTTGATTATATTCTCCTTTGGGTATCTTCCGATAATAGTTCTTGTCTTCTAGTTGTCGGAGTGCCTCAGCACAATATTTTTCTTTAGTTTTTAACACAATGTTTCCCCCTTTGGCAGAAGGTTTGCATATTATCGATTTATAATTTTTTACATTCTTTATTGTCAATTCCTGCTCTCTTGTGATGTTTCTCTTTCATTTTGATGTCTTGCCTTTCATGCGTAAACATAGAAGATCTTTATTCACGGATTTCGCGAAGATGGGTGTCTGGAGTTTTTCAGTCTATTATTTGGCATATTTTACAAAATCATATTTTAAGGGGTGCTTAATTAAAAAAATGATGAGTGCCCACATTGAACAATGTGGTATGTCAAGAAAGGCTTGGGCTTGTCAGGCTGGATGCAATGTGAACACTCAGTTAGCACATGCATATTTCGTCCTCACCCTGTCCTTTCTCACAAACTGGGCCATGCACTGTTAATGGCTCTACTGTTTTGGGAGGCCTTAGATCCTCCTGCTGGCCAGCAGAGTAATTGACTTGGCCCAGTAGGGGAGCTAAAGGCCTGGATTCCGATTATGGGTGAGCTAAGGAATTATGTCAATTCTTAAAGTGTCATGAGGAGACAAAGGCACTGGGATCTACATTTGGAAATTATTTTTTGATCATAGACTCTGGACTCTGCATGCCTAAGGGTGGCAAAATGATGGCGAAATTGGCTTACCTCCAACTAGCACATTTAATTTACTTATAGGTCCCTAGGAAATGGTACTACATGTACCCAGTCACCTGTAAATTAAAGGCTACTAGTGGGCTTGCAGCACTTATTGTGCCACTAACTTAAGTAGCCTTTTAAATGTGTTTCAAACCAGTCATTGCAGCCTGTGTGCAGTTTCATGCTGGCCATTTCGAACTGGTAAAATACACATTTTTCCAGGTCTAAACCTCACTTTTTAAGACATATAAGTCACCCCCAGAGTAGGCACTTAACAGCACAGAGGGCAGAGTGCAGCATATTTAAAAGAGTTGGACTTGTACTTTAAACTATTACATGTCCTGGTAGTGAAAAAATCTAAAATTCATCATTCACTACTGCAAGAACTACTTCTCCCAAAGGATAGCTTTCGGTTACCTTATTACATTTAATAAGTGCTAACTTTCAATTGGGAGCAAGTCCTAATATCGATTTTGGTGTCCAAAAGATTGCGATTTAAAATCCTCTCTAATGGTAAAGTCAGACTTTAAGTCACAATTCTGAAGTTGCCACTTTTAGAAAGATGGCATTTTCTTGTCCTAATCATTTGGCACCTGCAGCCTGTGTAGCTGACAGTAGAGCTTTGTGTATACTCCCAGACAGTGAGACAAAGGGGGAATAAGTAATAGCATGATGTGCTGTCTCTGACTTGGTGAGGGAGAGAGCTGTCACCTTCCAAGACAAGCTGGGGCCAGGGTAGGGATGCAGAACATTCCAAGCACCTCAGGGGAAAACCTCCAAATACTTATCCTACATCACAGTGGGCACCAGGTATAAATAAAGGACACACAGATCTAACTCTTCAGTACACCCCTGGACTTGTGGAAGACTCATAAGACCTGCTGTGCTGATTTGCAAGAATGACTGCCATCCTGTTGCCTTGTTGCCTGAGTAGAAAGGACTGAACCTGCACCTTGAACCCAGGACCATCAAAGTGACTTCAAGGTCTAGTTGGCTGGCTCCTGGTCAGAGAATCCGGGACAGAAAAGGTTCCAACTACCTTAAACCCAGCACTGAGACTCTGTCTGCTGTGAGTCCTACCCCCCAAGTAGTGCCACCCTAGTCCTGGACCCTTGCAAGTGGGATTGAAGGTGCTATGCCAGCCCAGCTGGGGTCTTGTGAGCAGAACCGGTGCAGTGCAACACATCTCCTCGCAGCTCAGCTTTGGAACCTCCACAGCGCAAAGCATCCCCAACACCGGACTTTGCATCCGCTCACAGCTTCTTCAGAAATGCAGGTGCAAGATGCATCCTCTATGCAGGACTTTGCATTGCAAACCCCTTGTTGATGGCATCCTCGACAACAACCCATGACTTTGCATCACAGCCCCGCAGCTTCTTCAGAACCGTCAGTGTGCAACGCACCCTCAATGTGGGATCTTGCAATGATCCGCAACCAGGATTTAAGGTACTTTGTTCCATTGCGGTCAACCTGAACTTGTGACTTTATCCCAGTCCGGCATGACCCGATAACCACAGTTGCCGCTTTGTGCTTCCAGGCACAAATCTTTACTTAAAACATTGAAATTGTATATCTCCGGTTCTAATGATTGGATGTTTGTTGTTTTGGTCTCTGTTAGAAATGCGGGTCTTTAGTTGGCAGAGGTAGGTACCTGTGTCCAAGTAGGGACCCTTCTTCCTAGTCAGGGTAAGAGGCATACACTTCTAAAATAACCCCGCTCACTCCCTTGGTAGCTTGGCACGAGCAGACAGGCTTATCTCAGAGGTAGTGTATAAAGCATTTGTGAACACATACAGTAATACAGTGAAAACACTATAAACGGACACCACATCAGTTTTGAAAAATAAAGAATCTTTATCTAAACCAAACAAGGCCAAAACGACAAAAATCCACAATACAGTAATAAAAATATGACTTTCAAAAGGTAGAAACAGTTCTGTTCAAAGCAAATTGCAGATGCAACACTTTCAACACAAAGTACCTTGGATGCGTCAAAATCAAAAGCAAGAACAGCCGCAGGGAAGGTGATGCGTCTGTTCCTTATGCACAGGGAAGGTGATGCATCGGTTCCTTACTCCAGGGGAGGTGATACGTCGGTTCCTTACTGCCACACAGGGGAGGTGATGCATCGGTTCCTTACTGAAGGGGAGGTGATGCGTCAGTTTCTTACTGTGCGGGGAGGTGATGCGTCGGTTTCTTATTGCGCCCCAGCATCCTTGTAGACGTGCCCCGGTGCGATGCATTAGGATCAGGGATGCATCGGTTTTCGATGCGGCAACTGCGCTGCGTTGATTTCTTCAGACGTGGTCCCATGATGCGTTGGTTCTTGCAGCCTCACAGCAGGGCCTGCATCAGAATCGGTGCGGTGATCTCAGCCTATGTAGATCGGTGCACTCAATGCGGCATGCGGCGATTTCTCTAGCCATGGGCAGGTGCTGTGGCGGTCTCTTCGGCGATGCGTAGGAAACAGGTACGGATGCATCGCTCTTCTCCTCGTTGCATTACTTTTCCAGCTCCCAAGTGCAGGAACAATCTCCAGAGGCCCAGAACAGCAGCAGGCACCTCTTGGCAGCTCAGAACTCTCAGCAAGGGGGTTCAGGGGAGCTGGGGTTGAAGTCTTTGTATCCCTGAGACTTCAAAAACAGGAGGCAAGCTCTACTTCAAGCCCTTGGAGATCTTCCTCAAGCAGGGGACACAGCACACAGCAAAGTCCTTGTCCTTTCCTTGACAGTAACAGCTACTGCAGACCAACCCCAGACAGCACACAGCAAAGGGGCGGTACTTCTCTTCAGTTTCTCAAGCTGTTCACCTTGGCAAACATTCCTCTTAAATTCCAGAAATGATCTAAAGTTCAGGGGTCTGGGCCCCACTCTTTATAGCACAAAATCCTTTGTTCTCTAGTGGCAGGGAAGCTCTTTGCCCAGCCAAAACCACTTCTGTCCTCTCTGGTGCAGCTTCCTGGCAGGAGGTGGAGACAGCATTGTCCAAGGCAGACCAGGCCCATTCAGGTGTGAAAGAAATCTCCTCCCCCACTCTGAATGCAGCCCAGGTCTATTCAGCCCAGCCCTGACTCACCCTGGAAAGGAAGGACACAACCCCCCCCCCCCCCAGTGGCTGTCTGAACAGAATGCACATCCCCAGACCCTGACACTCCAAAGCAAAACAGTCAATACACAACCTGGCAGAGGCACACAGGATGGCTAAGCAAGGAAATACCTACTTTATGAAAGTGGACATTTTCAAACACAGAATGTAAATATCATACACACTAAAAGATGCATCTTTACATTCTGAGTTCAGGCATACTAAACTTCATCTTCCCATCTTGTCCCATTTGGAAGTTATATTTATAAGATGTTGTAAATAAACTCCCATTCTATCCTATGGGACAGATGGCCTTTCAATAGTGAAAAATGAAATTGCAGTATTTCACTATCAGGACATGCCACACACATCAGGGCATGTCCTACCTTTCACATACACTGTACCCTACCCACAGGGGTACCTTGGGCCTACCTTAGGGGTGATTCACATGTATTAAAAGGGAAGGTTAGGGCCTGGCAAGTGGGTGCACTTGCCAGGTCAACATGGCAGTACCAAACTGCACACAGAAACTGCAGTGGCATGTCTGAGTTACATTTACAGGCTGCTTATGTGGGTGGCACAATCAGTGCTGCAGGCCCACTAGCAGCATTTGATTTACAGGCCCTGGGCACACACAGTGCACTGTACTAGGGACTGACTAGTACATCAAATATGCCAATCATGGAATCACCAATCCATAACAACAATTTACAGGGAGCACTTGCACTTTGGCACTGAACAGCAGTGGCAAAGTGCCCAAAGCATTTAGACCAGCAAAAACAAAGTCCAACACACAGCAAAAATACAGGAGGCCAAGGCAAAAAGACAGGGAAACACACGTCAATGATGCCTGGTCTAACAGTCTCAAATAATGTATTACATTTCACTCTATTTTTCTAAATTGGAATGGAATATTTCTTATGTTGTGTTTTCACTTTATTGCTGTTTGAAGTACTGCATAAATACTTTACACATTGCCTCCAAGTTAAGCGTGAATGCTTTTGTGCCAAGCTACCAGAGGATTAAGCACATGTTAATTTGGGGTTTGCTTGTCTTTCACCATGACAAGAATTGTGGCTGTCACTTGGGTAGGGTGTCATCCCCCCCAACTAGTAACCCAATTTCCTACACTGGTAATCACTCCATCTTAGTATTCTGTCTCTCTTCCCTTGGCACTTCTGGCATACCACTCCAGTGGTTGTCTTTCTACCTCCTAATTGCATCTATGCTGTATCCTGGTCTTGGAAACCCAGTGAATCCTTGCCACACAGGTATGGTAACACCCAGGATTCTATTCATGCTGAAAAGTAGCATTAGGAAGAAAAGCAAGAAACAATCAAAACTGGCATACCAAACAAGATTGAACTGTAGATCCTATAATGCAAATCTATTAAGTACTGAATTATATTAAACAAGAGAAGTCTTTAAACATTAAAGCATTTGATTGAAATGGTTGCACATTCTTTCTCTTGTCCTGTGTGACCCTGTCTTTTGCTGGCAGCATGTGATGCTGCTAATTAAGTAGTCAGCAAGTGCACTGTGTAGGTTGATTTACAGCAATAGGAGGTACATGCATTCTCCGCAGCCAATTGAAGCTTGGTTCCTTTTCAGATACATTTACAGGAATTTACTTTTAGTCAGTGCCAATCTTTATGGTATGTTGCCAGCTGCAACAATGTCCACTTTTGTCCTTTATGATGGAGAATATGGACTTGGAACTCAAGGTGCGACCGCTGCCACCACATTAGGTGACAAGTTTGGGAGGCGCTGCATTTTGCAACTACTTATCAGGATAAAGACACCTGCTGCAGAGTTCCATGTGTGTCCAGTAATTTTCATGGGATAATAAAAATGTCAAGATAAGTCAGGCGATTAATATACTTGCTGGAGAGATCTCGGTTCTGCTTCGTCATAGATGTGACTCATCATAAAGTAGTGCAGTGGGATAATGTGTGTCCTGCAATACAAAATGTGTAACAAGTAGATCACAGAATTGTATTTTGTCTAGGTATCTCAGTGGGTTACTGCTTTTGTCACAGAGATCTTTTTTATACTTGAACTTCATAAATTATAATCCTAATATAGCACAATGACCTATGAGCCAGAATCAAATAGCAGCATTTAGCATTTGGGTTGCTAAAAGGATTCCTTTGGATAGTAATAGATTCTCATTAGTAAAGACAATCCCAACCACTGTTTTACTTTTTAAATCCCGAGTTTGTATTTCTCCAGACCAAACACTCCTAACATATAATGCCTACCAGTAAGGATGACTGGTGACTCCTACACCTAGTAGCCCTCATTGTCCTGTGTAGTATGTCCTATACAACGAATTACACACTTAAATTAGCTGTTGTCTCTGCTTAATATACATAGATGGAGGTGATGTAAAGTGCTGTGACACTCTACACTAGGATGAGTAACACTAAAAAAAAATTGAATACATGTGAGAAAGGGGCCTATGGAGAGAATAGGGACACCCTTGGGGGGTGGTAGTGAGAGAATCGAGAGAATCTGTGGAGAAAGAGGTCATTGGGGGGGTGCAAACAAAGATGGTTTCACCACTCGATAGTAGCGCTAAAGCAGGCCCTGAGCACAGGTGTCAGCTCAAAGAGCTGTCAGGTACACCAGGCACCCTTAAAGCTGAACTACTGTCCACTTGTTCTGTAGTACCAATTGTCATACAAAGAACGGAAATAAATTGACATGTTGTTAATAAGCAGGTCCTGTTTCCTTTTAAAGATTTTGTTTGTAAACAATAGCAACCAAAATTATACAAATTAGGCCCAGATATACTTTCTGTTGTGCAAGTGCATCACTTTGCAGCACAAACTAAGGACCATGGACCAGATGTACAACCCTTACAATTTGCGTATCGCAAATTGCGTCGTTTTGCGACTCGCAAAATGTAATTTACAACAGTGTCTCAGACACTGTTTGCGATTCCTAATGGGGTTGCAAATTGCCTGCCTCATTAATATTCATGAGGCAGGTGCAATTTGCGACCCCATTGGGAATGGCTAGCACTCTCATGGATGGTGGCCTGCTGGGGTCAGCAGACCCCCATGTCTGTGACTGCTTTTTAAATCAAGCAGGGAATTTTTTTTAAATGCAGCCTGTTTTCCACTGCCAGCTCTTAAAAAACATTTTCGCATCCATTCACAAAGGGGAAGGGGTTCCCTGGGGGCCCTTTCCCGTTTGGGAGTGGCTTACCACCTACTTGAAGTAGGTGGTAAACTGCAAGTGCTTTGCGACCTCAATTGCTGTCACAAAACCTTTGGTACATACCATTGTGACTCGATATTAGGGCACGCCCCTTCCTAATAGCGAATCGCAAACCTTATTTTGTGAGTCGATAATAGGTCGTACATCTGGCCTGATATGTATTAAAACTGTAGTCAGATAAAGCAGTCATAATTACCATGCCGACGTTTTGCAATCACTCTTTTTTTTTGCAATCTGACCATTGCACTAATAGGTTGAGTTGTAAAATAAGAATTTGCAGGGGATTACAGAACAACCTGAATAATTAATATTCACTAAGGAGGTCACAACCCGCAACTCCCTATGATTGGGGGCAAAGATGGGGAAAGGAACAGCAGCCCACTATGACACAGTTTACCACAGAATGCTGTTGTAAAAGATTGTGGATTGGGCTGGTGTACCAGGACCTGAACTGAAATTGGCCCAGTTATTCATAACCAATTATAGTGCAAAATTAGAGATCAGCTCAGTTGAATCATCCAAAGCCGACAGTCTTGTGGAATGCCTCAAGGTTATTCTCTTACTTTTCTTTCTACATATATGGCCTATCATAGCTTCATGGGCAATATCAACGGTTCAGAGAGCCCACAAACTAATACCTTAGTATTATCTCAAGCTATAACTGCACAAAAAGTTTCTAGTTTTGAAGTTTCAAAATGCAAAAATGGCCATAGTGGACTACTGATCTTAGCAGGCCCTATGCTTCTCTTTACATTTCAAAATTGAAAGCTTTTTTTTTTTAAGCAGCCCTATTTTCTTCCCTGAGAGTTGGGAGTTGTGCCCTGGATCACTGCCTACTCACCCTGAAGGCCCCACCCCAATTTGCAAAGGGTACCAAGTGAACTCCTTCCTTATCAATGGTTTGTGACTGCAATTTCGACTGCAAACCATTGATACACAGGATACCAATTTGGTATTTGGAACAAATGTATGAATCAAGAATTGAGCATTAAATCTGAGGTCCTTACATTTCTTAAATTTCACATTTTGGTTGTGCCTATGCCTCAATTGGTGTGGGTTCAGGTGGAAGCTGATGATATAGATCTAGAACATATGGCGTCAACTTAGATAAATGAAAGACAGAATGAATCTTCCAATTGTGATTTTAATTTGAAGAGTGATAATGAAGTGGCCAAAGAATCATGTCTAATATTTGGCTGACAATTTGCTAACTGAAAGAAAGTGTGTCAGGCTCCTCCAATACTGCCATCAGTTGGCATTACTGGAAAACCTTTTGTGAGCCTGATTCCATCATAAATACTAATTTGAAACCTGTGCTGTATTTTGATGTTCCTTCTCAGAATTTACAAAACGTCCTGAAAATCAGATCCACTCCAGACTTATCAACTCAAACTATGTTATGTTATGTTATCTTATTTTGTCTTATCTTATCTTCAGTGGGGAGGCTCTGATGTGCTGAAGGAGGTCATTCCATGAGTTGGGTGCAATGTAGGAAAATGAGCAACCTCCTGCTCTGCTTTTGTGAATGCAGGGAGTGTGCGAGTGAGTGTGAGGTAGAGCATAGGTGTCTGGCATGCTGGTGAACATGTATTTGGCTGTTCAGGTATGCTGGTCCAATATTCTGTAAGGCCTTTTACGTGTGCATGAGAAGTTTGAATTGACTGCGAATGTGAATGGGGAGCCAGTGGAGCTCCTTGATGTGCGGTGGAATGCGAGTACGGCATGGCAGGTCGAGTATGAGCCTTGCGACGGCATTCTGGATGGTCTGAAGTCTGTTTAGGAGTTGCTAGGAGATTCCGACGTAGAGTGCACTGCGATAGTTGAGCCTGCTTGTGAGGAGGGCTTGCATGATGGTCAGCCACTTAAGATCTTTCGTTGCATGCGTAGAATGTGGAAGCATGAGATGTTCACTGTATTGACCTGTGCCGTCATGTTAAGCTTGTTGTCTAGGAGGAAACCCATATTTCCTGTGTGCCATTAGGTACTCAGAAAATGAACATTTTATGTTAGGGATTGCAGTGCAGGTCAGCTCTGTTCCATAAATGAACTTGAACTCACCCATGCTCTCTGTACTTAAGTAGGCCAAACATAAAGTAGTAGTTTAGTAAGTGCATGAACCTCCACCCTTTCTCACACTGTGTGTTTTTATTGTCTTGATGACTGTCTAATTTAATTCAGGATCTAAGGCCCCTTATGCGATCTTCAGTCATGGGGGCATCTTGAAGCTTAGTGAAAGACTGTTGACTAACAACTACTGAGAGAGTGTTTCCCACTCTATCCCATGACTTCGGTAAGTTCCAGTAACCACATTGGGGGGCTTTCATCTTGCTATGGAATGCACCACACACCTGACGGTGATTCCTCCAGAATGACTTCTAATGAAGGCCAGAGGCATCAATCGGTTAAGGGAATAAGGAAATGCTGGCAAGGTCAGCTTCCCGGACATCAAAGCTAGAATGGAGATATAACCAAAATGAGTCTCCTGTGACTCAACACTCCTCTACTGCATCAAAAGAAAATCACACAAAAAACACAAAAATCAGTGCTCTGCACAAGGTAGCTGCTTGAGAAGATATAGAGCTGGACAGAACTCAGATAATCATCACTCCTTTTAAGAGGCTAATAGGTCTCCAGATATTCTAACATCATTTCCAGCGCAATGCGAGGATAATATAAGTCGCTATACAAAAGGAAGAATTCTGCCATTCTTCCAAAATATTTCTGCCATTACCTTACAAAAGAGAGGGGCCTTACACCCCATCACTGATTTTCTTCAGGGACAGATTATAGCCTACTGATTGTTACACCCCTTCAAATTAATATTCAAGTTTTCTGAACAGTTTTATCAAGTAACATACCTGGAGGGGGGCGGCAGAGAAGATTCTCAACTTGGCTGGGGACAATCTAGGGGTGGAGGGAGTCCCGGCAACATCCAACAGCTGGAACCCACTACAATAGAGAGACAGATGGAAGAAAGCACAAAGGGCTAACAAGAGTTGAAACCAAATGCAGATGATATTGTTAAAGAAAAGAAAGCAATTCTGGACCAATTATTAGAGGTGAAGGTTTTAATCGGTGGGGATTGCAGGGAAAAACAACTCAGGTTATTCAGGGACAGACATTAACTGATTGGCGAATTCAGTGTTACTTCTTCAGGAAGTGAAGATCACCTTGACATGTCTGGTAAACAGTGCCTAAGAATTTCTCCCAGAAGTAAATACTCTTTTCAGTACATTCTGATTAGGAAGAAGATGTTTCACATTAGCACTTGATGATTAGGGGGTTGGGTGGTATGGGCAGAACTTTAGTGAGTTTGTTTTTTAGTGATTTTCAGAAGATTTAATTGGGAGGGAGAAGGGGAGACTGACAGTCAGCTTGTCATAGACGGAGAAGGTAACCATATACATAGTGAGATCTCAGACCTATTTGTTATTTAATAAAAAAGAGGCTTGTTTTTCTAACCAAGTTTACTTTAATATCCTTTAATGTGTGGGGTTTCAATGCCCTTGATAAATTGAAAGTGATTCTTAAGCCTTAAAAATGGTAAATCTGTTTCATACAGTAACTGATCTACTCAGAAGGAACACATGGAGATTGAGGACATGCTTGTTCCCACTATAATATGTTGCCTCTCCGAAACCTAATACAAAAGTGGTCAAAATTAAATGCACTCAACGTACTGGACTTTCAGTATAGACTTTATGTTTAGGTGAGTACAGCTGGGTCTTGTTAAATTGATTATTGAGGGGTCAGTCCATGTTTCTGATATTGGTCTATGCTCATAAAGAAGAACAGGAACTGGGTAGTATGTCAATCAGGCCCCTTATAATGTGAGGAAATTAGAATCTGGCACCAGATGGATTCAAGTATTTACACAGGGGCATAATGATGGCTGTTCTTCCGGCAGAGGGAAACCAGTGTCTCCCAGAGGTAGGGGTAGTTGACACCTGGAGATTTATACACTCAAGGTGATGGATTTTCAAATTTCTTAGTGGTTCACAAGATCATGTACTTTGCTACTTTGCCTTTGGGTGCCTCATTGGGTGACAACTTTGTCGGATCCTGCCCCGGTCACCTATACCTTAAAGTGGGATTGGCATTGCAGAATAGAGAACCTGTGCGGCCTTTCAATGACACACTCATCAGGGCCCCCAGTGGCTAAGGTAATAATACAAATCATGTTTCTGGAATATCTTATCTTAAATGATACTAAGGAATGTTTTTTACTTATGGTTGGGACTCTCTTAAAGCATTGGAGAGGGAGGTTGTATACTGCAGGCACAGTTATATTAAAGAATAGTCAGAAGAAGACACTTCTTCCCTTCCAGAGAGAATTAAACTTGCGGTAATCACACTATAATGTGATGCTATCAGAGAAAATATGGTGTATGTTCTTGGCCATGTGAGAGTAGTTAATACTCATGGCCATAGCTAGAGTTAATCTGCTATACAGAGCACCGGTTGCCACAGTCTGGGTACATGGAGTGTCTTCATTGGCCTTTCCCAGTGGTCGGGATATGTGGCAGGTGTGCCCCCTCTCCCCACTCCTGTTTGCCCTCACCCTGAAGTCACTGGCCTGCGCTATTTGTTGCCACCCACAAATAGGAGGTTTCCAAATTACCCCCTCTGATGCATTGGAAGAGAAGATCTCCCTTTATGCGGATGACGTCCTTCTCTACTTCACAGATCCAGGTAGCACTATTGCCGCTTTGTTTGACACAATAGAGGAATACGGGAGGCACTCCGGGTATAGAATCAACTGGCATAAATCGATATTGTATGGCCCAGGCGGGACCCCACCCAATCTGTCCTTGCCCGGTGACTTGAGGGTGGTCTCCAACAGATTCCAGTACTTGGGTATTTTTATCTCCCCGCATAAAGAGATATGTAGGCAACGTAATCTTGGGAAGGTAGTAACAAGCATTAAACAGGATGTGGAGAGACCTTCTCCTCTCCCTGTTGGGGAGGGTGACTGTCTTTAAAATAATAACTCTGCTGCAACTACTATATGCTCTCCAGAACAAGTACCATCCGCTCCCACGGGCGGTTATTACTAGGCTGGAGGGTGACATCTGGTCCCTACTGTTGCAGGGTGGACACCCTAGAATTGTCTTATACAACAGTGGCATAGCATTGCCAGACATTGAGGCATACTATGTGTCTGCACATCTAACTCCTGTTAACGAATGGCTCCACAGAGCATGGGATCATCCTACATACAGGTTGGAGAGGGAGGTGATGGGGCCCAATAAACAGCTCCACTGCCTGTTCGTTGGCAAGGGTCGATACACACTGTTGCCTGTGACGTGGGTCACCTTGGAGGCGTGGGATAGAGCTACAAAGGCGGAGGGTTTGACAAAACAGGTAACAAAAAGTACGCCACTCTGGACAGGGGATGGTTCCACGAACTGAGAAAACTGAAGGGTTTTGGGACATGGGGTCGGTTGGGTATTTCCACAATAGGAGATATTGTAGAAAAAGGAATTGAAAAAGGTGATCTTAAAACCTGGTCCATGCTCAGTAAAGAGTATGGGCTCCATGGATCCTCAATTTTTCAAATACACAGTTACGTTGGCGTGCAGAGGGAATTTTGTGTCCCGACCTGCCCGAATGTGCCTCACTGAAAGGGAGATTACTACAAGAAGAACTTGTGGAGACGGTGTTCTCCACCACCTATAAAACAATAAATAATAACCTACCAGATAATCTTGGGAAACTGCATGAGAGATGGGAGGGTGACCTGGGAGGGCTGGAAGACGTAGATTGGGAGGCGACTCTAATGCACCCCAGGGAAGTGCCCATTAAAGCTAGACGGCACCTTGTCCAATACAAAATCTTACATAGGGTATACTACAACAGAGATAAACTACATAAGATGGGACGGGCGGAAACGCCACTCTGACTTAAATGCAGGACCGTCAAGGGGGACTTTTATCACACAATACGGGCTGTCCTGCGTTGCAACCGTACTGGAGGGGCATAGTGGTTGAACTGGGGAGGATACTGGGAGTACCCATACCCATAGATCCTGGTTTAGTCCTACTGGGCATACCGAGTGAGGTCGACATAAACAGGAGCCACTTTTTTTTGCAGTATTGGGCCTAGCCGTGGCTAAGAGAGATGTGGCACAGTGTTGGGGAGTGGCGGCGATTCCCACGATACAGGAGTGGAGGAGAGGGATGGACTTCTACATGGAAGCTGAGCGCACAACATACCCCAGTAGGGGATGCCAACGTAAATTCTATAAATATTGGGTCAATGGAGACTCTATCATGGGTTGGGCCTGTTTGATAATGCACCCACACCCACAACCTCCATCACCAGTCACGTCGACACCATATTTTAGGGAAATCATCACTAGACTAAATAAACATATATCCAATCCTGATTAATATTTGGCTGGGATATGATGTCGGGGTCATTACACTGTGGAGTTATCCGTAGTCACGCAATGGAATGTATTTGGTGTTGAAAGTATGCTGTCCTTTTTGACTCTACTGTTGTGTAGTTCCTACTAATCCGTAGGATCTGCGCATTGCTTGGACAACATAAACTAAGGGCTTGGTGTCCAGCCTGGTTCCGGACACCCCCGAAGGATATGTTGGCCTATAGACCAGCTAGATCACAGTACCACCATAAGCCCCCCTAACCTTACCAGGGAGCGAATGGACTCTGGGAACCACTGGCCATGACAACCCTGATTACTCAGGGATCGTGGAAATAGTACAGAATCTTTTGCGCAGTCACTCATGCTTACTTTCTCTCAGAGAAGTATACAGAATACACACTGGGATGTTTTCAATATATTTATTGAATCAACGTTATTCTTGTGTAAAATACATGAGCTGCAATGATTAGGAGACAGAAGCAAATTAAGGAGATTACAAGCACCGAAAGAGTGAACAGTAGATACTTTTCTACCATGGTGCTGAAGCAATGAGTATTTGCAGGCATATATGCAAAATATGGTAATATAATGTACTCCAATGATGCGGACCCTACTCTGAGTGCACTTAGAGTGTGTATGTTATATGTTATGTTATAACGTTTTGTAGAGCGCACAGCTGCCCCAGCGGAGGGGCATCCCGGCGCTAAGCAACAGAAAGGAGAAGCTGCAGAAAATGGAAGACCTACGGCGGAGGGAAAAGATGGGTCTTGATGGCCTTACAAAAAGCAAGGTAGTTGTTAATGCTGCGGATGGAAAGAGGCAGAGAATTCAAGAGTTTAGATGCCAGAACACGGAAGGAACGCCCACCAGCCCGCTCCCTCCTTACTCGGGGAACAACCACCAGATGGTGACCAATCAAGCGGAGCTGGCGAGTGGGAATATAAGGTGACACCAGATTGGCCAAAACACCAGGGGAAGCGAGATTCAGAATTTTAAAAGTGATGCAGAGGGCCTTGAACGCAACGCGTCTAGCCACCGGTAACCAATGTAGCCGACGGATAGCATTAGTGGTGGAACAAATTCTAGGAAGGCCGAGAAGAATTCTGGCCGCTGCATTCTGGACCCTCTGCAATCTCAGAATCTCGGATTTGTTGGTTCCCAGGTAGAGCGAGCTGGCATAATCCAGTCTTGATAGGACAGAGGCTTGGACAATAACCTGTCTAGTGGGTGGATCAAAAAAGCCTAACAGCGGTTTGAGACCCCGCAGTATGCCAAAGCACGTCCCTGACACTTTCTTGGTTTGAACTTGAAAATTCAGGGCCGGATCTACCCAGATTCCGAGGTTTTTCACCACCTGTTTAGGGGCCGGCGCACAACCAAGGGCAGCAGGCCACCATCGCTCACTCCACAGCTCAGAATTTTTTCCTACCAGCAAGACCTCGGACTTGCTGGCGTTGAGCTGGAGACAGTTAGCAGTCATCCACTCAGCGACGGCTTTGAAACTTTTGGGCATCCCACAAAGAGTCGTCGGAGAGTGCCACAACCAGCAGTGTATCATCTGCGTAAGACACAACTGTAAGCCCTCTGCTTCTGGCCACTGCTGCCAGTGGTTGCACATAAAGATTGAAAAGATTTGGGCTAAGGGCTGAGCCCTGTGGCACACCTCGTTTGATGGAATGGACCGTAGAGGTGAAATGGGGGGGCCATTACCTGGAAGGTCCTATCTGAAAGAAAGGCGGTAAACCAATCCAGTGCAGGGCCCACAATTCCTGCCACCTCCAACCTTTGCAGCAGGATCTGGAGGGAAACGGTATCAAACGCGGCACTGAGGTCCAGAAGGATCAGTGCCGAAGTGTTCTCCACATCCAGTGCTGCCCTCAGATGTTCTGTCACAGCTAAGAGAGCAGACTCTGTGCTGTGACCAGGCCATAAGCCATTCTGAGAAGGGTCCAGTATGTTGTTCTCCTCTAAAAAGCCTGTCAGGATGGAATTTATGTGGGCCTCGGAGATCTTAGAGGCCCAAGGCAAGAGAGAGATAGGACGAAAGTTCTCAGGTTTGGCTGCACCGAGGGTTGTTTTTTTTAGCAGAGGAATGACCCTAGCTTGCTTCCAAGACCTGGGGACGATAGCAGTGGACAGAGACATATTGATCACCTGACTCAGTGGTGTAAGAAGCACGGGTAGCAGTTTCATCAGTTGTTCAGGCTTCATAGGGTCAGCAGGAGAGCCCGATTTAACTTTGCTGCACAGAGCACGCAGCTCATCCTGGGTGATCAGCAGGAATGTGGCCAGCGTGTGAGTAGATAGAGATCGACACGTAGGGGCAGGGCACGTCGTGGCAGGAGGGAAGGTTTTATAGATGTTTTCCACCTTGTTGACAAAAAAGGTGGCGAGAGCCTCACAGTGCTCGTCCGATGTGATTGAGGGCACTGCAGATACACCTGCTGATTCCGATCTTTGAGTATAGAAAAAATACTCTTGGTGGGGTTCCTGCTGCTCCTAATCTTGTCAGAAAAGTAGGCTGCCCGTTCGGACTGGATAGCCCTATGGTATTTTTTAATGGCTGCCTGATAGCACCCCTTCCAGATCGGATCATAGTCCTGCCTCCAAGACCGCTCCAGCCTCTTACATGCTTTACGCATGGTGGCAAGTTTGTCATTATACCAGGGACTGGATTTAGTGTTACGACATTTAGACCATTTTGCAGGAATAAGTGCATCCACCGGGCGGAGTAGCCAATCCGACAGTGTGTTATATGCAGTGTCTGGATCCTCTGACAGACTGGGCGTGCTCCTCATAAAGATGGCAAGAAGGTGATCGATGTCTAATTTATGCCAGGGGCGTTTAAAAGAGAGGTTATGGACCGCCCTCCGTGGGGGTTCAACCCCCGAGAGTGTCATGGAGACCAAAAAGTGGTCAGACCAGCTTATAGGAATGGGGGTAGCGACTAAGAGATGGGGGAGATTGGAGAAGACCGGGTCTAGCAAATGGCCGGCAGAATGGGTAGGGCCATGGACCATTTGGAGCAGCTGACACGCCGCTAGATTCGCGGAAAGATTACCAGCTTCTGAATCATGGGAATTTTCAAGGGCGCAGGTTCAAGTCGCCAATAACGCTGAAATTGGCAGATCTCATAGCTAGGGAACTGACTGTCTCAATTAATGCAGCCCT
The DNA here is from genome assembly GCA_963921515.1 of Calotriton arnoldi. Lineage (NCBI taxonomy): Eukaryota > Metazoa > Chordata > Amphibia > Caudata > Salamandridae > Calotriton > Calotriton arnoldi. The sequence goes on from CAWUFW010014718.1 coordinate 215,232, forward strand.
AAACTCCTTCGAGGGTCCTGGCGGACGATAAACCAATAGGCCGGACATGGTGAAGTTAGCATTAAAAGAGATCCCAAAGTGCGCACATTCGCAGCCCACCAGTGATTCTTTAACCCAAGTGCAGGTGTAGTGTGATTTAAAAACAACTGCAATGCCTCCCCCTCTAGCCTCTCTATTGAGAGTCATAATACGGTATGGGTGTAGACCAAAGAATCCCCCCAAGGGACAATCCAACCCCATTACCTGAGCGGACTGAGTGAAGGGCTCCGTCTTGGTCTCGAGTTGGACACCCCTCATGAAATGTTAGACCAATGCGTGGTGGATTCTCAGCATGCACGGACCTTCAGTGTCAGCAGAAGTGCCGCTACTACCAATCTATCTGGATGCCTATTATTTATAATAAAAAGCTGCTTCGCTACATGTGCCTAACTTGGGAATATAACACCCACTCTCATCCTAAGGGTCGAGATATAAAAGCTAGCTAGAAAGCCAGCATATCATAAAATAGAATTAAAGGTAAAAACTACTCTGAACATCGTCTAAAAGCAAGCTTTCCTTTAAAATATTCATAAAAGCATAAAAGTGATCATACATTTTTTAAATCTTAAGCACTTCAAAAGCCATGGTGGCTAGAAAAATTTAGATTAAAATAAAACAAAAACTGTTTTGGATGACGTTTGTGTATAAAAACATGCCGAATTGTTCCCACGCGGAAAAGGGCCAATTGTTTCATGTGTTTCCGAGTTGTAGACACAACATTGCTGTAGGCCATAACCGCAGATAACGATCCCAGAGGCACACCTCGAAGCAGATTTATGGAGCAAAGTTAATTCCACATTAACCCTGTCGATCTCGCACAATCTCTCTGCAGCTTCCTGCTGAGAAATCTTCCATAGCTCATTGTATATTTCATACAAGAAGTGCTTTTGATGTGGGTTTCTGGGCCCCAGTAAAAAATCCCTGAGATCCAGGTCATCAGAAAGAAGGAACAGGTGTTGTTTCACCTGGAAAAGTGTTGAGGTCTTTATCCAATCTAGGCATAACTTCCTAACACTATGTAATGTCACCACCCCTGCGTGTTCTGTTCGTATATAGCGTAGGTCAGGCCTGTTGATCTTAAACACACCTGAGTGACCCAGGAATCTAGATTGACATCTGTTTGTGTCTAGGGGCTAAACCAACCAACCCTGCTGATCGGGGTCTGATGTATTGTATGATCCATTGTGGAGCATGGGATCTAACATATCCTCACTATACTTCGTGTATTGTTGCTAATGTTCAAAACGTGCAAATGTGGGAATGCGAGGTATGTTCAAATATTTTGCCTTAGCTAAACCAAAACAGGAAGTCTGTTGCACTGTTTTATTCTGGAAAATCATTTGATGTGTTATGAGGCATGCTCTGAATAAGGCCTCTTGTCCCTGAGCTGGCCAATCACTTGTTCCCTAGAAAGATTTTGTGTCTATTGTGTCTTTCCAAAAGTTGAACCCCTCTATAGACAGTTAGGAAATAAAGAAAGCAGAGTAAATCAGCTTGGTGTCCATGAGAATATTGTTCTTTGCAGGTGTAGATGCGAGCCTATAGTAAGAAGAGGCTAGATCTGATGTGTCAAAAAAAAAAAAAATGCAAATCTTTGTGCAAATGTTTTTAAACTACCTTTCAGTGGTGTTGGGCAGTGTTCCTATTGTGTTGAATTATAGAATGCACATGGGATACTAGCTTTGTGTAAAAAATGCTGACCATAATGTTGATAACAGAATATGTCGCCGATTATCATTAGAAAATGCCTCTGATTGCTCTAGATCTGAAAGCAAATTATGCAAAGTTTCAGTGTCCCAATCATCTAAAAATGTACTAAAGGTGATGATATCGTTCAAAGAAATTTTAAACAAATATGGAATTTGCAAAAGTTCAGTAGGACCATACACATCATACGCTGCCCTGTCCCAAACTATTCAATCAGGAACTGGAATTGCTGTAATGTTCACCACAGACAGGTCCCTCAGTTCACCGTGTGATGATGCATGTGATTTTAGTACCAAGTTCACATGTTGGACTGCAGAGCGGTCTAGGTGATAATGTCCATTCAGAAGTAGAAAAAAGACAGTCACCAAACCAATCCAGAAGACCAGGACAAATAATCCAATTGTAACCCAGTGAGCAACAAGGTATGTCTTTTTCAGCCAAAGATAGAGAGAATAAACTCGTAGCTTGAAAGGGAGTGGAGGTGTTGGTAATTCAGGTTCACTTGGATCCGATGAAAAGTCGTCATAATGCACGAAGTAGCCAAACACCATCTGGTCTATTTTTGGCAGCTCAGCAGGTTGTGCAGAACCAGGAGATGACTCGATCTGTGCTGTATTCAGATAGATGTCATCGATTTGTCGAATTGAAATTTCTGTTCTAGTTGATTGTACAGTTGTAGTTTTTTCAATAGAGAGAAATATCATTTCATTGTTGTTCACTGCTTCTTTTTGGAAAGTGGAGTCTTCATTTGATATTAAAGATTCCATCTGAACTACCTGTACTTTAGAGAGAGGAGATCGGCGGCTACTTAGGAGCCCATGCGGCCTACTGTTGAGAATTGGCCACATATTTTGGTTTGATCAGATCGATGGAGACAAACCTTTTGTCTCGGCGACCGGCAAGAAGCGGAAGAAGTACAGTTCTGGTTCCTTCAACAGCCAGGACAGGTACAGGCGCTCTGTAAGATGGCCCAAATTTTTTCTTGCCCACTTTTTTTTCTGTGAACAGGTCCCCAATCTTGCCGATAGTGCTTTCACTTACCCAATAGCACAGTGTTTCACTTTGACGTTGCTCTGTAAAGCTCTTTATTCTTTTTGGTCTTGTAAAACATCCAAACGATCATTGATGTCAAATGAAGTTTCAGCTGCCACTGTGCTGACACTATCGAGGTCTGGTACCCACTTTCTCACCCCAAACAGGAGCTCATGGAGCTCATAGGGTGTACGACTCCCCCAGGGATTTTCTTGGCATGTTATTAGGTACCCTCTGGACCCCTTACAGGTGATTGACCCAACTGCCACCAGAGCCTAGTACCCTAGCTGTTAAGGATTGCTTAAAGTCCTGGTTTTTCCTCTCAATGACTGAATTTCCCTCTGGATGGTAGGGGGAGGAGTACCACAAGGCTACACCCAAACTTATCATGGCTTCTGTGTAAGTCCTAGAGCTGAACGCCGGATCCTGGTCGGAATGTAGCTTGTCAATTGTGTGTATCCCGATAATGTTAGCGTTCATATGAACGATGTATCCTAAGAGTCGGTTCGATGCTCATTAGGTCCACCTCTCGACCACCTCAATTCCGAATGCAAAAAAAAGCATGGAAGATTAAGGTGATCAAGCGAGGGAAGGATAGGGAAGGTACAGCAGGGAGGGAGACCTGTAAGAAAAGACAAGATGGCTATCACTCACTGTAAAAACCTTTTGCCATATAAAACTATAATCGCTATATTATCATACCTGTAAAGAAAAAATAACACCACCTAGAACTTCAGGTATTGTTATAGGCATATCCTTTAAATGGTGTATTACGATATCTCTTGGGTGAAAGAAAGGAGGGAGATAAGGAAATATCTAACAGTATCATGTGTCCCACATCACAGGGGTATGAACCTTATTCTCAGGACTCACAATCCCTGTTAGGAATACATCAGTACACATGAATGAGTACTACTTTCCACAATTAATGATCATCACAGATAAGCAAAAATCCTTTTCCCCAAAACTTGCACAAATGTCATAAAGGGCTATTGGCGTCATAGACCTCTTCTATCCTCATTGCCAAGAGATATGCATCTGAATATAGAAAATGTTCAGGGCCTCAATTGAAAACCAAATAAGAATGCGACTCCCACAGTATTTTTGAATACTTCACCATTGTCTCGTACATCGACTGTCATACTGAAAAGAATTGGAACAGTAGAATTGCCCACAGATCATCGAAACAGAAAGGCATGAACCCTTAGAATGACTGCGACCTCTGCAGAATCCCTCTTATCACCCGGGAAAAGGAATGCCAGGTAGTGTTCGGAAATCAACCAATTTAACGGGGAACTCGTCCTTGAAAGAACAACACAGACTAGAGAATGTCGGGATACTGAATGCAGCTGAATTCGGTGCGACACGCACCCTTACCCGATACCAACTCTGGAACTGCTAATTGACAGTCAAACAAATCCTCGACCACACGGCTCGAATAATCTGCCCCGCGTTCACCGCTACTGCAGGATAAATACCATTTCCGCCTCCTTCCTGCACGTAACGGTGACGCCCCAGGGCTCCTGGGAAATGTAGTTCTCCAGTTTCCCATGTAGTCCACCAGCTGAGCAAGGCCTTGAACAGCGCTACGGCCTCGTTCACGCTCACCACCGGTACTGCTACTGGTACTTTCGATATCCTCTGACCTGCAGCCGGCAGTGCGTGTGTAACAGCACATTCCTCTCCCGCCGGACGACCAACCGGTCCCACCTTCTCAGGATTCTTACTATGGAACGCTCGCAGCAGGCGAGGTGCATGTATATAAATAACCGGCTACCATGAATTTTCCTCCGCCCCATACTCTTTCCAGGAAACAACAAGATACCACAGTTTAGAACCCCTGAATTTTGAATCCAGGATCCTGTTTATTTCATATTCAGGTTCACTATCCACTATAACAGGTGCAGGAACTTTTCTTTTCCTTATCCAAGAAGGCTTTAACAAAGAGATATGGAACACAGGATGTATCCTAAGAGATTTGGGCAAAACGAGTTTCATTGCAACAGGATTCACTCGTTTTATTATTCTCTAGGGCCTGATGTACCTAGGATTGAACACACTGTACCTGAAAAAACGAAGATTCTTCGTGGAAAGCCATACCATGTCTTCAACTTGATACTCGGGTCCATGTCTGTGTCTTTTATCAGCGGTTTTCTTGTATAGCACCTTCGCCTTTTGCAAGGTGTCTTGTGCCTTTTTTAGTGTGAGTTGAATATTTTTAATCCTTTTCTGCACATCAGGTAGTTTCTCACTAGATTGAGGGTGAATAAAAGCAATAAAGCGGGGATGAAAACCATAAGTGCAGTAGAAGGGGGCTAATTTGGTTGAATTGTGTTTTGCACTGTTGTACGCTGCTTCTGCTATCCACAACAGTTCTACCCATGATTCAGTGCTAGTGTCAACATAGCATTGTAAGTATTGTTTAAGAGTCTGATTAAGTCTCTCAGTCTGCCCATCGGTTTGTGGATGAAAGCTTGTAGAAAAAGAGGCTTTCATATGTAATGCAGAACACCATTCTTTCCAAAATTGGGCGGTGAATTGGGAGCCCGATCAGAAATCACGGTCTTAGGTAACCCATGGAGCCTTACCACATGTTTCAATAATAGTTGTGCCAATTGACCGGCTGTGGGTACTTTCTCACATGCAATAAAATGACCCAACTTAGTCAAGCTATCTACTACCACTAGAATGGAGGTGCACCCTTTGTCTTTTGGCAGACCTACAATAAAGTCTAAAGAAATAGTTTCCCAAGGTACTTCAGGTGTGGGTAATAGCTGTAATAACCCTTGTGATCTTCCATGATCAGATTTGGCTTATGCACATGTTTGACATTCACGAATCCACTGTTTTATGTCATTCCCAATGGAAGGCAACCAAAATTGCCTACGTATGCGATCTAAGATTTTTTCAGCCCCTTGGTGACCTGCACTAGGTACCTCATGACACCAATTAAAGACTTCCTTTTGTTTGGCGTTAGTTGGAATTAACAACTGATTTCTACACATAGGCAATCCGTTCTGTATTTTCCATTCAGGATGTTTGGTCATCCATTCTTTCCATTTTGACGTGAGCATCGCCTTGGCGATTTTTTCTAGGAATCTATCTGTTTGCAGTGTACAAATAACCTGGGTGGGATTCAATATGGACTGGGATCTGGGTTGGTGGATATCAACATGATTCTCTTGCCTAGTTAGTGCATCTGCCTTTCGGTTTTCGGTGCCAGGTCTGTAGGTTACTATGAAATCGTATGAAGAGAAGAACAGCATCCACCTCAATTGCCTAGGAGACAAAATCTTAGCCGATTTCATGAACTGAAGGTTATGATGGTTCGTATACACAGTCACAATATGTTTGGCCCCCATCAAATGATGACGCCATTCGCTAAATGCATCTTTTATAGCCAACAGCTCTTTTTCTGCTATAGTATAATTACATTCAGCCTCACTCAATTTACGAGACATGTGTGCCACTGGGTGCATTTGACCGTTTGTTCCATTCATCTGAGACAAAATGGCACCTATAGCTACATCGCCAGCATCTGCCTCTACAATGTATGGGATTTCCGGATTGGGGTGTGCCAATACTGGTGCTGTGGTAAATGCCCTTTTTAAGCTGTCAATAGCGTTTTCTGCCTCCTTTGACCAATAAAACTGGACCTTTTTTCTCAATAGCCTGGTGATTGGGGATACCATGTCAGAAAACTCCTTGATAAACCTGCGGTAAAAATTAGCAAAACCAAGAAAGCATTGGATATCTCTTAGATTCAGAGGTGTAGGCCATTCTTTGACTGCTTGGATCTTTCTTTCGGCCATCTCCTGTCCTTCTGCTGACAACATGACCCCAAGGAACTCTACTTTCGTCACCTCAAACTCACACTTGCTGAGTTTACAGAAGAGATCATTTTTTCTTAATGCTTGTAGCACTTGACGTACATGATTTTTATGAATCATAGTATTGTTGGAGTAGATAAAAATATTTTCAATGTAAACCACCGCAAAGACGTCTAAGAACTCTCTTAAGACGTCATTTAGGAAATACTGGAATGCGGCAGGGGCATTACAAAGACCGAATGGCATTACAGTGTATTCATAAAGTCCGTAACGTGTACGAAATGCCGTTTTCCATTCGTCCCCTTCTCTCATCCTTACCAAATGGTAAGCCCCTTTGAGATCTAACTTAGTGTAAATTACCGCTGATTTTACTTGTTCCAAGAGAACAGGGATTAATGGCAAAGGGTATCTGTTCTTTACTGTGATGTTGTTTAAGGCCCTAAAGTCAATACACGTTCTTCTTTCACCATTTGCTTTAGGGATGAAAAAGAGAGGCGAAGACGCAGGAGACTTAGAGGGTCTTATGAATCCATTAGCCATATATTTGTCAATATATTTTTTCAGGTGTTCGTTTTCCTGTTCTGTAAGGGCATAAAGCCTACCACATGGTACCACAGCCCCAGGGATCAGATCTATTTGGCAATCATAAGAACGATGTGGAGGTAATATGTCTACTTTTGTTTCACTGAATACATCTTTGTATTCCTCAAAATGTTCTGGAAGGTTGATATCTTTCTCTGCTGCTGTGGCTATGGCATGATGTTGTGCCAATGCCTATACAGGTGATACCACTGTGGCTAGACAATGTTCTTTACAAAATGAAGAGGTAAAGGAGATAGACTGGTCTCTCCAATCAATTGAGGGATTATGTTTTTTTAACCACGGGAGCCCGAATATGATCCCTTATTGAGGAGCCTTGATGTTATTGAACTGGGCGGTTTCTAAATGTTCTTTGGAGATTCAGACAAACAAGTCTTTGGTATGATATACAATGGGACCAGAGGATATTTCTCTCCCATCTACTGCCAATATCTTTTCAGGGCTCCCCTTCTCCACTAAGGTCAAATGTAGTTCTCTAAGACAATGTCCTCATCCATGAATAACCCGGTAGCTCCTGAGTCGATCATGGTTTGCATGTTAAGCCACCCTTCCTTGGTTTGTAACTGGATTGTAATGAAGAAATGTTCTTTAACGGGCAACTGTGTCTTACTCAGGGAAGGGATGATTTTTGTACTCAAGGAATTCCCTTCTATTCTCCTTGAGCTTACTAGTTTTCCGTCTTCCTTTCTGTATTCATGGTGGATACTCCTGAAACCCCACCTCGATTCCTGGGTTTACTAAGACAATCTTTCACGTAATGACCTTTTTTGCTGCAATACATGCATAGCCCATTTTTCCTTCGTGTTTCTCTTTCGTCTGGAGTTAATGCAGCTTGCATTGTTCCTATTTCCATAGGTTCAGGGGAGGGACTGCTCCCATAACCCAGAGTTCTCGGATTTTCACTTCTTGAGAAGTGTCTCTCTACCCTTCTTTTGTCTCCCCGGCGCTCACTGATTCGATGATCCAACCGTAATGTGAGATTTATCAAATCAGTGCAATTGGAGGGTTGTGGTTCTACTTGGGCTAATACGTCCTTTAATTAATCTCTCCACCCTTGATGGAATAAAGCTGCTCTTTTTTCTTCTGGCCACTGCGTTTCTGATACTAATAGCTGAAAGGAATTCAAATACACAACTAACTCTTTTGATCCTTGTTTAAGTTCTAGTAGTTCTCTATCACCGGAAAATGTGTGAGCTCTTCTGTCAAAAACCCTTTCAAATTCCTTATGAAATTCATCCCAATCATATAAAAGTGGGTCATCACGCTGTACCAAAGGGACCGCCCATTGAGCTGCATCACCTGTCAAATAGGAAATCATAAAGGCCACCCTGGCTTGATTCGTGGGAAAAGCTTTGGGTCTACACGTGAAATGCAGAAGAATTTGTTTAAGGAATATTTGTACCTTTGAAACATCTCCCTGATATCGTTCAGGGGCTGCTAAAGGAATGGGAGCCGGCATTTCGACTGTGATAGGTGATTGTGTGGTGGCGGTAACACTAGGGAACCATGTAGCTCCCCCTGATCCTCCTCCATTACCTATATCAAAAGGATTCCTCTGTAATCTGTCAACTCTGTCCTGTAAGGCGGCAGTTTCTGCCCTAGAGGCTGCTAATTCTTGTTGGACCAATCCTAAAGCCGCCATGACGTCTTCTAGTGTGGCCATGATACGGTCGAACCAACCGGAAGGATACTACTTTCGTGGGCAGATTATTCTGTTAGCGTTCATATGAACGATGTATCCTCAGAGTCGGTTCAATGCTCATTAGGTCCACCTCTCGACCGCCTCAATTCCGAATGCAAAAAAAAGCAAGGAAGATTAAGGTTATCAAGCGAGGGAAGGATAGGGAAGGTACAGCAGGGAGGGAGACCTGGAAGAAAAGACAAGATGGCTATCACTCACTGTAAAATTCTTTTGGCATATAAAACTATAATCGCTATATTATCATACCTGTAAAGAAAAAATAACACCACCTAGAACTTCAGGATTTGTTATAGGCATATCCTTTAAATGGTGTATTACGATATCTCTTGGGTGAAGGAAAGCAGGGAGATAAGGAAATATCTAACAGTATAATGTGTCCCACATAACAGGGGTATGAACCTTATTCTCAGGACTCACAATCCCTGTTAGGAATACATCAGTACACATGAATGAGTATTACTTTCCACAATTAATGATCATCACAGATAAGCAAAAATCCTTTTTCCCAAAACTTGCAAAAATGTCATAAAGGGCTATTGGCGTCATAGACATCTTCTATCCTCATTGCCAAGAGATATGCATCTGAATATAGAAAATGTTCAGGGTCTCAATTGAAAACCAAATAAGAATGCGACTCCCACAGTATTTTTGAATACTTCACCATTTGTCAGGACTCACGGGAGGTTTCCTCCTTCTAACTGTATGCTGGCTACCATTTTCCCCCTACAAACTTACCAAAAGTCAGATAATCCCTCAAGCTGGAGTGCTTGTTGGCACCGATGGAACTCCAAGATGGCTGCCAACATGCACATACTGCGACAGCACACCACTGTTAGCAGTCTAGTCTTTTAGGCTTCATGACATCAGGTGAAGTGTGCTTCAACATTCCACTGTGCACTTCACTGAAGAAATAATTTGAAGAGCACCTGTTTTCCCAGCGTCGTGGAAGTCAGTTAGGGTAGTTGCGATAAAATCGGGGTTAGCTTCGTCGGAACTACATTCCCTCACTAATCAGGTTAGTGTTAAACTTGTAGCTAATATAAAACATTCTGTGAGAAAAGGTTATTGTGTCAGAGGTAAATTTCTATTTAAAGAGAAAAAAAGGAAACAAGTCAGAATATATTTTCCTTCATTTGAAAACTGGAAATACTTTTTTTAGTAATTGCTTTCCTTAGCTGAGAAGATTAAATAAAAAGCTTTTTGAATCAGCTGTCTTTTTCAGCTGTTCCAGAATCTGTCAGACGCAGGCGTGACCTTTCAACACGCAGTGTCTTCTTAGACTGAAACTTGTTCACTCTTCTGAGAATTAATTAAAAGGTGAAGTCAGGGTCAAAGGCCCGGCATGTTTCTTTCTCATGCCATGTGTTAGAGAACTCCAGTAATGTTCTCCTCACGTATGGCAGTGCTTCCAGCAAACATTAAAAACCAAAGGCCTGAATAAAAGGAACGCTTCCTTTTAACATTTAACCTAAGTTCTGAAGCATTGTTTAAAAAACTAATTAAAGACAGAAAACCAGTCATCCTACTACAGAAACCCCAGTTCAAGGCCCACTCCAGTCTCTTAACAGTGAGTTAATAGAAAGAAAGAGAAACCCAAATAATACATAAATTAGGAATACAGAAATAAATACTTACCTTATCTTTCTTACATTAAGGAATAGCAGGATCAAGTGCAGATTGTACCTGAGAACGAAAAGGAAAGAGATCTGAGTGAAGACTTCTCATACAACCTAGCAAACAATACATGAGAAGTAGAAGAGAAGTAAGCTTCAGTAAACATTCTGGTAAGATAAGTTATTTATACACCATAGAAAAAACAGTAAGTTAAAAGGCACAATAAATAAAGGTTTTTTACATGTTAATGTTGCAGTCCAGTAAGAAGAAGAAGACGTAGCTGAACAGGCAGAATATTGGAGCAGTCTCTTCTCTGTCCCCAACCCCTTTTCCCCCTTAGAACTTACCTGCAATGGAATACTAAAAGACCTAGCAGGGTTGGTTCTGAGAAGGGTATTGGGACCTAGCGTCATTCTGCTCCTGTGTGGTTCAGACAGCAAAAGGGATTTAGACCCTGACAGAGTGAAGTGCCCACGTTGGTACAAGCACCTGAGCAGAATGGCAGAAGGACTTGATTTAAAAAATTTGGGCGAGATTTTGAGTAATATACAAAGGGACTTGGAGGCAGTCAGAGAGGAAAATAAAATACTAAGACAGGAGATAATAACCTTTAAAACGGGAACACCAGCTTTGGGATCTAGGCCAAGCACCGCATCCTTTGAAACCCAGAGTCCTAACATCAGCACTTCATCCTTTGCCCCCACACAAGTAATCCACTCATTATCCCCAGTAATTCCTCTTGCCCCTCCAGAGCGATTTAATGGAGACCCGCAGAAAGCGCAAATTTTTTTGACCCAATGCTCTCTGCATTTTATGTGCCGTCCAACGATCTTCCCCGATGCTCAATCCCGAGTGGCGTTTATCTTGTCCTACCTTAGTGGGGACGCCGCCTCATGGTCCATGCCACTAGTAACCAAGGATGACCCAATTTTGTACAGTTTAGATGACTTCAAGAAGGAATTTCTCCGAATTTTTGATAGAAGAACAGCATCTCAAGCTTCAGACAACGAACTGTTGGAATTAAAGCAAGGAAACCGAGAACTCGTGTCTTACCTAGCCCAATTTAATAAACTAGTGGTCGAGACCAACTGGCCCGAGGATAAAAGAGCAGCAGTATTCTATAGAGGATTGCGAGAGGAATTGAAGGACGCTCTATCTCAAATCCCTAATCGACCCACCGACATCTCTGCCTTAGTGGATTTAACCTTAGAGATCGATTATCGGCAAAGTGAGCGGAAAGGAGAACGGCGGAAGGAGCTTAGACCAAGTGTTCCTCGTTTTGACCGTGTCAAAACAGAATCCACACGGACAGTAGAGAGTTCTTCGGGAATTGAACCCATGCAAATCGGTGTAGTCAGAGGTCCACTCTCTAAAGAAGAAAAAGAAAAGAGAAGGCTGAACAAACTGTGCCTATATTGTGGAAGAAGTGGACATTTTGTCAAGAATTGCTTAAAAAGACCAAAGTTGCCTGCTAAGGAGAAGGAAAACTAGAGGCACCACAGGTAAGGGGAGTTGGACCTGTGGATGCGAATGGAAAAACGACTCCAACAAATCACCAATTGGCAAACACACTACAAGTCTCCTCTCCCCATTTGGTTATGACTGTGACCTTAAGGTTTAGAGATGTGGTTTTGACAGGAATCATCGTCATGGTAGATTCTGGGGCAACAGGTAATTTCTCCGACCACAAATTTGCTAGCCTGATCGGTTTACAAGCTATCAAGAAGGAGAAAAGTGAGAAGGTCAGAGCGGTGGATGGTACGGATTTAACTTCAGGGCCCATAACCAGTCATACTGAATTGGTACACATGACTACTGTCGAAGGACACCAAGAGACCTTGCAATTTAATTTAATAGACGCCCCCAATTTCAACTGATTCTAGGTCTACCATGGCTAACGGAACACAACCCGTTAATTGATTGGGGAGCCCAAACTATTCAATTAAATTCAGACTACTGCACCAAAAATTGTTTCGACGACCAGACACATTCTTCTGTAATCTGCGCTGCCACCCAATTGTGTGAAGGTGGAGGTTCGGTATGTGCGATCCAAACTACCATGATACCAGATGAATACCAAGACTTTGCAGACGTCTTTGATGAGAAAAAGGCAGAGACGTTACCCCCCACAGGCCCTATGACTGCAAAATTGATCTAGAACCAGGGGCTAATCTACCATGCAGCAGAGTTTACGCATTAACGGAGAAGGAAAACATCCATTTGAAGGAATACCTAGCTAAGAATCTGGAGAACGGATTTATCCGACCGTCGCAGTCCCCTGTCTCTTCCCCACTTTTTTCGTGCCGAAAAAGGGGGAGATCTCAGGACTTGTATTGACTTTAGAGCGATTAACAGGATAACTGTGAAGAATCGTTATCCATTGCCTCTCATTTCAGTACTAATTGATCAAGTGAAGGAAGCAAAGATATACACTCGCCTAGACCTACGAGGAGCGTACCACTTGATTAGACTCCGGGAAGGCGACGAGTGGAAGACTGCGTTCAGGACCAAATTTGGCCTTTATGAGTATCTTGTGATGCCATATGGTCTCTGTAACGCACCAGCGGCCTTCCAGTACTTTATCAATGATGTTTTAAGTGAATTCATTGACCGATGCGCTATAGTATACATAGATGACATCCTGATTTATTCCAACACGGTTGAAGAACATCACAACCAGGTCAGAGCAGTTTTACAACGTCTACGAGAGAACTCTCTATACGTTAAATTGGAGAAATGCCTCTTCAACACAGATACAGTAGAATTCCTAGGTTTTGTGTTATCACCTGCAGGAGTTCGAATGGATGAGCAAAAAGTGAAGGCGATAACAGACTGGAAATCTCCTACCAGTATCAAAGAGGTTCAAAGCTTTATCGGATTCTCTAATTTTTACAGACGATTCATTAATGGATTCTCCAATAAGATACTTCCGCTGACTCGTCTTCTGAAGAAAGGAGTTCCGTTCCAATGGTCAGAAGAAGCAGAAGAAGCTTTTCAGTTGATGAAGGACAGTTTCACCACAGCACCGGTGCTGCTTCATGCAGATCCCTCTGAGCCTTTTTATTTGGAGACAGACGCATCGGACCTAGCCATCGGGGGAATACTTTCTCAGAGGCACAAGGACACGGGACAGTTACACCCGGTGGCATATCGGTCCCGCAAACTCAACCCTGCGGAATGCAACTATACGATTACAGAAAAAGAACTCTTGGCAATCAAAGATGCCTTCAAAGATTGGAGGCATTACTTAATGGGGGCAAAACACACTGTAACGGTGTTTACGGACCACCGCAACCTAAAATTTTTGCGATCTGCTCGAACTCTCACACCACGTCAGCTGCGTTGGTCTCTTTACTTCGCGGACTTTGATTTTGTTATCACTTTTCGTCCCGGATCCAAGAATGGAAAGGCTGATGTCCTCTCTAGACTCGACACAGAAAATCAAACTTCAGTCATTGAAAACCAGCAAATCATACCTGATGGAAAATTCATTGGAACTATCTCCTTAGAACCTTTTGAACATCACGTTCGAAATTTGATGACCGACCTTGAAATGGAGAACTGGGCCACAGAAGATCCACAACGTTTCATTCGCAATGGCCTCCCTATTTAGGTACCACCCTGTATTTACCCACCAAGGAGCTTCAGCTGAAGGCAATGCAGGAATGTCACGACAACCCTCTGGCTGGCCACAAAGGTGTTGTGAAAACCGAAGAATTACTCAAACGTCGTTTCTGGTGGCCATACATGTGCCGAGACGTCCGTCAATATGTGTTAGGCTGTGAAATTTGTGCACGGGGAAAATCGGACAGACAAGCTCCTAAAGGTCTCCTACAACCCATGCCAACCCCCCATATCCTTGGCACACAGTCTCCTTAGATTTGATTGTTGATCTACCTTCTTCCCATGGGTATGATACCATTCTTGTAGTTGTCGACACTTTTAGTAAGATGGCACATTATATACCCTTCAAAGGTACACCCACTGCTAAACAATTGTCCCAACTTTTCAATCAACATGTTATTCGCCTTCATGGGATTCCTAGGGTCCTCGTTTCAGACAGGGGCTCTCAGTTCCTATCACGATTTTGGAAGGCTTACATCAAAGGCCTTAATATTGACCATCGTTATTCCACCAGTTTTCACCCAGAAACTGATGGTCAGACTGAACGCATTAACCAAGACCTAGAACAACACCTCAGACTTTATTTGTTAGATGAGGAGGGTGACTGGCCTGACCACTTATGGACTGCGGAGTATGCTCACAATAATGCTCTAAATGTATCCACTGGCCACTCCCCTTTCTTTATAAACTCAGGCAGACATCCCAATTCTCATGCTAATTTTGATGATATTAATGTTCCTGCTGTTCAAGATATTGCCCGACAGTTAACTAAAATTCATCACTCAGTAACCCAGAATTTGTCAATCGCGAAGGATCGTTACAAACACTTCGCTGACCGAAAACGTAAAAAAGAACCTGAGCTTCATGTAGGAGACTTAGTCTGGTTGAGTACAAAAAATCTCAGACTCAAAGGTCCCCGTAAATTTCAGCCTCGTTTTATGGGTCCTTATCCAATTGAGAAGGTCATAAATCCAGTCACTTATCAACTATCTCTTCCTGGTTCTACCAAAATTCATCCAGTATTTCATGTTTCTCTCCTTAAACCAATTCAACCGGGGTTGCGTAGGGTTTCCCCTCCTGATCCTCTGATGGTTAATGGTGAGGCGGAGTACGAAGTTAAACGAATTTTGGATTCAAAACTCATCCGCAATGAAATTTTCTACCTCATTGATTGGCAAGGTTATGGACCTGATGAACGTTCCTGGGAAAAGAGTACTAATGTCCATGCCCCCCGTTTAATTAGAGCCTTTCATGCCAAATTCCCTTCCAAACCACGACCGGAGGAAACCCCGTTGGGAGGGGGTACTGTCAGGACTCACGGGAGGTTTCCTCCTTCTAACTGTATGCTGGCTACCATTTTCCCCCTACAAACTTACCAAAAGTCAGATAATCCCTCAAGCTGGAGTGCTTGTTGGCACCGATGGAACTCCAAGATGGCTGCCAACATGCACATACTGCGACAGCACACCACTGTTAGCAGTCTAGTCTTTTAGGCTTCATGACATCAGGTGAAGTGTGCTTCAACATTCCACTGTGCACTTCACTGAAGAAATAATTTGAAGAGCACCTGTTTTCCCAGCGTCGTGGAAGTCAGTTAGGGTAGTTGCGATAAAATCGGGGTTAGCTTCGTCGGAACTACATTCCCTCACTAATCAGGTTAGTGTTAAACTTGTAGCTAATATAAAACATTCTGTGAGAAAAGGTTATTGTGTCAGAGGTAAATTTCTATTTAAAGAGAAAAAAAGGAAACAAGTCAGAATATATTTTCCTTCATTTGAAAACTGGAAATACTTTTTTTAGTAATTGCTTTCCTTAGCTGAGAAGATTAAATAAAAAGCTTTTTGAATCAGCTGTCTTTTTCAGCTGTTCCAGAATCTGTCAGACGCAGGCGTGACCTTTCAACACGCAGTGTCTTCTTAGACTGAAACTTGTTCACTCTTCTGAGAATTAATTAAAAGGTGAAGTCAGGGTCAAAGGCCCGGCATGTTTCTTTCTCATGCCATGTGTTAGAGAACTCCAGTAATGTTCTCCTCACGTATGGCAGTGCTTCCAGCAAACATTAAAAACCAAAGGCCTGAATAAAAGGAACGCTTCCTTTTAACATTTAACCTAAGTTCTGAAGCATTGTTTAAAAAACTAATTAAAGACAGAAAACCAGTCATCCTACTACAGAAACCCCAGTTCAAGGCCCACTCCAGTCTCTTAACAGTGAGTTAATAGAAAGAAAGAGAAACCCAAATAATACATAAATTAGGAATACAGAAATAAATACTTACCTTATCTTTCTTACATTAAGGAATAGCAGGATCAAGTGCAGATTGTACCTGAGAACGAAAAGGAAAGAGATCTGAGTGAAGACTTCTCATACAACCTAGCAAACAATACATGAGAAGTAGAAGAGAAGTAAGCTTCAGTAAACATTCTGGTAAGATAAGTTATTTATACACCATAGAAAAAACAGTAAGTTAAAAGGCACAATAAATAAAGGTTTTTTACATGTTAATGTTGCAGTCCAGTAAGAAGAAGAAGACGTAGCTGAACAGGCAGAATATTGGAGCAGTCTCTTCTCTGTCCCCAACCCCTTTTCCCCCTTAGAACTTACCTGCAATGGAATACTAAAAGACCTAGCAGGGTTGGTTCTGAGAAGGGTATTGGGACCTAGCGTCATTCTGCTCCTGTGTGGTTCAGACAGCAAAAGGGATTTAGACCCTGACACCATTATCTCGTACATCGACTGTCATACTGAAAAGAATTGGAACAGTAGAATTGCCCACAGATCATCGAAACAGAAAGCATGAACCCTTAGAACGACTGCGACCTCTGCAGAATCCCTCTTATCACCCGGGAAAAGGAATGCCAGGTAGTGTTCGGAAATCAACCAATTTAACGGGGAACTCGTCCTTGAAAGAACAACACAGACTACAGCATGTCGGAATACTGAATGCAGCTGAATTAGGTGCGACGCGCACCCTTACCCAATATGAACTCTGGAACTGCTAACTGACAGCCAAACAAATCCTCGACCACATGGCTCAAATAATCTGGCCCGCGTTCACCGCTACTGCAGGATAAATACCATTTCCGCCTCCTTCCTGCACGTAACGGTGACGCACCAGGGCTCATGGGAAATGTAGTTCTCCAGTTTCCCACGTAGTGGAAATCTGGAGGGTGGGAAGTAGAGTGTAAGAGAGTGTTCGTTTTCAGGAGTTGTGCTTATTTACTTCAATCATTATGTGACGATGGGGAGTGCATTATGGGATTTGTGGTGTTCGTTGACTTTTTTTGGAGTAACCAAAGTATATCCACAGGGGGATTTAGGTCACGGGGTTGGTGTTAATTGGTCACACATGGGGCAGCAATGTTTAAATAGCGGTTTGACCGGCAGGGAGAACAAACAGTTTTGCATGAAAACGGAGAGAGGTATATGAGGAGGATAAGCTGCCAGCTGCGGCTTCTGTAAGGTAACTAGTTATGATTTATCAATGAGTTTGGCAGGGACACAGGGTGGATGGATTTGAAGGGGTAAAAATAGTGATTAAATAGAGAGAAACGAATGTTAATCGGAGTTTGAATTTTGCATTAGTTCATTTCAGAGGTATTGTTTTTGTAGAGGGTGGAGGGGGTTGAACAATTGGAGGGAAAGGTATAGTGTTTTTCTTTGGGCGCACATGGGTTTTTCTAGGGGAGAGTGGTGGGGAGATGAGGATGGTGACAATGGGTGGGACAAGATCATGTTGTATTGTGAAGGTAACCATTAAGTAGTCAGTTGAGCTGCCTCTTTCATTTGTTTCAGAGTCCCCTGATGAAGAGACTTTTCGGCTCGAAATGCATTGGGCATACTGTAATGAACCTACTTTGATGTACGTTTCACCTATTCGTGTCGCTGTGAAAAAGCCTGGATTGGCATGCAGAAGACATAAGAAAATGTTGAATAAAGCAAAGGTGGAACTACGCTGTCTCTTCAGTGCTTCAATAAGTTTGGAAAAGTATGGATTAAGGAGTGGTATTAACATTGGCATCAAGTGATGAAACGGGATGATTGAAGAGTAAATTAATTAAAAGAGAGGGATGTTTTCCCACATACCGCAGTGCGACGGACGGGTGCGCGAGAGATGTGCCCCATTAATGTTTACTTTGGTATGAGCTGTGATCAGGGGTGTTTCACAGAGTCTGATTGCACGCACTAACAGATGACGTTTTTTCGAACACAGAATCTATGTAAAGGGAAGGAGTGCATTCTTATAATATTTCCTTGCTTTGTGTTTGTAATGTAGCATCAAATCTGTAGTCTATATCTGTTGCAGTGAGAGAGTTAGCCCTTTGAATCCATCTTGGATGTACAGCCTTAGCATTCGGAATGCTTGCTTTAGTAACGGCCTCTAGGGTCAGTTCTGGGGTAACAACAATTATGAGTTTTCCCTAAGCCAGGGCTCTCTTTCTCATTACAGCAGTCTGTACAGCTGTAAGAATTTTCTCAGTGGGTGCAAAATGCATTTCAGCGTTTGTGTGCAAATGTGATTTGTACGCTATAGGTACCGTATCTCCTTCATTGAAAGTGATATAGGTGTACCCTGTTGGTCCAGCAACTACACGGATCACTAAGTTAGTGGTGTTGTCACGTGTGTAAATGCCTGGAAGCTAGCATATCAGCTTGTACGGAACGCAAATTATGTGTGTGTTCCTGTGTACAGTGTTGCACTGAAAAGTCAGGTCTAATTAAGTCATAGAAAGGTTTAACCCTTAATGTGTAATCCAGAATGTAAGTTCTGCCAAAATTTAAAAATCCGAAAATGGATTGTAGTCTCTTCAGAGTTGTTGGAGTTTGGAGCAATGCACATTTTTCTAACAAATGTGTCTCCAGGCTTTTGCCTTCACTTGATAACTCATATCCCAGAAACAGGACACTGAGGTGGGCTATTTTTGATTTCTTGAAATTAAATTTGTAGCCCAGGTAAGCAAACCCAAATATTATGTTCTTCACTCTAGCTAAATGTTCCATTAATTCATCCTCCGTCAGATAAAAATCATCTACATAGGACAATGCCTCTTCATCTAAACTTTGAAGTAACTCTGTTACTCTGGCTGAAAAAAGCCTCGGGCTATTCTTATATGCTTGTAGTAAATAACAAAATCTCCACTGAGACCCCAGTGCTGCAAATGCAGTCAACTATCTACTTCCAGGTGCTATATTCTGGCAGAAAAAACACAATTTGAGATGTCTAGTGTTGTTTTGTATTTCTTCCGCACAATGTTATTCATTAGTGCGGCACTCTCTGCATTCTGTACTGCAAATGTGCATGTGGAAGCATTTAAATGTCTGTAATCTAATACTAGATGATATGAATTGTTGGGTTTCAATATGGGAAATAAAGGGTTATTCATAGATGAGGTGCAATTTTCTATTACACCCTGGTACTCAAGTTGATCTAAGATCTCCTGACTTGTTTCTTTGCTTCATGTTTAATTGGGTACTGTCTCTGCGGTTGAGGGATCATTTCTAATGGGATCTCGTGATGAGGAGACTCATCATCCCACCCAATATGATTGCGGTATAGAGCAGGCGCTAAAGCTGATGCCGACTCCTGCGCTAATACATTTTTAACTGATTCTGATACAAACTCAGGTGGCCAATCCTTTTCAGCCAAAAAAATGTCGTAATCACATGTCAGTCCCTCCCAAAAGAGACCCTTCACCCGTCTTTGTGTGTCCCCCTCTATTTGGAGTGTTATTTTATGCACACATTGTGAGACACTTACTCTTGTACCAGGTGTTTCCTCCGTGATATACTCATTCAGCGCTACTACTTCCAGAAATCAATCATGTTCTGGCAAGCTATTTTGATTTCTGCCGTGCCGTCCAGCATCATCACTGTCCATTTCCTGTCTTCATCAGCCTGGGCATTTTTGATCTTAAGCCCTGCTACCTTTTTATTTTTGAATTGAGGTTTGGTGGATTTTTGTTTATCTTCTTGTTTGCTGATACAGTCTGAAGTGCGATGTGTCTCCCTTTTCGGCTTGACTCGCTATTCTGATTTTTGCTCTGACCATCCGCCTCTCTCCGAGAGTTTTTCAGATTGATCCTGAAAGGAATGAGAGGAACATGCATCAGTATCCTGACATCTGTCAGGCTTTCTAATATTATCACAGTTTCTGAGATTGTATCTCTTTTCAGTGTGCTCCTGTTGAGGAGACCCACTCCGTTATTGTTGTTTATTATTTTTTTGATTATTATCCTGTTTCTTTTTAGAATAATATTGTGCTTGCATAGATTTATCCTTTTCAGAATTACCCTTAACTACTGGTTTCCCAGGTTTGGCTCCCAGATTATTTCTTCCCAGAGAAGCTTACGTATCTGCAATAATCTTAGGTAACTCCCTCTCCTGTTGTATAGAAGTGAAATCCCTCAGGCGTTAGCATATAGCCATCGCTGCTGCCTCCCCTTTTATGTTACTTAACATAATTGCAGAAACTTGGGCAACACCAGTTTCATCTCTAAGTCCAGGGCAGGGTCTGCCCCGTACTCATTCTGTATTTGTTTCAAAACATCTGGCATTACCGCTATTGAAGCGGCACCATGAGTTCTGGTGTAAAAAGCAGCAAAGACTGTACCCCAAGTGGCACAATCTTCTATTGGGGGCGCCATCCCCGTTGGCAAGCAAATTGTTAAAATTCTGTGTTTTTCCTGTGGGCCCGTGTGGGGAAAAAACGCTCCAAGCAGTGCTGTCTTTTGTGCTATCCAGAACGCTACTTGCTCCAGACTGATGGGAATCTTTCGCATGATGGCATTCAACGATTGAGGTTTGATACCCGTAGTAGTCAATTGAGGTTGTGCAACCCGAGCGGCCCTCACAGGTTGAACGAAAAGTGTGAGTATCATGAACTATGTAAGATTTCTGTAAATTGTTACTAAATCTTCGTATAGTGTGCACATTTCTGCTGCTGGTAATGTGTGAATGTCTGGATGTGGAGTATACAAAGCTAAGACTGGCCATGTCACTCCTTCTTTCCTGAGCGGACCGAGTCTCACATTTTCTATGGTGTGGATGAGGGCGCCTTTAAACCAATTTATATCTTCTTGGTACGTTAACGGGACTTCTATGTCCATGTATGGAAAGTATTCATCTGGTGTCTCATCTTCAATGTAAGTGTGCAACAATTTTGTGCATGCGTCTGCAGCTGGGAATCTAACCCAAGAATAGAATACCTCATTCCTGAATGCTTCATGTGCCTCAACCACGAACACCTCTACCTGTTGCTGGGAGGCCATGTTGTAATAGTTTCATAGTAACTGCCTGTCTGAAATATTTAGAGTTGCTAATCATTTTTCAACATCGTCAGCTTGTTCTGTCATTGTTAGAAAATAAAAAAGTATTTTATGAAAATGAATTTATTGAGATTTGGTGTATACAATGTGGGAAACTTTAATCCTCCAAGCTTGATTAACCTACAGCCAATACATAGGGTAAACCTACTCAGCTGAGGCGGATTTGTTTCCTTTCCCACTATGGACGTCTCCGGATAAAAGGTGATTTGGGTCTCTGAGAAAGCATGACTGAACTACTCAGAATTGACTATTAAATAAGTGCCTAACCAACGTTAGCTGCGCCATGTCGTCTAGATCCTACTAATCCGCAGTATCTGCGCATTGTTTGGACAACATAAACTAAGGGCTTTGTGTCTAGACTGGTTCCGGACAACCCGGCAGGAATTGTTGGCCTATGGACCAGCTAGCTCACAGTGCCACAATAAGCCCCCCTAACCTTACCAGGTAGCGAATGGACTCTGGCAACCACTGAACATGAAAACCCTGGTCACTCAGGGATTGAGGAAACAGTACAGACTCTTTCACTCAGCCACTTGCGCTTACTTTCTCTCAGAGGAGTATACAGAATACACAGTGGGACGTTTTCAATATATTTATTGAACCAACGTCATTCTTGTATAAAATACATGGGCTGCAATGATTAGGAGACAGAAGCAAATAAAGGAGATTACAAGCACCGAAAGAGTGAACAGTAGATACATTTCTACCATGGTGCTGAAGTAATGAATATATGCAGACATACATGCAAAATATGGCAATCTAACGTACTCCTACAATGCAGACCCTATTCTGAGTGTACCTAGAGTGTGTTTAGGTGTAGAGACAAGAATCCCCCCAAAGGACAAACCAACCCCATTACCTTTTTCAGAGTGAGTGAAGGACCCCGTCTTGGTCTTGAGTTGGACACCCTTCAAGGAATGTCAGACCGGTGTGGGGTGGATTCTCAGCATGCACGGACCTTCGGTGTCAGCAGAAGTGCTTCCTCTACCAGTCGATTGGGATGCCTATTATTTATAACAAAAAGCAGCCTTCGCGATGTATGCGTTAGATTAGTGATGTTATGGATATATAGATAGCGCTGTCGCCTTGTGGATGAAGATAGGACGACTTTCGTACCTAGTGCGTAGAGAGGCCTAGTACATGATGTTCAAGGCATCATGATAATGTTGTGGGACACCTTTCTGCTTGCTCATCTGTTTACCTGCACACCAGCCACCTGCGAGGATGCCAGGACCCAGGACTCGGTGTCCCAACACCTAATGCTCTCACTGAGCAATGGGTGCAAACACAGTTTTCGCAAGGATTACCCAGAGACGGCGAGGAAGAGGGCAGCCCGAGGATGCCACAGTACAGGTAAGTGGTTTTTATTTTACTTTACTTTTCATTAAAGTCTAATTCATTGTTATTAGGGGAAGTGGAGGCTGGTGGAGGCGGGTGGCGGAGGTCCACGGAGTTTGTTCCCAACTCCGTGGACCTCCGCGTAGTACCGCTACACCATCTATGCCCAGAGTTACTCATATACTTACTTATTTAAGTCATTTTGGCCGTTGGTGTCCATCTTGCTGGGCGCTTGCTGGGTCTATCTGGACACTCCAGGCCTGAACATTTCTACTATGGACAAACACAGGGTGGCGGTGGCACCCACTCCAAAAGATCCCTCAAACACACTGAGCACTATGGATGTTTTCCTGCAGCGAGCCCTTGGGGTCTTGGATAAGGAAATTGAACTGGCCACCCGGCGATTGTCCCAATTACCCACCCCCCCTTCCACACAGAGCTCATTAGTTCCCATATGAGAAGGGCCACTCGCATTGGCACAGGATCCATGGGTAGGGCAGACAGATATAGCACAAGCTTGTGCCGGGGTTACCTGCCTGTCCACGCCAATCACCTCCACGCAGG
The DNA here is from genome assembly GCA_963921515.1 of Calotriton arnoldi. Taxonomy (NCBI): domain Eukaryota; kingdom Metazoa; phylum Chordata; class Amphibia; order Caudata; family Salamandridae; genus Calotriton; species Calotriton arnoldi. The sequence goes on from CAWUFW010014718.1 coordinate 238,605, forward strand.
ACAGTGCCCAGCCAATAACACCCAGGGCTTGCCCTTGTGTGATCCCTGGAGTGGGGAAGGGAGCAGGGGGTGCAAAGAGGAAATGACCCTCGATGGGGGGCCCTGCCAAACCTAGGCAGAGTCTTGGTCTACAGTCAAAAACAACAGTGCCCCATGCAGGGCTCAATACAGATACTACTCCCTTGTTCGACATGTTTAAAGCAGCTTTGTTATCAGTACTGGACATTCAACTAGATCCAATTTTACTCCACTTATCCTAACTGCTTCACTACTAAGAGACTGCATTCCATCACACTCAAGCCCCCCAGTCCCAAGGGCCACAGACAATATTGCCTGTGGTAATGGTAACAGTAATGGCAATGGTATGGAACCTGGTCTCAGGCTCTCTCCCAGGTCTGTGATGGAGGTTGTTACAAAACAAACAAGTCACTTAGTGTCTGAAGCTGGGCTCGCTATGACAATACCACCTGTGAATAATAAAGAACCTCCGACTCGTCAAGTCAACTGCAAGGGAGGGGCATTTGAACCCAGAGTATCATCAGCCTCAAGGTCCCAAAGCTGGTGGGTCCAACAGCTTCCCAGATGACGGGCGGGTAGGAATGATTCCAGGGGAACCCAGCAACCCCTCTCAGAGTTTGTATACTGTCCACCTTCCACCAGAGTCCACCCCGCTTGTTATGGTTTTAGCCAATGTCCCTCATCTTGACCCGGGGATCAAGGAAGACTTTGACCAGCTGAAGAACAAAGTGGTGTATTGGTTAAATTCGACCACCGCTCCCGGACTGAGGGTGGAAGATCAGATTATCTTGACGCATAGGGTAGCCTGGGTGGGCAGAGCTAAGAATGCCTGGGCCGGGGACTGTGTTATCATTAATTTTTTTTATTTTTTATTTTTTATCCTCATATGACCTCCGTAAATGAAACAACCTCTTGATCTGTGCCACCCCTGTTGCTCTTATCTATGGGGTCCAGACTCAGCTGATGTTATTTATGCAAAGCCCAGTCGCACCACACATCGTGAGCTGACCAAGAGGTATAATCATTGGATAGTGTAAAATAGTTTAAACAGCATCTGTACAGTCTAACAGATTCCAAAATAACCCCAGATCTGATCTATCTCTATTCAGATTAACCTTTTGGTCCAAATCTCTAAAATATCGTACCGCATTCCACCAAGCTCTCCATGTTGGGGGCACAGCTTGGCGCCATAACTTACAAATCTCCCTTCTTGCTAAAAGAACTAGGTAGAATACCAGTTTACTTTGTAACCCCGAGAGCCCCAGTACCCCTTCGGGCTTCAGTACAATACCAAAAAGGATAAGAGAAGGGCTTACCTCAACCTCCATGCCAAGAACATCGGACAAGGTCTTAACCATACTGCCCCAAAATTCTTGAATCATTGGGCAAGCCACAAAAATGTGAACGTCATCCGCTTTCGGGACTCCGCATCTCAAACACTTTGCTTCTCTATTACACCTTATTTTGGCGAGCTTCAAAGGAGACCAGTATATCCTGTGGAGTGTGAAAAAGTGATTCTTCCTGAGTGCAGAAGATTTAATCAATGGGTATAAAATATCTAAGGATACTTGCCATAAATTTTCCAGATCTTCACTCGGCAAGCACCTCTCCCAGACCAGGTATGGACGCTCCATTTTTCTATCCGCTGCAGCAAGAAGGTAGTGGTATCACAGTCCTACTTCCTTTTTTTTGACAGTTGGGTCTTGTAAGTCATCTTCCATGATGGTATCCTCAGGGGTAGACCAACATTGGCTCTTACACCATGAGGAGATTTGATAGTACTTAAATCTGGAGAGAGCTCCACTAGTGAGGTTCCTCCAGACTTCCCAGGGGTAGCATTTATTGCCATCCACTATGTCCTTCCAATCTGAGACTCCAGCCTCCTTTAATGGCTGAGCTAAAGCGTCTAAGAGGCATTCTGGTGTTCCTGGGGAGTCCCACACTGGGGCCCATTCACTGTAATAGGACAATCCCAGACAAACCCGACACTCCGACCATACCTTAGCCGCCATAGATAAAGTCTTCAGCCTAACCTTTTTAAAATATTTAGGGGCACCAAATTTGTACATGAAGCCTACCTCATCTAGGTCTAAAAGCATAGCTTTGAACATACTGCCAATCAGGGAGCTGTCTGGCTTTAAAAGTAACATCCTGCAATTTTTTAATTGGTATGCCCAGCAGTACAACTGGAGATCCGGCAGACCCATACCTCCCTGTGACAATTTCCGCCTTAGTTTCTTCCAGGACAGCCTGATCCCTTTAGCTGCCCAGATAAATGAGGAGATCTTACCCTGCATTTTAAGAAGATCACTTTTATCAAATTCCAAGGGTATATTATTAAAAAGGTAGGCATACTTGGGGAGGACACACATTTTAATCAGATTGACTTGGCCATAATGGGATAACGGCAAACTCTGCCATCTCTTCAATAAGATCTCCACCTCCTTAGAAACTTTCTCTAGGTTTATTTTAGGGATCTTTCCTATGTCCTGAGTTATTATTACTCCCAGGTATCTAAGTTCTTTAGCAAGCCTCACTCCCTGAGCTGGAGTATTCCAAGCCATAATCTCGGTCTTATCACTTTTGACTTGATATCCCGACATTTTGCCAAAAGCCTAAATTTCGACCAGTAACTCAGATAACGTGGGGTTAACGTTTGAGGACAATAAAATGAGGTCATCTGCATACAATGCTACCTTCCTAGTAAACCCATTAACTTTAAAGGGGGAGATTTTATCATTCTGCCTTAAACTTTGGGCCAATGGCTCGATATACAGATCGAAAAGAATAGGGGATAATGGACACCCTTGCCTCGTGCCTCGCTTAATTGTTACTGCCGCAGTAAGACTTCCATTAACCAAGATCTGGGCCCGGGGGGTTTTATATATTTTTTTAAGGACTTCCCTAAAAATGTCTCAGAAACCAAAAGCCTTCAAGGTGTTATTTAAGTAATGCCAATTGACTTAGTCGAAGGCTTTTGCTGCGTCGACAGTAATGATGGAGAGAGGAACCCCTTGTGTTGTTGCCAGATCAACTGAGCCTATTAGGGAGTAAACCAAGTCCAGCATCTGCCTGCCCGGGAGGAAACCCTTTTGATCTTGATGGATTATTGACCTCACTATCTTACTAAGCCGAGCATTCAATATGCCTGCAAAGATTTTATAATCACAGTTTAGTAATGATATGGGGCGATAGGATTGACACTGAGTTGGGTCCTTCCCGGGCTTCAAAATAAGGGTGATAACAGCCTCACTCCATGAATCCGGCAGAGAAGAATTTCCTCTAAGGATTTCATTAAACAATCTTAGCCAGATCGGAATAATTTCATCAGATATTAACGTATAGACCTCTATTGGGATTGCGTCAGGTCCTGCTGCTTTCTCTTTCTTAGCTTTATTTAAAACTGCAAGTATTTCACTCCCGTCTATATCTTGGGTGAGTATTTTTTGGCTAGCCAAATTCAATTTTGGTAGTTGTTTCTCAGAAAGCCACTGATCTATAACCTCATCCTCGACCATTAACTCCTCGCTATATAAGCTTTGAAAGAATTCCACAAAAGCTTTCTCAATATCCCTCTTTTCCTCCACCAGTTTGCAATCAGCCATAATCTTACTGATGTAATTACGGGATCTATCAACTCTACTTTTCATGGCGAGTAGTTTACCACAATTCTCACCCTGGTCAAAATCTCTCATTTTACTTGCCTACCACTTTTGGAGCATAATTGCTTCAGTTTTGAGCCTAAACTTCAACTGTAGATCTTCGACCCTTGCTTGTAGAGTTTCTTTCTCCCCATCAGCCACCTGTCCCCTTTTTAAAGCTGTCTCTGCAAGTGCTAGTTGTTTCTCTAAATCTACGATCTCATTTTTTTCTGATCTAGCCCAACCTGCAACCGCACCCTTTAATGTCCCCCTCAGCCAGGCCTTAAAGGCATCCCACACTATATGCAGAGGGGCCGAATCTAGGTTATAATGAAAGAAGGTAGCTGTTTCTCTCTTTAGTGTATCGGGGGTCGAAGGTTGCAAAAGAAATCTCCTATTCAGGGTCCACCTCCTCAAAATCGGCTCAGAGGGAAGTTCTAACTTTAAGACAATAGCACCATGATCCGAAATATGACTTGGTAGATATTCTATTAACCTTACTGTTTCTAACTCCGAGAGATCAATAAATATATAATCAATTCTGGAATAATGGTGATTTTTTTTACTATAAAAAGAATATTCCCTCACCTCACCCATTTTTTTCCGCCAAACATCACAGAGATTGAAATTTTTTTGCATTGTGGCTAAGTAAGCTTTAACACGTGGTACCGCAATCTGTGTTCTAGGGGAAGATCTATCTAGTTTATTATTAAGCCAGACGTTAAAGTCACCACCTAGGATCAGGGGGGCTTCAAAATCTGCCAAGGCTAAACATAGATTATTCAGATGGTCGGTATCGTCCTCATTCGGACCATAATAATTAGCTAAAGTATTTCTAGTACCTTGGCACCTCACCTCAGCTAATACCCACCATCCTCTGTCATCTATCTGTGACTTAATAAGCTCCACTCCTGCGTTTGTTTTAAATGATTATAACCACTCCCTTTGAACAACATTGTTGGTCAGAGGCTACAACCCTCTCAACCCATCTTAGCTTCCTAAACAAAGCCTTGCATTCTGATTGCAGCAAACGTGTCTCTTGAAGCATGAGTATCTTGGCCAGATTATCCCTAAGATGTTGCAAGACCAAGTGTTGCCTTCTCTTGACTCTCAGACCGTTCACATTCCAACATAGAATCTCAAGGGACTCACCTCCCCCTAACCCAGATCTCACCCTTTCATATTCCTGGTTCTTCCCTAAGCTACATCTACAGGTAAATATTAAGTCACATGAGGTCCTATTTGGGATTTTAATTTTTTTATTTTTTCCCAATGCTCCCCACCTGCACACATGAAACACCCACCTGCCCTCCCTCCCCACCCTTGGGAACCCTCCCTGACCATTCATTGGCAAATAATAATTTGCCTTTTTCGGCCGGAGCCCACTTACCTCAAAACAAGAAAAAAGCAAAATGTAAGAGAGATATAACAACTGAGCTCCCTTCACCAACCATATACTTCAATTTCAGCTAGCTGCTGGTTTCTTATGAGTCAAAAAACTGTCCACTTCTTCTGGTGATCTAAAATTGTACATCTTATTATCCAGCATGACCTTCAGAAGTGCCGGGAACCTTAACTGGACTTGCGCGCCTAGCTCTTTTAAGGAATCTATCCGTTTGCCTAATTCCCACCTTCTATCCTCTGTGATACGAGAGATATCTGATCTTATTCTGCAAGATGCGCCTTGTATATGGATAGTTTTGAGCTTCAGAGCAGCCCCAAGTAATTGTTCCTTGAGAGTATATGATTGAATATACACCAAGATTTTACTGGGCTTCTTCCGTCCCGGGTTTAGCTTAAACGGGTCCCTATGGACCCATTGGATCTCGGACTCCCAGACGGACGCTGAGGCAAACTGGGGGAATGCTTTAGTCAGGATCTCTATAACAAAGGTCTTAATGCTATCCCCTTCCATTCCTTCTGCTAGATCCAGAATCCTGATATTGTTCCTTCTGGAATTATTTTCAAGTCTCTCCAGTCTTTCCGAGAGGTCTTTCTCCTTTTCCTTTAGCCTACTCATTTCTAGAGTGTTCCCCTTCACGTCCAGACTAAGCTCTCCCACTTTATTCTCTAGCTCCTCCATACGATAGTTAGTGCCGAAATGCTCTCCTCTAGAATAGTGCATGTATCCTGTATCTTTTTCGGTTTTACTTCTGAAATGGAAAAACGTTCCTTAATCTCTAGGGACAGCTGGGTCAACATCTCCTGTATTGAATCCGAGCCCTGTTTTGTTATCACCTGCATCCTGTCTGTGGTTTCGTTCCCTATATAGGGACCATCCTCTTGCGGGTTTACCTCAGCTAGAGAGCTTGGCTCAGTAAGGATAGAGAATCTATTTGACAATGTGATGGCAGAATCTGCTGGCGTAATGTTCTGTGCCGAGGATACTCCCTGCTTTACAGTTTCCTTATTACTCTGCATGTTCAATTTAAAGTAGGACCTGAGTAATGGAGTCACCCTTGCTGGTGGCAGGGTAGATTTCTTCTTCCTCTCCTTAATGGGGGTCAGTTTCCCTGCCTTATCCGGCAGTTTCCTAAGTCTGTGGTTGCTTGGCGCGGCCTCTAAAACTTGACTAGGGAGTATAGTTTGGTGTGGAGGGAGTTCCTTCCCTAAAAAAGTGCTAGATCTTAGTTTGTATCTTTTCCCTAATAGAGTCTCACTATCAAAAGTTAAACTAGAAGGAAGACTAGGGATTAAATTCTGTTGCACACGGGGGTCTCCTTTATATGGCTGTTTCTTTCCCCCACACTGCAGAGAGACTAACTCCATAGACCTAGATCTGCTCCTGGAGACAGAGTCATACCTTAGCTCATCTGCCTGTACCTCAATGGGATGATGGCATACGTCCAGGCAACGACGTTTCCAAATAGCCAAGGGCCCAGAGCATACCTCCATATGGGACCAGCTCGTCCCTTGCGCACTTACTGATAGACAACAGCATAGTGCGTGCAAGCCCTTCCTGGGCTGATCCGGTAACAGGGGGTCAACTCGGACGAGCGAGGCCGGGCACAACGAGGCTCACCAAGCACTCCGGCGGCTCTAAGAAGGGCAAAAGATGGTCCACCACACATCCGGTACCGGGGGGCAAAAAAAAAAAGAAAAAGCGGGGTTTAAACATCTATATGGTGCACCTCCCCTCTTATCTTAATGATGAACCTTTCCTGCCCGGGCACAGTCAGGGGAGAACTACACCTTAAACTACACCTTTAAACCCCTGCAAACCCCCTGTAAAGAAGACCCCTGTACCTTGCTCAGGGGGCAGTCCAAAGCCAAAACTTCCCAGCTTCTCTACAGTCCCAACAGTCCCAACAGTCCCAACAGTTTCAACACTGTAATTCCCAATGGTCTGTATGGAGTGAAAATGCTCACTGTTTGTTAGCCTCGCTGAGTCTAGAAAAGAAAGAAAGACAGACTGGATCCTTGTTGGCGGGTGAGAGAGATCCAGAACAGTGCCACTGACCCCCGGCCGGGAGTCAATGAGCTTCTCCAGCTTACGGTCGCCACCTCCAGCTTCAGGAGTGAACCTAGAGCGAGCAGCACCTCGCTGACCCGCCCCCACAACTCGCAGCCGCGGACCGCCCCACGCCCCCGCGGATCCACTGGGCTACCGCGACAGGCTGCCTTGACACGGAGTACAGAGGACTCACGCTGCGGAGCTAACCGGGCGAAAACCCGGCAAAGGCAGACAAAGGCAGACAAAACAGCACTCCAAAAAGGTACAAAACCACAACGTCAACTAACTGCAGCTACCGAACCTCATCATACCAACGGGAGTTCAGGTTCGAAATGAGGTTAGTGGAGCTCGACCCGCGACCGGCTTCCTAGCTGGCTGCCATGTTCCCCCGAAAGCTCTCCGTTATCATTAATTTTAACAATGATTTTATAGTAAACAGAATTTTATGTTCAGATGCGCAATTTAACTACAGGAGTCGGAACTCGCCAATTGTGGCACTCCCATTGGGCTACTTTTATAGGCCCCAGAGTCATCTTTTCCCGCTTTTAGGCAACCCACAGGAGCGGCCCTAAGACTAACCCTTAGCGTAGTGGGCATAGGGGGGCTACGCGGAGGGCGACGGAGGTACGAACAAACTCCGTGGCCCTCCACGTAGCCCCGCTACGCCACCCGCCTCGACCCCCCCTATATAAACAATGAATTTTAGTACTTAAAAGTAAATTAAAACCCACTTACCTGTACTGCGGCGTCCCCGGGCTGCCCTCCTCCTCTTCGTCACCGTTTCTTCTAATCCAAGTGAAAATTGTGCATGCACGCGCGCCCACGCATGCGCATTTCTCATAAGAAAGCACATGCGCGGACGCGCAAGCATGCGCAGTTTTCAAAGGATTAGAAGAAACGGCGACGAAGAGGAGGAGGGCAGCCCAGGGATGCCGCAGTACAGGTAAGTGGGTTTTAATTTACTTTTAAGTACTAGAATTCATTGTTAATATAGGGGGGTGGAGGCGGGGGCTGGCCAGCTCCGCTACGCTGCAGAGTTTGCGGAGATTTGCCTTCTCTGCATTCTCCGCGGAACACGGAGAAGGCAAATCTCTGCATACTCCGCGGGCGGAGCGGAGGTCTCCTCCCGGGGCTACCTAAGATGTGGGCTACAGGAATCAACATGAGGTGATAACGGGGGTAAGCTTGGCAAATAGGTTCATGCCCTCGAGTTCACTAGATGGATGTGATTGACGGTGTGTTGGCCCCCAGGATCCAGGCGTTCTTCCATCATAGGGGGAGGCACGGCCTCTGGATCTGGGACCCCATGAGTGTGAATGGTGTAATTTCATCTCCTGGAACATCGCAGGGCTCACGAGTAAGATCGAGGACCCCGACTGGTTACTCTTTGTTAAATGCTTTGATGTGATTTGTCTCCAGGAAACATGGGCTGTAGAGAACAGATTTCATCTGGAGGGTTATATAACTTTTTTTGTGCCAGCTACCCCCTTTGTGCTGGGGCGAGCAAAGGGGGGCCTTGTAACCTATTTCTTAGTAGCAGTCTGAGGTAGCCCCGTCGCTTTGTCCCATCTTTCCCCTACTCTACATGCAATGATATTATCCAGTTTAAAAAGCAAGCTCCTGCTTTTAAATTTCTATAATGCGGGAGAAGCTCATATGGAAGAAAGTAACATCACACGGCTGGGGTCTAAACTAATGGAGCATTACACTGAGAGGACAGAGTTACCACAATATCCTTATAGCAAGGGACTTCAATATCCACATGTGTGGAGATATCAGGCAAGGGGGCGTGACAGGCATGGGTTGCGCGCGACAAGTTGGTTTGCACATGGAGCACACCCCTCAGTCAACCACATTAAATGCTATCCTGCAGGAATTTGACTTAACATCTGCCATGAACAAGTTGCCTCCAGAGAAATCTGACATCGTCCCCACCTATATCGGGAGAGGGTGTGAGACCTTCATCGATTTTATCTTCGCCTCCACACCATTTTATTTTTTGATCGAGGATTTCTCATTTAAGGCGTGCACACACAGTGACCATAATCCTGTGTGCGTTTCAACAGGATGGCCTCGAGTAAATAAGGTCAATAAAGAGGCTTCGGGGGCCACCCTTTAAGCGGTGGAAGGGGGAGGAGAAGTGGGGTCAGATTGTCCCTGAGCAGCTCCATGAGTCCCTTCTAACTCAGTGTCATGGGGAGTTTTCCACCTGTTTAGATAGTGAGGCTGCCCCATCCGACATTATGGAGGCCTTTGGAAATATGTCCAGTGCCATAGTAAAGCTACAACGGTTCCAGGGTAGGTGTCTACCGCACTCAGGACCAAGATGGTTTGACTCGGAGTGCTCTCGTGCTGCCAGGAAATTGAAAGAGGCCCTGGGAACGACACCTCGAGACCAGGTGGTTGTTAAGTGCCTTCAGAGAGCCTATAAGGCTGCTCTAGCAAAGTGTAAGTATGCCCTGAAAGAGGAGGCCTGGTCAGAACTAGTAGAGGCTAGCATTCTGAGCAATAGCTCGAAGTTCTGGAGCATTATTAACAATCCCTTCTTTATAGGAGACACTAGCAACATAATGGATGCCCATATCTCAGAGGAAGACTGAGTAAACCAATTTCAGGGCATGTTCCAGACTGATATACTGCCGATACAAGGGCAGGAAGGTGTGGAGGGCAAATCGGGGGTTGTTTTTTCAGCACAAGAGGTAAGAGCCGGCATTCTGGGACTGACTAAAAACAAGGCACCTGGCCCTGATGGAATACCACCAGACCTTTACATCGCAAACGTGGACTCATGGGTGCCTGTACTCACAGCAGTTATTAATGCATTGGTTCAGGCCGGCTGCCCAGATTCCTGGGCCCTATCGACCATCGTCCCAGTCTTCAAAAAGGGAGATTGGGATAGTACTCTTTGCTATGGGCCCATTTCCCTTCTGGATTCTGTGGTGAAGGTGGTAGACGCATGGTTTTAGATAGACTTGAAACCTGGGCAGATGACAATAAAATCTTAGCTGAGGTACAATATGGTTTCAACCCAGACTGACATACTTCAAATAATCAAACTTGACCACTGTGCACTGTAACAGTGTGCTATTGCTTCTAATGATCCAAACAATATAGCATAAAAATCCACTTAATTCATTTTACATAAACCTGTTTCACAGCAAAGTTTGAAAAAACATGAACATAAACAATACTCGTAAGCAAAAACAAGTTTGTCACAATTATGACTTCATTTATTCTGTTGAAGACACAGAAAATTCATTTCATCTAGACGATGTGGAAAATATTCAACTTTCATGCCCAATGCATTTCGGGCAACTCGGCCCTTCTTCAGGGGCTTAAATCTATAAATAAAAAAAACAATATCTTTTATCAGATATGAACAATGTGCAGGGGATTATCTCAATAAAAATATACATGATGTGGGAAAGTTTAAAATCATGATTGACCCTGGCGCCACAAATTCAGTAATTGCTGAGGGTCAGGGAGACGAAGTGAAGTTGCAGCGGCAGCCAGGACTCTGTCACTGCCTGGACTCACCAATGAGCTGCGTGGGAAACCCAAATTCTCGTGAGTCGCGTTCTTGCCTGAGCCTGCCCTGGTATGTTCTATGTTGAAGTAAGTGAGTCAGTGCTTTATTGCTGCAGTGCACCCTGCAGTGCACCCTGTAGTGTGTGGTGTTAAATAATTCCTTTAAAGGCCGCGCGCAGCAGGCAGCTGTCTGCAGTCAGTGGGTGCCGGTTGTGTTACAGTACTGTAGTTCAGAAGCCCTGGCATAGCTGCAGGTGAGGTTGCCAGCCGCGGGCAGTGAGCAAGTATGACTGTGTACAGCACTGGGGCATGTTGTGCCACATAGTGTAACATCAAACGACATCTTAGCACAGTCTGATTAATGGAATGTGATGCAGCAAAATACTGTAAGGAATATGTTCTGTGTTCTGCCTCGTTCGTCACTGTGGTGCCACCATTTCCAGCCGTGAAACTACACACAGTGTGACTGAACGTCATATTAGACAAACTATCATCCAAGCCTGTACGGCAGAAAATATCCCTATCTTTGAAATGCTAACTATTTCTCTGTGAAAGACACGCATATACTGACGTACCACGGTGCACTGCAAACATGCTTCACTTGCGGAGTGCTTTCAGTTTTGTTAAGGCCTCAGACCTCGTTGCGCCAGTGCGTTTGCGCACATTTTCAAGCGCTTTACGTTTGCCGAGTGCAGCCTGGGCCCAACGCGTGCTGAGCAGATTTTATCTCTGTAACGTTAATCGTAGCACCAGCCCCCGGACATCATGGTTTCACCACCCTACAGCTCTCTGTTGTGGCTGGCGCGAGCTGATGCATGTGCGCTCCTGTCAGCTCAGGTGAGACAGAGCTGCACTCACAGGAGGGACACTCATGGCCTGCAGCCCTACTGGAATTTAGGCAGCCGCTTCATGTCTGGTGTAGGCACTACCACTGAAAGGCTTCTGGTCGGTGCAGGCTGAGCAGCAGCACGATGTTTTAATTTCAAAATCCGGCCACCACCAAGAATTGCTTCTGCCGCCGACCGAATTCATAATTCAACGACCTCTAGGACTTCCTGAACAGTGCTCCTCTCGCCTGGTTGTGGCGATTATTTGGTGGCTATGCCAGTCATGGTGAGAGTGAGAGTGGGCTCCGTGCGTCTAAACGCAGGGCACAGCCCTGAAAGCGTGCCACACCGTGACCTCTCACCATCACTACAAGCTGCAGATGGGCCAGTCTTCTCTTGTCTCCAGCACATCACAACACTATCAGTCAGATCAACGGTCTGCAGTGAGTGGCCCCACAGACTCCAACTACAGCGACCAGGCTGAGCAGCAGGAATTATTTACCCAACACTCAGTGACTCTGTAGGTAAGTGAAAGATAAAGTGATCATTTATCATGTTCCTGCTGCAGAGAGATCAGAGTTGTCTTGTGCAACTTTTGACTCTGCAGTAGCACAGAGAGAGAGAGTTAACATGCCTGCTGCAAAGAACGTCTATTCTGCATATCACAGAACAGTATTTTTATGTGGGTAGCTCAGGGGATTACTGCTTTTGTCACATATATTGTTTTGTTACTTGCAATTCATAAATTTCAATCCTAATCTACAGTAACCTTAAAACTGTTATCAAAGACTTCAGCTGCATGTAAAGTGCTATGCCAGAGATAGCCACCATAATGCCAAGGACCACACAATAGGCCAATAATGGGTACCATTGTGTGAATGCCACCTTTGTGTCAGGTCTAGACACCATTAATACTATGGATGCCCAAAATATATTAAAAACGGTAATCAGGGTGGCACCATAAGTTCAAGGATGCCCTCAGTTTGTCAATGGTGGCCACCATTATACAACATGTGGCTACCTCAATTTGACAATGATGCTAATATCCGAACACTGGCCACCACCGTGTCATGCCAACATTATGCCAGGGCTAGGCATTATAATGCATGCGAGTTTTGTACTTTCCCTAAATCAGCACATAGAGCACTGGAATGTTTCACATTTCCCTTTTCAATGCACTAGTCATTTTAGCTCATTTATTCCAAAATTGTGCTTTAAATGCACTTTTAATTTTAATGTTTTTCAAAATTTTCACAGAGCAGGGGAACCTCCTATCAAAACCTTTACTTGGAGCAAGGCTCACTTGCTGAAATTCAGATCGGGTATTACATCTGCCTTTCATCAGTGCCAGTTGAGGATGTGGGCGGAGCCAATAGAGAGTGGGTGGAGCCAGTGGAGGAAGTGGGTGGAGCCAGGTGAAAGTGGGCGTGGCCTCCGACAAATATTTGAGCACCTGCACTTCATATTTTACAAATTAAGCACTGACTGACCTGGTTTAACAATGGGAGGGACTACCTCTCAAAAAACTATCCGGTTAAAGGCGGTCAAATGCTGACTCTGGAAAACATAAAACCCTGCTATTATCAACCTAACTCCAGGTGACTAGGCAACTCTGCTAAAGGATCTGCTGCAAAAACGTTCTACTGCCATGCCTCCTCACCTCTTGTAAATTGGGCGAAATCGCTCAGTATCCTCTTCATTCAAACTCGATCGAGTGAATGATCACGGCGGCTGCTTCCGAGATAAACATCATGCAGGCAACAACATCAACGATGGACTAAAGAAATGTAGGGCACTCGGGGGTAACAGTTGTGGTCGCCATGATGGAACGGAGATTACAACATGTAGGATGGTGACGCGAAGTGTAAGAAGGGTTACAATCATACAGCAAAACGGCCAGGTGCCTATAAGGATCATGACGGGGATACACGGGTGAATGTTACCGGTGGACTACCTCCAAGGCAACTTCATCAATGATGGACTAAAGAATGTGGGGCACTCAAGAGGTGGCAACAATTGGTCGCCATATTGGAATGGTAATATCAACTTGAATAAAATGCGTAAATACTACTAGACGGACTGAAGCCTAATGAAATCATGGAAAAAATATACTGATAACAGAGCCTGGAAGGAGGCTACATAATACACAATGGGTCCACTAAATTCTTGATGTCGGGATACCCAACTCAAGGGTTGAATAGAGGATAAACTAGGTTGGAAAAGACGGAGGTGAAAAAAGAAGAAAATTACAATTTAAGAAATAGGCTGCTTCGCTACATGGGCCTAACTCAGGAATATAACACTACCTCATGAGATCTATCGAGCCAAATGCATTGCGAAGACCAGTTATGGGAGCGAGATATGGGGTCACACCGGGTTGGAGGCCCTTTAAATCGCTAAACATACCTTCATAAGACGGGTACTCTCATTACCGCAAAGTATCCCATCTTATGTTGTGCATGAAGAGTTGGGGATGGCTTTTCTTTCTGCCGAATTGGCTTTTCGCCCATTAGCTTTGTGGATAAAGATTTGGGCAAAGAAAGAAAATGCCCTCAGTAAGGATATTCTAAAGGACCGTCTCCCCCTTGATCATGTTAATCGCATCCGCTGGCTAAAGTATGTAAGAGAAGGCCTTTGTAGTCTGGGAAGGGTGGACTTATTTGATAAACCAGAAGGCACTAGTATGAGGGATTTTACCTGGGTAAAAGAGTTTTTTTTTTAGAAGGCACCGTTGTGATAGAGAGGAAACAGAGATGAGCAAGCCTAGCGTGCAAAGGTATATCATATTAAAAACCATACCAACTATTGAACCATACCTCTTAGGTATTAAAAGTAATCATGATCGCTTCCTACTGACAAGATTTCGGCTTGATCTTTTCCATGACCTCTTGGCCCAACCACGTGGTGCTTATAGAGGGCAGTTTCTCGTGCCCTGTGGCTGCGATGACCAGTCTCCTCAGGACATGTTTCACTTTTTATTGCTTTGCAGTTTTTCTGAGTTCCCTAGAAAGTCTTTTATTATTCCTATTCTTAAAAAGGCTTGTTTTAGGAGGGTGCGACCTGCTTTTATCTTTTTTACTACTCCTTTCACTTGACACTGTACTGTACATGCGTAGTTTTTTAAGGGCAGCCATCAGGCTTAGGTCAAGCTGTGATTAACCTCGATAGTGGGACTTAATTTACTCTATCCTGTAATTAGATCACGATGGGTATACTGTATTGCTTTTTTGAATACATGTGAGTTTTTTTATTGTTTGTATGACTTTTATGGTTTTAATTGAAAAACCAAATAAAGTTTGTTGATTTGATTTTGATAATGTTGTGCGAAGCTGGATGTGTAAACAAAGTAGTTTCAGAGAAACTAATCCAACATTGTTGTGCATGCAAAGGTGTGCAAAAGTTCACCGCTTAAATGTTATTTTCCAGGACAATTTAAGAAATAGGCTGCTTCGCTACATGGGCCTAAGTCAGGAATATAACACTACCTCATGCGAAACAAGTTACTGTTTTCATTGACAATATGTTCCTTTTGCTGTATGCAATATGCAAGATAAGGAAAACAAAAATAAAAAGATTATTTAAAAAAACATGTTGTTGTAAGCTATCACAAAGGGATGGATTTGCTGGCCAGAGCTTCTAAGGGAAGTTGTCCAGGTTACCCTTGTCATAGGTGGCAGGATTTGGAACCCAAAAACAGCAACAAAGGGCCACATAACTCTCTCTTCATAGAGATCGACAAAGCAAAGGAAGGGTCTGGTGTTTGAAAGCAGTATTTATAGCCTGTCATACATAGTGTTATTCCGGAACCTTGTAGAACATTTCTGAGTGTTTCCTGTCAATTAGTAGGAGACAGGGGCATGAAATAGAAGGTTGAGTAAACAAACACAATAAGCACTAGGGCCTTCCTGAAGATTACAGAGTTTTTCCTGTCAATAAGAAGGCCGTCTTTGGCAAGAAACAGGGGCAGAACATAGAGGTCTTTGATTGGATGGCAGTGAAGGTGAACCAATAAACAACAAAAAAGCATTTCAGGCAAACTTGAGGTCAGCAGAAAAAAAAGGCTTTTAACTAATAAGCAACGTGTGTTTGTTCAAACAAAAATTCCAGGCATTTGTACTTAGGTAAAATGATCTTTTGACAGTGCATAGCAGAGTAGATGACACCTGCCTAACTGGAAAAAGGTTATGATAAAGGAGAGAAAACAGCACAGGCAGATTGGTATGACAGGCATTATGAGACAGTGGATTTGATCTATTATTTCAGCTTGTGTTCATATGAGGGTACTCTAATCCCACTGTTCGTACATGTGTGGGTGGAAGAAACTCTACAAGAGTTCATTTAGAATGTCTGTCAGACAGGAGTGTGTGATATCTCACTTTTGTTTGTGCTTTGCCTCAAGCTGCTTCCACTGGGATATGCCTGGTAACAGACATTGGGGGAGTAAGATTGGATTAAATT
This sequence comes from Calotriton arnoldi, assembly GCA_963921515.1. Taxonomy (NCBI): domain Eukaryota; kingdom Metazoa; phylum Chordata; class Amphibia; order Caudata; family Salamandridae; genus Calotriton; species Calotriton arnoldi. Next base: position 254,531 of record CAWUFW010014718.1, read on the forward strand.
AACACTAATTGATCTTGGCATACTATTTTCTATGTCTGTCCATATGAAGTCTTTTTGACCTCTGCCTACCCAACACCCAGACTTTTGTGAGCTGTCAGGTTTTAAGGTTAACATGCATAAATCTAAAGCTATGAATATCAACATGGTTGAAATGGTGCCAGTCAATGATAAGTTATTCGGGTGTATGACCACAGTAACAGTACCAGAACTCTATGCTGATATCTTCTTAATGCTGAAAAAGGAGTTTAGACGAACAAGACAAGCTTGGCTCTAGGAGGATGGATCAAAAAATCGAATTAGAGGAAGACTTATTATTTGTCATCTCAATGCTGTCACAAACACCCTTAAGAATAAATCTTTATTATTCTTGTGACCTGTGTTAAAATTGTAAGGGGGGCATTGCTGTGCTGCAGAAAAAGAAGACAACAGCAAAAAAAGTGAATCTTCTTATCAATATTTACTTATTTAAATTAGGCTTCCATATTTTCTGATATACATAAATGCAAAACAATCTGATAAAATGTAAATATCTAGGTAAGCAATGTATCCGCATTGACGGACAATGGACCTTTTTTGGTAATATCCGAGAAATAACCTTCTCCAGGTAGGAACGGCTAATATTACTTGACTTATTGGTACAATATAAACTCAATTGCATGGAACTCTAATTTGGAAATAGGTCTATAACAACATTTAAATTATCTGCTTGGTCTTCTTGTTAAGCACTGAAACTGGGTGATGTAGGTCGACGCATTTCGGCCCCTTGCTTTGTGGCCTCTTCAGGATTTTGCAGAACAGGTGTTACCCAAACAACATGGACCATAGGGCCAGCTGTAAAATGAAGAGCAGGCTGTCGGCTGAATAGTAGACACAATAAATGCCATGATGCAACCCCGAAACGCACTGACATACATAACCAAGGATCAGCACCTAACGAGAAGACCAATAGGTCTAGTAATATTAGGCGAGAATAAAGATTAATTCTAAAGGGTGCTTGTGGCACTATTGAGGCAACAAATAATAAGTTTTCCTCTGATTCGATTTTTTATCCATCCTGTTGGAGCCACATTTGTTTAGTTGGTTTATAATTGAGTAGCCTAGGCTCTAGAGGTGTATACATGTTCTCCCCCTCCCTTCTGATTCACAGAATAAGGAGCTTAAGGCAGGCCCCCAAAAATGCCACAACCACTTCCTCTCCTTTTTTGGGTCACATTGCACTGCCGCTGGACTGCCAAGATCGTCAGCAGACCACTGGGTTCGTAGTCGGGGAAAGGCAGCTGCCATAGGGTGGTGCAGGGGAGCTGCACTGCCGTCCATATAATGAGTTGCCTGTTCCATGAGCGGACTGTGGTGGTCCGACTGCCTGCTTCAAGATGGCGGTGACGATGGATTTGGGGTGCGTACTCACCCCTTTCTTTTTCTTCCAGGCAGATTCCGACGTGGATCCCTTCACCCTAAGTGATTACGACCCTGTTTGCAGAAATCTTTAAGTAGGTTTGTTTTCAACCATATACCGCACTGCCACGACTGCCCATGTATGGGGTGAACCCTGGTAATGGGTATATAGTTTTAAAAAAATATATCATGCATATGTGTGCATCCGACACATCTGCAGTCAAAATGCACACAAAGGCATCGGTATATTTGTTACACATACTCATCACCGATGCAAGATCCCCGCTCCAGAACACCAGCCCAGTGATCAACTCGTAATACGGTGGTCTTTGGACCGCCAGCGCCGTGAGCTGCTAGCAGACGTGGACACGATCCTACGGCAGTCGGACCTCCAAACTCGTAATAAGGCCCTTAGTCTTTTTCACAAAGCCAGGATCCTCCAATGGATGCTGCTGAGAGTCCCTGAAAGGTGGATATCCCATTGGTGAGCTCCCATTGAACCTATTTGTTTTGAAGCCAAAAGCTTCAAGAAAGACAAAGTCGGATATTGCAGCTGCCTAGGTCACTTTGTTATTAGAATAGATTAGCTGGCTTACCTCATTCAAAGGTTTTACCTTAGAACCTAGTCATCATCAAGAAATCGTTATACGGTTTTCAAAGAACCATAAAAGAACACAATAAACTCTTTGCAGCACTACTTTAAAAGATTCACACAAACACATTGTCAAAAATATAGGCTAAAAACTGTCTCACATTCCCCACTACAATTAGTACACATTACCTTTCAACTGATCACCCTTCCATTGATTTCCTATATCTTACTGCAGCTTTCAGAAAGGAGCATACCCTTGGCAGATAATCGGGGCTCCTAAATTCTGCAAATACAATACAGCTTCTTTGCAAACCACAATTCTGGAATCCTTTAAAAACGTTTTTAAAAATTGTATAAAACATATTTTACACTATTTACAAAAGAAAATAAAGTGCAGTAGAGTCTGAGGAGAAATTCCATCACATGGGCAGGTAGGTAAAATAGAACTCCAGTTGTGGATGTCCTTATATAAACATTGCAATCTCCATACCCTACTGTCTCTAAAAATGAAAGAGAAGCGATTTGTCTCTTTTAATTAATGCCAAAGTAAATAACAAAACTGAACTAGGAGATGCCATGGTAATGAAATAATTTTTCACTATTACCTTGGAATACTCCTAATCATGGCACTGACTAAAACTAAACTCCTTGTATCTATTTCTCACAATAATTTTCTCTGATTTATTTAAAATGAATGGTGCATGGAAAAAGTTGGGTAGGTAGACCAAGGTCTATAAATAATATTTTACATATTTCATCAATGGAATGGAATGGCATCTGTGAAGCTGGAGACAGTCCAACCATACTTCCCTATTTAAAGTTGCTTTATCGTTGGTCCATATGTTTGCCCACAAAAGCAGCAGGGCCAATTTAACAGTGTCGAACTCTGAGTGCATAACAAAATGTGAACTTGTCAATGGGAGATTAAGAATACACCTACAGGAGGGGCGTGGCCAACAGGATGGCCGGATAGCTGCATTCTCCGCTAGCTCCGCCGGCCCCGAATGAATCCTGACTATTATCCTGACCCTCGAAGACTGAAAACTGCCCTAGTGCTGACCGGAGGGTGTGCTGAGGCTGATGCGGGCTGGATGATCGATGACTGAGGGGTTTTCACTGAGATACGAGCCCTTCCTGCATCGCCATCGTTGAGCGGCCCTTTAAGATGGCGGCCTGCCGGGGCGGTCGGTGGTGATCTGTGGAACCCGCGACAACCCTGGGTTGCGAGGTGAAGGGGGAACACGCCGCTTGGGCGCCGACACACCGGGGAGCAGACTTTGTAGTGAGCAATGTCCCCACCCTCCACGGGCACAGCAGAGAGGAGCAGTGAAGGTCTGCCCGGTACAGGCGCCGCATCGGACCTGTGGTACCGGGACGGGTGGACTAGAAGAGCCTTGCCGGCGGAGGGGTGACTCCTGACTCCCGGAACTGGAGCCGAGCTAAGGCTAGATCTGCGTGCTAATTCCTGGTAAGTGGCTCGGAGGTTGAGAGCGGACGCTTCCGTTTTCCCCCCGCTGTGGCGGACAGCTGCGGAATTGAAGGAGACTGCGCGAGTCGGCTTGCCTGAGGCTGCGCGACCCTGAAGGACTTTTCCAGCCACTGCAAAGGAGGGAGCGGGGACAACGGGCCCATGACCACATTGTAGTTCAGAGTGGGCCATAGGACTGAGAGCGATTCAGGGGTCCAACTGGTGGACTCTTCCTTCTACCCCTGTGGCCTTTAATATTGTCCATGGGAGCTGCCTGATTGAGAGCTGTGGGGACTGAGAGCGTTGCGGACCCCGGGGCACATTTCTCCACCCTGGGCTAGATAGATGAGGCTTTCCAGGCGCCGGCACCCAGCATTGTGGACCGTGAAGTCGCCAGACATATCGGTCTGGGACCACAATTTGAAACCTGGGGGCGAACTATCACAGAGACAGTGGGGCGAGACCAGGAGCCATGAAGAATATAAAAGCCCAGCTTCTCTGCAGGAGGAGGTCAAGGGGATGAACTGTGGATAATCCAGTGGGCCTGGCTCTGGATTCAGCCCTCCCCCCCTCTCTGTGGAATCTTGAGTTTAGTGACCGGAACATTGGAGTACGCGGCGTTAGAGGGGACAGAGGCCTGATACTTTCTTGGATGTTCAGACAAGGCAGAGGCCTCCGCGGTCCAGCTGGGTTTACGCTGCTCTGGGAGCCCCGATACACCCTAGGGTGTGAGTGCCAAGGAGGCCAACTACAGTGAACAGGGGGCCACGATTCTGGGAAAGGGAGCCCTGCCACGACACGCCACCAGATTGCTTAAGATGGCAAGAGACAAGGAGCCTAAAACGTCGAAACAGGGAAAGCTGGATCGGTTCGCCAAAGTAATCCCCGCGCCGGCGGGAGTGGAGGGAGGACTTCCTCCCCTTCCAGATAACGAGACAATACTACAGGCAATCCATGCATCTAGAGAGTGCTTGGAAGGAAAGATGGCGGAGATACGTTCAGAGGTCACATTACTACGCCACGACCTGCGAAAGGTCTCCGAGAGAGTTACCGAGGCGGAACACCGCATCTCGGAACTTGAAGATACCTCCCATGCCACGCGGAAGGACGTGACAGGACTCTTAGCTACAATGAAGGATGTGGTCTGGAGGGTCGACAATGCTGAAAATAGGGCCCACAGGAACAACCTTAGATTTATCGGCTTTCTGGAAAATGTGGAGCGAACTGACCCGGGCCAATTTCTCCTGACATTTCTAAAAGAAACCCTGCCGGAAACACAATTCTCGACCTGCTTTGTCTTAGAGAGGGCGCACCGGATGCCCAATGTTCGTCCGCCACCGGGGGCTCCCCCTCCGCCATTGATAGCCCGGTTCTTGAGCTTTCAGGACAGAGATCTAATACTCCGGGAGATGTGGAAAAAGGGGGAGATCAACTACGAAAATACACAGGTGATGGTGTTCCCGGACTATTCACATGATGTACAGAAGCTACGACGAACCTTTGACCCTATTAAGGCAAAACTTAGAGCACTCGGGATCCAATACATGCTGTTGTTTCCAGCCAAACTTAAAGTCCTCTTCCAAGGCACTACACAGTTTTTCAAACTCCGGAAGAGGCATGGTCATGGATTGAGGAACGGCCCCGGTTAGGGAGTGGGACGCCCCAAGCTCCCGCTCTGTCTGCAGAAAAGAGGATGGGTGCCAGTCAGGAAAGGCCTAAAGAAAAACGTTGGCGACGTGTACTGAAACACCGGACTGCAGCGGTGGGAACACCGGGGAGATCTCTGAGGTCCAGAGAAAGCAAGACCTACATATCGGACTCGGACGACGACCCCATCCAGGACCACACGACACGATCCCGGCAGCGCTCAAGCGACAATGCTAACACTGAACTCTCAGAAAGAGAAGAATCAGCGGATGCGGACAGTGAGCACCCACTTCTGGAGAGTATTCAACGGCTGGAGGATCCAGACCTGACCCCGCCAGAAGGAAGTACACAGCAACTGCAACCACCCAGCAATGGCGAAGAGGAATGAGAAACAGGGGCTGGACGGCTGCCAAGAGACAGTAAGATAATCCCGGGGCCTGGCAGAGTTTGTGGAACTTTGGCCTGGCGAAGGGAAGTATATTGTGTGTTGAAATTGCCTTATTGCATAGTTGATTGAATTGGGATGGGAGGGAGGATTTCAGACCTCTTGGTGGATTACCCGTGCCCGAGTTGTCATGTTGACATATTGGGGGGTGGCGCGTGGGTGCCTGAAGAGTATAGGGTGGGGGGCATGTTGGACTTCGTCAAATGTTGTGGATTATGTTTCTTGGGAGGGGGGGGAATGTTTGTTTCAGTCAGTTCACATGAATACCGAGATTGAGATGGGGGGAAGAAATGTGGGTGCTGCTCCGGGAAAGGGCTGGGCATGTGACGATTCAAAAGCTTCTTTGCAATGGCTGAGGGTGGATACACAGTATTGACATGGAATGGAATATCAAACCCGATATAATATTTTTACAGGAAACGCACCTAATGGGTTTGCACTGTTCTTTCTTGGGAAGGGGACAATACACCACCTTGGCGCATGCGGGCTTTACCAGGGGTTCGAGAGGAGTGGCTATTCTCATTAAAAAGTCACCCCCCTTTCGTATCACTCGTCAATGGGTGGACCCAGATGGGACATATGTGGCAGTGCAGGGAATTTGGCGTCGTAAGACATTTTTTCTTTTTAGTGCCTGTGCTCCCCCACGCCTGCAGCAATGTACACTGGATAAACTGACAGAGCTCCTCTTACATTCTGGCCCCGCTACGCATATTATAGGGGGGACTTTAATGATGTGAGTGAACCCTCTTTAGATCGCACTCAAACACGGCCTGGGTCCCATGAACCCATCGCATTGGCAAAGTTTCAAGCTGACAGACTTGTGGAGCCGGCATCACCCGAACACACGTCCCTATTCCTATTTCTCAGGGGCTCACAGGGTGTTCTCGAGACTGGATTACCTCTTCGCTTCAGCGGGGGAGATCGAACATGTAGAGAGGATGGAATACTTAGCTAGGGGCATCTCAGATCACTCACCGCTTCTTCTAAAGGTGGGGGGGAGGAGTGGCAACCAGGGAGTGAATTGGAGACTGAGTGCATGGGCCTTGAAGGATAAAAGAGTCGCTAGAGAACTCAGGGTGGACTCAGAGCTCTATTTTAAGGAAAACGACGGCTCCGTACAGTCGGCAGTCACTTTATGGGAAGATTTCAAGGCGGTGATACGGGACAGAGCACAAAATATAATTGCCCACAAAAAACGGAGGGAAACCCAAGAGATAGAGGCCTTAGAACGCAAGCTGGTGAGCCTAGAAGGAAGTGGACCCTCCGCATTGAGTGATCATACCCTTCGCCAAATTGAAATAACTAAACGGGAATACCAGGCTTTGGTCACTCAAGAGGCAAAGGCTCACCAACTGGTAGTCCAACACCAGCTGTACGAGACAGGAGATAGGGCGGGTAAATTACTTGCATGGTTAGGCAGGAAGGAAATGGAGTCGAGATGGGTAACGTCCATTCAAGAACGAAGCCACACTCACACCACACCCCAAGCTATAGCGGGGGCTTTTGCCCGGTACTATACAGAACTCTATGCAGCTAGACCACAAGAGAGTGAGGCACAAATAACCCACTACCTAGACACAATTGAGCTTCCTGTACTCTCCCAGGAGGAGAAGGACAGGCTTGAAGAAGATATAACGCTCGAAGAAGTAACAGAGGCCATCGCCTGCTAAAGGTCGGGGAAAACCCCGGGTCCAAATGGACTCCCGGGAGAATTTTTTTAATTAAATAGCAGTCTGCTGGCCCCGCATTTACTTAATATGTTCAGGACGTCCAAAGAACACGGGACTCTCTCAAAAGATCTCCGAACAGTGACAGTGGTGGTAATTCATAAAACGGGAAAACCCCCGGACGATTGTGGGTCCTATCGACCCATATCGCTGCTTAATATAGAAACAAAGATTCTGGCTACTATCCTCGCAACGCGCCTCTTGACTGTTATCACCCCCCTGATACACAGAGACCAATCAGGTTTTATGCCAAAGCGAGCCACACGCTTTAACCTATGACGACTGGCTAATTGGATGGACACTGTTCGGAGCCGAGTCAGTCCCCATCTGCTCCTTTCCCTGGATGCTGAGAAGGCGTTCAATACCATCCACTGGCCCTTTATGGTACGTACATTGGAGAAATTTGGATTTGTTCCAGTCTTTCGGGAATGGTTGGCGCTCCTATACAATGAGCCCGAGGCTAAAGTCCGGGTTAACGGGGCTACCTCGATGACCTGGCCGATTCAAAGGGGAACTAGGCAGGGTTGCCCCCGTCTCCCTTACTGTTTGCCCTCATACTAGAGCCCTTGGCCTGTGTTGTTAGAGCTTACCCTGGACTGGGTGGTTTCGTAGACGAGTCCCGACTTTTGGAGGAAGAACACATATCTTTATATGCGGATGACATTTTATTGTACGTCACGGACCCTGCCGTGACACTCCCCAAAATTTTGCAAATCTTTGAAGACTACGGCCGTCACACAGGGTACAAGATTAACTGGGGTAAATCCACCTTGTACCCGGTGGGAGGGGAGGTGGAGCCTCAGACATACCCGAGCTGCTTACATTTGTCAACAGAAGGGTTTACTTACCTGGGACTCTATATCACCATGGAGGATTCACTTAGTTTAGACCATAATATCAGGCGGGTCCTTTTAAATTTTCAAGAAGATGTCAAGAGGTGGAGGAAACTCCCCCTGACGCTCATGGGTAGGGCTGCCATGTACAAAATGATCACACTCCCCAGCTGCTCTATGTGTTGCAAAACACCTACTGTAAAATACCAGAGACCGTGTTCACAAACCTTAACAGCGAGCTACGCCTGCTCTTATGGGACGGGGCCCATCCACGCATAGCACTGCAAACGCTACAGAGGAACCCATACAATGGGGGCTTGGCCCTAAAAGACATCCGGGCATACTATAGAGCAGCCCATCTTATTGTCATTAACGAATGGAACCACGCTCCGAGAGACCATCCCATGTATATATGTTGGAAAGACTGCAATTTAGAAAACATACACAATTACATTATATCTATGGTGGTAAGGGTGGTAGCCGGCTCTTACAGGCCACCCAAAGGGTGCTAGAGGCATTGAAAAGTGCTGAGAAGCAAATGAAATGGGACATGAAACCTACCAGGGAGACCCCTTTATGGGAGGGAACACGACTAATTGATATTGGAAAATTGAGAGGCTTCTGACAGTGGGATTTAATAGGGATCTCTAAAATAAGGGATGTAATAGAGAAAGGCGCATTGGCTCCATTCAGCACTCTTCAAGCCACATATCAGCTCCACGACACTCAATCCTATGCCTATCTTTGACTGAAACATGCTTGGTTGGCTGAGGGGCTAGATGCAGACACGCTGCCGGAATATGCCCCATTAGAAGGCAGAATCTTTCAAGAGGAGATTCCCGCCAAGGCCATCTCGTTTACATATAAAATACTAATCAACAGCATGCTTGACACACTGGGTTCACTTCGAACTAAATGGGAACTTACCACTGGCCCGATGGATGACATTGATTGGGAGGCCGCTCTTATGCACCCACATGAGGTGGCGATCAAACTGAGATTACGCCTTATCCAATATAAAGTCCTACATAGGACTTACTTTGATCGAGCAAGGCTACATAATATGGGAAGAGTAGACACCCCGGACTGCCTCAGATGCCACACAGAGTGCGGTACATTTATACACACCCTCTGGGAATGCAGCCGGATTCAAACATATTGGAATAAGATTGTGAGGGAGCTCAACAATATACTGGAAGGCCAACTTGAGATGGAAGCTAAGTTCCTCCTATTGGGAATCCCTTCTGATGTGGATCTGCCACGAAACAAACTCATATTGGCTAACTTGGGGCTGGTGGTAGCCAAGAGGGACATAGCTAGATACTGGGGGGCCCAACAACTCCCTACACTTAAAGAATGGAGAACGTGTCTCGATCTATACATGGTGGTGGAACAAGTGACCTACAAAGCAAGGGGTTGTCCTCAAAAATTCCGGAAGATATGGGCCCCTTGGATAAAATATTATGGTTTGGAAATAGGGGGAGAGGGAGAGGGAGTGAATTTGACACCGGGAAGATCGGGGGAAGAGCCTTGAAAATTGCGATGTCTGACCCACTGTCAATAAATGTGGATACTTCTGATGTAACCTTCGGCATTTGTACATATGTGGCACATGAGCCTAAATGCATGTTCTCTCTTGGAGGAAATGTTGATATATTATTTGCCCTACAACAAAGGCTACGGCCTGACTTCCAATTTGTATCGTGTATTCATGACTTGTTTGATTGTATGTTTAAATCACAAAACATAAATAATTTTTTTTTTTTTAAAAAGAATACACCTTCAGATGCAATTTTCTTCAGGCTGTAAAGCTGCTGGGTTTAAACAATCCCATATCCCGTCTCGAAACACTGCCCCAGGGATACACTGTTAAGCGTATAATTTTGTTAAAAGGCACAGTGGAGCCCTTAAATGTTTTTATAAGGGAGATTTAAAATACACCCAAATGTGAGTTTAAACATTGCTTCACTGCACGCAGCCCAGGACGAAAACTGTACTGAAACGTCGATAAAATGTTAGTCTGGCCGCCCATTCCGTTTTGCTTTGAAAAAAGTACTATACCAAACTTTTCACTGTACTATCAATAAGAGATATGTGATGGTAACAATTCTGTAGGTTCCAGTCCCCATTCTTGAAATTGGGGACTATGATCGTCTGTGTCTAGGATTCCGGTATCTTGGAACTAAATGCGTTATGAATACATTTGTGAGCATGGTGCCCCAGAGTTCACTGTTACTTTTTATTAAGTCCATTCTAGCCAAACTTTGATCAAATGAATCCACTAACTCTTCTACTGATAGTTGCAAGGGAGTGGAATTTTGCAGTCTTATGTTTAAAGATAACAAATTTAAGGCTGGGTCATTCACTGCCTGATACTAAGGGCTCGATTACGATATCGGGCGGACCTCAGTCCGCCCAACACGGCTGTGGCCTCGGGACCAACCGACCTCCGGTCGGATGTCCCAACACCTCTATTACGATGCAACTGCACATGGTACGGTCACATACTCCCATTTCTCTATGGGAGCTTGTGTTACAGCCGTAAACCGGCCGTAACACAAGCTCCCATAGAGAAATGGGAGATTGTGTTGATCCCTGCACCCCGTGGTAGGCACCTCAAGGTGCCTGCCAGAAGGTACAGGGATCAACAAAGGGGCACCATTGGTGCCCCCTCGGCCCGAACCAGAGGCCGCAAACAGAAGGGGGCCCTGCTATGAGCCCCCAAACACGCTTTCTGACAGGCTTTCCATGTCAGAAGGCCTGACATGGAAAGCCTGTCGGAATCTGTGCATTGTAATCCGGACAGAGTAAAACGCCATCCATATGGATTACGGGCCAGCTTCCAACTGGCTGACAGGCTCCTTGAGCATGTCAGAATCCAGCCGGAATGACTGGCCAGTTTCAATTCTGACCGGCTGCATTGTAATCAGACGGTCCGAATTGAAACCGACATTCTCGGTCAGAAAGCATTTTCCAACCGAGATCGTAATAGGATCATAGTGCTGAAATGAGTTACCCATGTTGAGCCGGATATACAACATGATAAAAGAGGGTTGGGTAGTGCATCTCTCATTCTAATGTTGTTAACTATGTTCCAGAATCAATTACTATCTTACCAGCTGCTGCTAACACCGCTTTTTCCCAATCTTCACTCAATAATTTTTTTTTCCTTCCCTCAAGGGTAAGTTCATAATTTCTCCTTGCCTCTACAACTACCTTTGGATCCTGTGGAATGGATACAAGGGCCCTACGTAATTGACAATTAGTTTCCGAACAATCTCCATCGAACCATCATGGAAGCTTTGGGGCCGATCTAATGGGCTTAGATAGATACATGTACACAGGAGACTATACTGCAAACTAAGCAATACACCACCTCTCTTCCGCTAGACAACCCAAGAACAAAGACTGGACTTTGACCACAAGGGTATTGAGTGTAACCTTAGGCTCTATAAGGAACAAAACTAATCTCAAACCATCTTTAGAATGCAGGATGACCTCAGCTGAAGAGACCTGAGGGTTGATCTTACAAACGGGAAAATTAGCTGTCGCCTTCAAAGCATTGTGGTCATCCCATTGGGTCTCTATTAGTACACACTTTAAAACATATGGGAGAAAGCTTCTAGTAACAAAGATAACATTTATAATTGAGGCCCATCCTACAGGCCTGTAAGACGGTATGGAGCGGTCTTCCCCTCTAAAACAAGAGATCAGGTCCATAAAATCATGCTCTGCTAAATAAAGACCCAACTCACTACCCCTCTTTTCACTAAGGTCCACGCAGTTCCCAAAGCACATAAATTGCAACTCGTCTGGACACATAAAAAGCTTGGCATTAACATCCCCACAAATAATATACTTAGGTGGTGATACAAATATATCCGTAAAGGCAGTTGATTTACCTATAATCCAGAACAAGTCTCTGTAATGTACACAAGAAGAATTAAGAAAATCATTATTATAAAATTATTTAATCAATTATTATAAAAATTTAACAAATAAAACTTAAAAGAAAAACTAAAATTATCCTTGATACGTAAAACTTGACTTGCATCACTACCGCAATCAACCAATGACACATTTAAATTAAGATGTAACCAGAACCTAATCGGAAGACCTCCCTGGCCCTCCCTCTCACAGATGGCATAGCGGGAGTAGAATATTAGAGATAACCATCACATGTCCGGGGGGAAATGGCTCAATGCTCTTGAAACATAATAATGTCATAATCCCTGATGAAGTTGAGCCAATCCAGATTAAGTAACATCTCCTTGAGACCCGCCGCATTCCAATTCTAGAAGGTAAATGAAGTCTTAACCCCAGCAGATGAATCTCCGTCCACACAATCTGAGACGATGCATCGTATATTATCCCCATCTGACTGAGCGGGTGAGAGCTTCAAATGGAGTCAAAACCTCAAAACGATTTATTTTATTTATTTATATTTTTGTGTGTAAGCTGATCTAGTTCACGTTTCCACGCCGACCGTCAACCGCAGCTACAGTGTGTCAGCGAGGAGCGAGGACGCCAAGCACAGCACAGCACACCGCATTGCGGCCCCACTGATTTGCTCCTCTTGTTCCATCACGGTGGGGGAGTTCCGACGATCCGGGCTGCCAGCGCCCTGAGCCCCTGTTGGCCTCATTTCACAGTTCCCGTGCCTGATCTACCAGACACCGCCCGCACCACGTGAGACGCCAACGAGCAACGGGCGAGTGAGGAGCTGAGCGCAGGCGGCTTTACCGGTTTTACCGGCTTTACCGGCTTATCGGAGCCATGTTGAATCGTGCTGTGCTGCACTGTGGGAGAGTGGGGGCCGAGGAAAGGAGTATCTCGTCCGAATCATCTGGAATCACTTGGACTCACAGGCGAGTTGACTTGTGGCCTTCACCTCTTGCCTCCTGTTGACTCGCTTTCTCCAAGCCTCTTTTTCTTAGACCAAAACTTTCGGGCTTCAAGCTTTTCCTCTTTTGACTCTTGGCTCCCTGGGGTGCTTCCTGCAAGCCCCTATCATCTGGTTTCTACCTCCTATGCGCTCGCCTCCCCTAGCCTTCAGCAGGTGTTTCATCGGAACCAGGCGAATTCTGGACTTGCGGAGTGGCGGCAGGGAAAGTGCAGGAGTGTAGGGGTGCGAGAGTGTGACCACCGTTAGTGGTGGACGCTGAGTGTAGTGCCCAGGTGAGTCCGCGGAAGCGGCCCAACTAGGTTGGGTGCGGCTTGCGGCTCCTCAGTGTGCCCTGCTCTCAGGCTCCTTCTCCCTGCTCACTACCGCCGAGTACGGCAAGTGCGGGGGCCTGTCTTCATCTGTTTTCACCTCTTTGGTCTGAGGCCCTAAGGTCACCAAGTACTCTTAGTGTGCACGTTGAAGTCCGAAGTAGCTCGCATATCCGTCACCTGCAAGTCGCCTGCTGCTCAGCGATCTGTGGTTGTGAGGAGTTGTGAGGTGTTGGGAGTTGCGAGGAGTGTCTCCCTAAACCACCTAGGTGGCAGCAAGTCCGGTCAAGTTCTGTTAAGCATGCACTCCTTGTTGAACAGTATGACCTCCAAAAAATTACGCTCGGGCGTGTGCTTTCCTCATCCCCAAATCGAGCTAATAAACTATAGAGATCATATAGTGGCACTAGACAATTGCAACAACAATGCTACAAATCTCATCCAGTTATTACAGGCTTTTTTCGTAAGGTCCCCCGGATGGCACCCGAAGTGGCAGCTGTAATCCATGATGGACAGTTCTTAAACTGCCACTTAACAACTCCCCTGCCTGCGGAGCCATTGGGAGACACTTGTATTCCTGTGGGGGACCTGAACCATTCCCGTGAAGGGGTACGGGCACAGATGAATGTAGTTGTCCAGGATGGTCGAAGTGGGCAACCCCCTGCTGCCCCCTTATATGCAAATTTGGTCTCTGGTGACATCCAACAGAGCCAGCAGAGTCAGCAACAGTCCCCTTTGAATAGGCTGTAGCCCGATTGTGTGTCTGCTACGATACCTGTAATATCTGATGTCTCCTTATGTGCAAAATCGTGCCTAGACTCGTGTTTAACATCATGCTTAGACTCTCCAGACAACCTACAGAGTCATCATCATATTTCTTTGGATGGCTCAAAGCTTGACTGTATGGCTGGTGCCTTTTCAGCTGTTTCACCTGCACAGGGGGTCAATTGTAAGCGAATGAGTGGGGAGGGTGGCCCAGTTGTCATCTGCAAGCGAATGAGTGGTGAGGGTGGCCCTGATGTTATATTGGACGATGTTCTTTCTGTGGCTGAGCCAATTGTAAGTGAAAGGTCAAATTTAGGGGAAGACTTTACCCTCCCAGACATTGATATAGAAACCCATACAAGAGGCTGGGAAGCCGCCCAGAAGGATGATCACTTGACATGTGGACACAGGGGAAACTATAACATTCCAATTGTAAGTTCCTCTCCTAGGCGTTTTTCTTTGCCTCTTCTGTATTGTAGCACAAGTCATTTGATGGGCACCTCCCTGGAGTCTGCCCATGATGTGTTTCTACCCTGCACACAACTGAAGTTGGGAAATGTGAGGGATGTTGTGCCCTCGGAATATCTTGTGTGTATTGAAAAAAATTTAAATTCCATTTTGTCTTTATTAGAGAAATCTGTATTAAGTTCTGACCATATATTGGAAATGACCACTGTTATGTTGCTTGAAGTACAAAAGGTAACTAAGTTAGATTTTATTCAACCCATGGCTATGACATATCCCCATACGGAAAAGCTAGCGAATGCTAGGCTTTCTCCATCTGTCCCCCCGAGAGAGTCACAGGATGCTTCTGCTCAAGCGGGATTACCTCTGTATTTGTTACCCCCTATTGAACCTATGTGTAACCTTGAAAAAGAAGAGTTCTATTTAAGTAGTCTGTTTGGGGAGGATGAACTGGGCCCCCCGTTGGAAAAGCCTACAATTAAATCTTTCCCTTTGTTTTATAATGGTAAGAAAGGGGCTATTAGAGACACTATGAAAATCAGGGGTTCCAAAAACAAGCGGTGAGGGAAGAGGGGCAGGGGGAGGGTCTTAACTCCTCTACCTACCAGGCTTGTCCTTCAGACACTCCCGGGATGGGAGGCCCGAAAGTAAGGAAGAGGGAACGCCTTATAACTAATTACAAGGGGGAAATACGAAAAAGAGGTGATTCTCTAAACGAAAAGTGTCAAAATTGCATTTTTCACGGATCCTTGGAAGCCAGGGTGACACTCAAATACTAAAGGAGGAGGGAGATTTGAAAACCCCATCTGATAAGGGTATTCCTATGGAGCCCCACATAGCGTGTACGTCGTTGGCTAGGGGAGTGGGGGTCTCTAGGACAGGAGAATCTTTACCGAACTTTACGTTGCAGTCCACTCAACTATCCCATACTCCTTTGATCAATAACCCGGTTGATCACGTTGTAAGGGAACCTCAAAAGGGAGGTGGGGTTCCTATGCGCCAGTCTGGGTCAGGGGTCACTGGGGCTAGGATGAATGATCATTTAGAGGAGGGGTATCAAACACAGAGTATCAAGCAGGTTGGGTGGAATAGAGCTCTTATAGGGAATACAGCTTCGCTGCCCAATGGAAGTTTAGAGGTTCCAATTAACACTATGACGCCGTACTTGAACCCTCAGTCCAATGACGGCTCACATGTTATCAGTTGTGGAGATAGGGTTCCCCTATGGATCCCCCCAAGGGATCCTACAAAGATTTTTGATGTGGTGCAGAGTGCTATATCGTCCATTGTGAATTTTGATTGGTTATTTGATAATGAATCCTTCCCGGTAAATCAAGGTTCCATTCTTTGCCTATTTTCAGAAATAGAGGCGCTAAAGTTGATATCAAGTAAGGATATTATAAATGTGAAGATTACTTCACACGAAACTTCCTTCTACTCTAGAGTTACTTTTTGCTCTTTGATCATAGCCAATTTGGTTATACAGAATTGTGAGCATTTCCTGAAACGGGGGCTTGATGTAGCATCCGTCTCCGAATATGAGGAATATCTCCCCAGGTGTTCCCCAAGGCAGTGTCTGACTGCCTCTAGGGCCGTTAACTCTGTGGTGCTGGATGCGATGGGCCCTGATTCTGAGTACTCGGTAGGTAACATCAAAAATATTGTGGTTTCCCTGGATAGTAGGGGCCGTTCAATAAATTTGGTGTCAAAGATGGTAGACGTCCTCCAGACTTTTGATTCTGAAGAAGAATCGGCCCGGTAGAGCTGGGTTGCGAGAGCTTTGAATAAAACCTGTCCGGAAGCAGAAAGAAGCACTCCTTTGAGGTAGCCTGGGTGGGCTAATTCTGTCCTGGAATATGGCAGGTTTGGGTCATGACGAGGCGAAATTGAATTTTTTGAAAACTATGGATCCTTTAATCATCTGTTTGCAAGAAACTTGTCTTGCAAGGATTTTGACTGTGATGGTTAATTTATTTTTTCCTGCCATGCTAAACGTTCTGAAAGAGGTCACGCTAGTGGGGGGAGTTTCCATTTTGCTCAAGAACTCGATTAATTGGAACCAGAAGGTATTTCGCCACCCTTCAAACTATTGTATATGTTTGAAGTTGTCCTGTTTGGGAGATCTTGGTAGGCCTATTTTTTTCGTTGTGGCAAATCTTTATATACCTCCTGGGAGAAACTTTGATCATCTATTGAGCACTCTCTTCTTATTTATTCACGACATATCCATCAGGGAAGAATGTCCTTTAGTGGTAATAGTGGGAGATTTAAATGCCAAAATTTCCAACTCTGCTTCAGAGATCTATGCGAATATTGATAAAGAAGAAACTTGGCATATTCCTGAGATTCTTTTACCGGAAAAAACAAAAACAGATAAACGGGGCTTCTCCCTGCTGGAGAGTGTTAGAAGGACAGATCGCGTCATCTTAAAAGGGAGAGTGCCCGTGGATAAAATAGCCCAATTTACTTTTCACTCCCACCACACGCAGAGTCTTTTAGACTACGTAGCTGTGTCTTATCAAATATTTGGGGCTTGTGAAAACGTATTTGTCTTTCCATCGGTTTGGAGCGACCACAGTGTAGTGGGTATGACAGTGGTTTTTGATCTCCCCGTACTGGACCCGGGGAATTCGGGCCAGGGAATGGTAGTTTATAATAAAGTAAATGGACGCTCTTTCTGGACGTTTAAAAATATCATTGAAGTGGGTACAATAGTGAAGATGGCTCTCGTAAACGAGGATGGTTACACTTTCTTGAATATTATACAGCTTTTTGAGGCCCAAATGGAAAAGATACGGAACTTAAGTTCTAGATCTGCTGGCCCCCGTTTGCCTAAACAGAGCGCGCAATTGATGAAACAGTTAAACAAGGAAATTAATCGATTAGTTCGAAATCAACATATCCAATTCTCAATAGGTCAACAGCAGGAAATTAGTCGCCTCAAGCGAATAAGAAGCTGTCGTAAATTTAGCGAAAAGATAAGGGAGTTTGACGCTAAATGCATTGGGCTGAGGGAAGCAGCAAGGGCCAAGGATTCAAGAAAGTACTGGCACCTTGTCGCGGAATTCTGCGATTCAAGGCAGAGGGCTTTATCTATACTGATTCCAGAAAACGAGTGGGTGGTTTATATCTCCTCACTATATAAAAACAATAGTCCAGTAGTTCCAGTAACGACACGTATGGAAGAGACCTCTTTTCTTGAATATGGCCCACCATCAGGGGATGAGGTAGTAGGTTTTATAAAGAACGCCAGAGCATCTGGCGCTCAAGGGCTGGATGGAATTCCGATTGCGTTAATTAAAAAGGAGTCAGCCGCATGGGGAACTCTTTTAGCGCCTCTGTTCAATTATTGTTTTTGAACGAATTAAATTCCTCCCTCCTGGAAGGGGAGTATTATTGTCCCCTTGTATAAAAGGGGTCCAAAAACATCACCAGGTAGCTTTAGACAGATTGCTCTGCTGGATGCCTCGGGTAAGCTATTTGCAAAAAGCCTTTTATGTCATCTACAGAAATGGGCCTATGACCAGAACATTTTACCTCCGGAGCAAGCTGGCTTCAGAAAGACCCATGGTACTCTGGACAACATTGCGGTTGTCCAGACCATCGTGGAGAAATATGTTTTCTTGCGAAGAATGCCGGTTTATACGGCATTTATTGACTTCTCCACAGAGTTTGACAGTCGACCGCCAAACGCTGTGGAGAAACCTTGCCCAACTGGGCATACCGCAGCATCTTTTGG
Source organism: Calotriton arnoldi (assembly GCA_963921515.1). Lineage (NCBI taxonomy): Eukaryota > Metazoa > Chordata > Amphibia > Caudata > Salamandridae > Calotriton > Calotriton arnoldi. The sequence continues at coordinate 272,821 of CAWUFW010014718.1, forward strand.
GTCTTGGGATAGAATTGCACACAGATACCTGGTGTCAAGTTTTGATGGGAGGGGCGCTGGGGCTATCATGTAGGATTAAAACGCACAATGGGCTAAAGCAGGGTTGCTTGTTGGCCCCCTTATTGTTCTCTTTATACATATCTGATCTCCCCGCAGTCTTGAATTCAGTGCGGGGGGATGCCCCCAAGATTGGCACAATGTCTGTTGGCTCTTTATTATATGCGGACGACGTTGCAATTTTTGATTTAACTCCCATTGGTCTTCAACGTCGTCTGGATGCTCTAACTAGATACGCAGAAGCCCATATGTTGAAAATTAATATTGCTAAAAGCAAAATCTTGGTCTTCCGCAAGAAAGGACAAAGACTAAAGAGATGTTTTAAGTGGTCACTGGTGCCTGAAGAACTGGAACTGGTGGATTCTTACTTATACCTGGGGAAGGTTTTCTCAAAAACAGGGAGAGATTCAGAGCACATTAATCTCTGTGTTAGTAGGGCTCTTTCCCAGGCTGGAGCTTTAAATAGATTTTACACTTGTGGAAAACGTCATTTTAGTCATGTTTTGTCAGTTTTTAAGGTAAAAATTCCCCCACATTAATATACGCTGCTGAGGTACTGGACATGAAACATTGGCTCTCTTTTGATAAGGCTGAAGGCCGAATTCTTCGTCAAATCTGTAATCTAAATTCTAGGCTGCTGTACATGTTTTACATCTGGAATTTGGTTTAGTTTCTTCATATAGTTTATCCTGGGCTGAGGTCTTGAGGTGGGGAAATTCTTTATGTTGGGGCGAGGAGGGCACTCTTAGGGCTGCCTTGAAGATAGATATTTTCGAGAAATTGAAAGAACATTCAACATTTTTTAGGTCCTTTGTGAAAGCGAATGACTCATTTGGGCTTACCTTGAATATTAATACCCCCATGACAAAAACTGCATTAAAGCAGTTTATAAAGAAGTTTGCACCCTCTGTTAGTTCGGCTAGAGACACTGGCTTAAGTCAGATTAAGTCTCGCAATTAGGTGGTTTGGGGGAGTGCTTTGGGAAATAGACCTCAGAGCTACTTAACCTGGAACTTTCCTCATGGAATAAGAAGGCTAATTCTCTTATTAAGACTTAATTTGTTGCCCTTAGAGATGTCACTGGTATATGGGATAAAATCCCTTGGTAGGGGAGAATCTGTGAAATGTGTTATTTGCAAATTCAAGATTTTAATCACGTGTTATTTGTCTACACGAAGTTACAAAGGGCCAGGCTTATGTTTTTAAGACCTGTATTCATCAAATATAATATTCACTCTGCCCAGGAGGCCCGCTCATTTGTTCTGTCCCCTCCTAATGAAATGGTTTGTTTTAAGATATATCAATTTTTTAAAACATTTCTGGCTATTTATTAGATAATTTTTAATGCTATTTTGTATATTGTAATATTTGATGTTCGAATATGGAAGAACTTTGTATTGTGCATAAGGTATTCATTTTTATATTTTTTGTGCACTTTTGTGGACCTCCGTCGGAGTTCCATATCAAAATAAAAATTGTTGTTGTTGTTATTTAAAAAGTTTTCTATAGCGCGAACATGATCACCGGGGGTATCAGAGCGCTTTACAGTGTATAAGTCAGGGAAGGATACAAGGGGTAAAAAACAGAGCAACCAAACAAAAAAACCAGTCTTAACAGTCACATAAAGCAAGGCGCCCTAGGGAGCAATGGAAGCAATAAGTCCAGGCAAAAAGTTTCTTCATCCATAACGTTTTTACTTCCTTTTACTTCCTTGAGAAAGGAAGTATCAATCAATCAATCAATCAATCAATCATAGCATTTGTAGAGCGCACTACATACCCGTGAGGGTCTCAAGGCGCTGAGGGGGGGGAGGGGTGCTGCTACTGCTCGAAGAGCCAGGTCTTCAGGAGTCTTCTGAAGGTCAGCAGGTCTTGGGTCTGCCGTAGGCGGATGGGGAGGGTGTTCCAGGTTTTGGCGGCGAGGTGGGAGAAGGATCTGCCACCGGAGGTCGCTCTTCGGATGCGGGGTATTGTGGCGAGGGCGAGGTCGGCGGAGCGAAGCTGGCGGGCGGGGGTGTAGAGGCTGAGTCGTCTGTTGAGGTACGCAGATCTGGTGTTGTGCAGTGCCTTGTGTGCGTGGGTGAGGAGCTTGAAGGTTATCCTCTTGTTGATGGGGAGCCAGTGCAGGTTTCTCAGGTGAGGGGTGATGTGGCTGCGGCGAGGGATGTCGAGGATCAGGCGTGCAGAGGCGTTCTGGATGCGTTGCAGCCGTTTCAGGAGTTTGGCAGAGGCTCCAGCATAGAGGGCGTATCCGTAGTCCAGCCTGCTGCTGACGAGGGCCTGGGTGACCGTTCTTCTCATTTCGGTGGGGATCCACTTGTAGATCTTGCGGAGCATGCGGAGGTTGTTGAAGCAGGCGGAAGAGACGGCGTTGACGGCGTTGGAGAGGGTGGAGTCGAGGATGACTCCTAGGTTGCGTGCGTGGCCGGTGGGTTATGGGGCAGCCTGCCCAGTGCGGTCGGCCACCAGGAGTCGTCCCAGGCCGAGGGGGTGGATCCGAGGATGAGGACCTCCATCTTGTCAGAGTTTAGCTTCAGTCGGCTGTTCCTCATCCATTCGGCGACGGCCTTCATTCCTTCATGGAGGTTTGTTTTGGCGGTGTGGGGGTCTTTGGTGAGGGAGAGAATCAGCTGGGTGTCATCGGCGTAAGAGATGATGTTGAGGTCGTGCAGTCGGGCGACGTGGGCGAGTGGTGCCATGTAGATGTTGAACAGCGTTGGGCTGAGGAATGAGCCCTGGGGTACGCCGCAGATGATCTTGGTGGCCTCGGAGCGGAAGGGGGGGAGGTGGACGCTCTGTGTTCTGCCGGAGAGGAAGGAGGTGGTCCAATCCAGGGCCTTCTCTTGGATTCCGGCGTCATGGAGGTGTGTGCGTAGTGTGTGGTGGCATACCGTGTCGAAGGCGGCTGACAGGTCCAGGAGGATGAGGGCCGCGGTCTCTCCGTTGTCTAGCAGGGTCCTGATGTCATCGGTGGCGGCAATGAGGGGAGTTTCGGTGCTGTGGTTGCTGCGAAGCCCGGACTGGGACGGGTCCAGGATGCTGTTCTCCTCGAGGTAGCGGGTCAGTTGTTTGTTGACGGTCTTCTCGATGACCTTCGCCGGGAACGGGAGTAGGGAGATGGGCCGGAAGTTCTTGAGGTCCTTGGGGTCCGCCTTGGGTTTCTTGAGTAAGGCGTTGATCTCGGCGTGCTTCCAGCTATCCGGGAAGGTTGCTGTCTCGAAGGAGATGTTGATGGCTTTCCGGAGATGGGGTGCGATGGTGGTGCTGGCTTTGTTGAAGATGTGGTGTGGGCATGGGTCTGACGGAGATCCGGAGTGGATGGTGTTCATGATCTTGATGGTGTCGTCGTCGTTTATGTTGGTCCAGGAGAGCAGGCGGTTGGTGCGGATGTTGGTCGTGGGGGCGGGGATCTCAGTGGTTGTCGGGGCGATCGTGGTGTTGAAGCTGTCGTGGATGTCAGCGATCTTGCGATGGAAGAAGGCGGCAAACGAGTTGCATAGGTCTTGCGAAGGTGGGATGTCGTTGGTGTTGGAGCTGGGGTTAGAGAGTTCCTTCATGATGTTGAAGAGCTCTTTGCTGTTGTGTGCGTTGTTGTCTAGGCGGTCTTTGAAGGAGGCCCTTTTGGCAGATATGATGAGGTGATGGTGTCTGCGGGTGGCGTTCTTGTGGGCTGCGTAGCTGTCCGGTGTTTGTTCGCGGTGCCAGTTCTTCTCTAGCTTTCAGCAGGTTTGCTTGGAGGCCCGGAGGTCTTCAGTGAACCAGCTGGCATTCTTGCTGGTGTGGCTGTTGGGGGGTTTCTTGAGCGGGGCGAGGGTGTTGGGGCAGTCGTCGATCCACTGTCTGAGGTTGCGGGCGGCGGTGTCGGGGTCGGTGGGGTCAGCTGGTGGGCACCGGGCTAGGGTGGTGGTTAGCTGGTCTTTGGTGACTTTGCTCCAGCAGCGGTGAGGCATCTGTTGGGTGCGGTGGTGCGTGGTGGCTTTCTGGAAGGTGAAGTGGATGCAGTGATGGTCGGTTCAGTGGAGTTCGGTGGTGTGACTGAAGGTGACGTGGGAGCTTGCGGAGAAGATGGGGTCAAGCGTGTGTATCGGGATAAAGTCTAAGTTGCGAACACGGTCACAGTGGGTATCTTGGCACATTACCATATATCAGTTGCAAGCGGAATGAAGCAGAGGTAATAGAGGTCCGACAGATCGGCAAGACAGTCTTCATATACTCCGACCAGCAAGGATATTATCTAGCGATTTGGAAGCTCCACTACAATGGTAAAAGTTTCTTCATCAGTATCAATTTAACTTCCTTTTTGAAAAGGGCAGTAGAGGGATTCAACCTGTCTTCAGGGGGTAAGGCGTTCCATATCCTTGGGGCAAATACCTGAGAAAGCTTGATTGTAAGTTTTTTGTTGTTGTTACATTTTTGTGGTTTGAGCAGTAATGTGCTGGCACTTCTCGGGGATCTAGATCCACCCGAGAGCTCCAACTTTTGAGCGAGGTACATTGGGGTATTGAAATGAATGGATTTATGTGCCATACATGCAATTTTTTATTGTATCCTAGCTTCGTAAGGGAGCCAGGTTAGGGATATCAGCTCTGGCGTGATATGATTGTTTCTTTTCAAGCCAGTTATTAACCCTGCAGCAGAATTGAGGGTAGCCCTGAGAGGGGCCGTCTTCACTCTAGGAAGGCCACAAAGGGTTGCGCTTCCATAATTAATCTTAGAGATCACTAGGGCTTGCACCGCAACTTTTAAGTCATGTGAAGGGAGGAAAGGTTTTATTTTCCTTAGGAGGCTGAGTTGGAAGTTCGCTCCCTTGGTGAGTGTACTAATGTGCTTCTGCATGTTAAGACTCTTGTCTAGCATTATTCCCAAGGAGCTTGGAGAATCAATGATGTGTGGCGTGCAATTTAGAGCGGTTAGTTGACTCATACATTCTCCAATGACTGGAGACTGCTTGGGTGGTGGGATTAGAAGGAATTCAGTTTTAAGAGCGTTGAGCTTCAGGTTGTTCCGTGTCAACCAGCTTTGTGTTTTCAGTAAGACTGAGTTGATGGACCTGATGTCCTCACGGGAGGCGACCTTCATGTACAGTTGGGTATCATCGGCATACATGTGATAGTGAATGCTGGATGATTTCAAGATTTCTTTTAAAGGCTCCATGAACAGGTTGAAGAGAGTGGGTGAGAGCGCAGATCCCTGTGGGACCCACCGGTGAAGGATGAGACAGGGACTGGTTCACCTTGAAGCTTTGGGTTCTATTGTGGATAAATGAGGAAAACCAGTTTAGTACAGGCCCAGAAAGCCCCATCCTGTGTTCCAAGAGGTCAATTAGGTTGTCGTGTTTAACAGTATCAAAAGCTGATGAGAGGTTCAGGAGGATCAGTAGGCAAGATTCATTTTGATCTAGCAATCTCAGCGCATTGTTTACAATGTGAGTGAGAGCAGTTTCTGTGCTATGACCCTGGTGAAAACCGGATTGAAATTGGTCCAGGAGTCGGAATTGTTCAATGTGGTCACAAAGCTGAACATGCACACATTTATCCAGGAGCTTTGCCAATGTGGGAATGTTAGAAATTGGGTGGAAATTGTGTAGGTCAGAGGGATCTGCGGACGGTTTCTTTAGAATAGGGGTAACCTGCTCAGATTTTAGGCAGTCCGGAATAGCACCTTGCATAAGTGAAGCATTGACAATCTTTGTCTAGAGTGGGAGTAAGGAGGCTCTGATCTCAGAGAAGAAGTTCGATGGCAAGGGGTCGTTGAAATGGTTAGATGGTTTCAGAGGAGCTAGAGTTTTGCGTATAGTACTTTCATCCAAAGTTTTGAAAATGCGCCAAGAGGCATTGTTTTGGGGGGGGGGGGTGGCAGAGCTGACCGAGTGGGATGTCATCCGACCCAGTAGGAAGGAGGGTGTTAGGAGGTGCGATCGAAATGTGCTCCAAGGCTGAACGTAGTTCAACTTCGATCTTAGTAGTCTTATCAGAGAAGAAGTCAGTGAATTCTTCGTAGTTAGGCTGCGGACCTAGCCCCAGTGAGGAAAGGTTCAGTTAACTGTTTGATTGAAGCTTGATGAGCTTACACAGCTTTTTTGGATGGTTTTTTGCATGCTCTAATTGGTTTCCGAAGAAGGTGGCTTTCGAGCATCTGATGCGTTTGTTATATATGCTTCTTAGGGATCTCAGATGGTTGAGATGTTCAAGGGAGGGAGAGGATCCCCACAGTCTTTCCGCTAGTCTTAAATTTTGTCTTTCAGTATTAAAACTATCATTGTACCATGGTTTGGAGACTTTGGAGGACAATCTTTTTAGCTGTAGCGGCGCCATCGAGTCAAGAACACTTGTCATGGAACGGTTATAGTGGGCCGTAAGGTCGTGGAGATCAGACATGTCCACAGGAGGGGGCAGGGTGTTATCACAGAGAGCTGTCAGATCACGCAAGTTCATGTTTTGTAGACATCTTTTACAGTGCCTGGGGTACTTAGGCTGGACTCTGTTAGCTCTCACAGAATCTGAGCTGAGGAAGGTGATGCAGTGGTGGTCAGTCCAGTCACACTGGACCATAGATTCACGTTGAATGGAGTTGAGCTTACCGATGACTAGATCTAAGGCAGCTCCTTTAGTGTGAGTAGGGCTGTCACAGATTTGCATTAGGTTAAGGTCTACCAGGAAGGATTTAAGGCTATTGACAGCCACATCATTCATGTCGTTTCAGTGGATGTTGTAATCTCCCAAGAACATCTGAGTGCCATGTAGATCTGCATTAAATGAGATGATATCCATGATCTGTTCTATGAAGGAAATATTGTCATGTGAAGGGTGGTAGAACGTGTGCACTTTGCATGGATGATTATTGCTACAAGCCACCTCAATGCACAAGTATTCGCTTGTCGGTAGGAGAGACGATTGTGATTGTTTGACTGATAGACTGCTATGATATATACAAGCGATGGCGTCACCTTGTCCGCTAGATCTATCTAACCTAATGATGTCGTAGTTAGGAGGCACTAGTATGTCCAGGATGGGTGCAGATGAGTCGTTTAGCTAGGTTTCAGTCAACATTACAAGGTCAAGGTCATGTGCAAGGATGAGGGCCGCAATGTCAGCAGCGTGTCTTACTGCCGATCTGCAGTTGAGAAACAGGCCTCCCTGAAAGGGTCCGAAAGGATTGCTCCTATTTGGTGCAAGTTAGTAGTATGGTGGCGGAGTGTGAAGGATCATATGAGAGTAGGAGGGAATGTATATCCTTGTCAGACAGTGGGTCTTTAAATCTAGAGGGATGTGAGGAGTTGTTAGGGTGGGGAGCGGTTTTCCAACAATGGGACGGGGGCCATGTTTGGTGACGATCTAGTTGGTGGGGGGGATCAGGACCATGGTGCCCGAGTTAGATGGGGGCACAAGGTTGAGGTGGTTATTCTTTGATGACTCGCTTAGCTTCAGATTAGCAAACAACTCTGAGGTGATATGTAATAGACTACGAACCTCTGTCTTAAGTTGTTGGAGGCAAAGTATAATCTCATCTAGTCTAGCTTCCATTGAGGTTTGGGAGTGGTTTTCGAGGCTTGGAGCAGGGGACCCTGCGGAGGCAGAGAACTAATGGAGGATGGGATACAAAGGCCTGGAAGAGCCTGTGGCTGCAAGGAGGGGCGGGATTTAGGGCCTTGGGACTGGGGGCTAGGATGGGAGGGTGAGTTAGGGGAAGTGGGGTAAGGTGGATATTGACCCAAAGGCACCTTCGGAAGCAGGGTAGGATTGTGGAATAAGTTGGAGAATGAGAGGTGCAACCCTTAGCCAAGAGGCAGTATAGGGGTCGTAGGAGACATGTTGTTAGCCCGGTTCAGATGATCAGACACCGGGGGTGTTGCCGATTTTGATATATATGTAGAGTCTTGGGTACACTCACAATATCTACCATACTGGGCTCAGAGGTCAAGGGAATATCTGAGGAGATGGTGTGGTTTATGAAGCATGTCAAGTCAGAGCTAGCTGTTCTAGAGGAGAGGTGGCCATGCATACTAAAATGGTGGATGCACTGGAGGGGCTCATTCCCAACTGGAATAGAAGGAGAGTTGCTATAATGTGTGGTGGTCCCTAAGTGGGAGCCATGTGAGGCCAAGGTAGGGTCAAAAGAGGAGTTGAGGATGAGAGATGATAAACTTTGAGGAGTCTGGGGGACCTCTGAGGAACTGGCAGCTCCTAGGGAGGGGGAGGATTTAATGCTAGACACTGTGTTCTTAATGATGGGGAAGATATTGTCAAACATAGCTAGGTCGCGGTCTGAGGCTTGGATAAGCATAGTCCCATTTTTGTAAAGGGAGATGGTAATATTTGAAAAGGGAACCTGAAACTGGGCCCTCTGAAGATATTTAGGCATTGATATAGGTACCCCCTGCCTGCCAGAAGAAGTACCCATTAAAGATCATCTCAAAATAGCTAGTCCTTCTAATGAGAGTGAGGCACCTGTGCTTCCTGGTGGAGCGACAAAGGTAGACAAGGCTTGTAGAAAAAACCAAGGGGCACCACAGTAATATAGCTTTTTCCATGGGCTTTGCTCAGGTCCTGGAACAGTAACCATTGTACCAAATGAGGGGATCTGAAATTTATGATGACACAATTACCCCTGACTCGCATAGGGCCTTGACCAATCCACTCTACCCTCCTAACCATCAAGTTTTCACTACACAGATGGAAGGGGAAGCCCCTTTGGTGGGCTAACTAATAAAGCACTTAATTTTATAGCTCCTCGTTGATATCCCTCTGATGTTCACGTAGAGGGAGTACTCCAACAAGCCCCCCACATAAGGGCAAGCTGCGGGTGAGAGCCTGATACGCATGTGACTGAGAGCACTTGGAATTGCCCCTTCGATACCCAGTTCAACCTGCTGGCATGAATGATGTTCCTGCCCCGACTCTATGGCACTTTAGTGGGTCTCTGGAAGAGGAAGTGCTTTCCTCTCTTGCTAAGAAATTAGATTGACCCCTGGCCCCTGTTGGAGAGGGAATCACATTTAAACTTTTAAAACTAATTACAACATTTTTGAGAGAAAGATAATAAATGTGTGCCAACTACACGTTCAAGAAAATATGGCAAAATAAGAGAATTTTAGTTACTGCATCGTAAAAGCATGCAGACAAAGATTTTGACTAGATGATATCATTCGTACAAGTAATATATACTGTGCTTTATTAATTGACAAGGTATTATTTTCATTAGCATGTGTTAGAAACGTGTAAATGATGAACTCTTGCGTTATGGAGTTTACCCCTTATCATTATTTTCATTTATATGTGTATATCTAATACGAATTTGTCAAATGTTATGAATAATCCTGATTATGATGTTGAACTTTACTAAAATTTACCATTTCTGTGCGTAAACGTGTGCACCGTAATGACAAAAGAAAAGTGGCAGTTACAATTTCCTAATTATTGATGCTTCTGTGAAACTTTCATTATATTTCACACCTGTACTAATGTTATGCACCTAAAACAAAATACTAAAGATGTAAATTGAAATATTTTTACACGTTAGTACTTTCAATGTAGTAATACATCATACTGACACGTATTATTTGTAACCACATTAAAGGACTTTAAAATGCATCAGAATTACTGGAATCATGACATCTTCATATTTCCTATGAATGTATGGTTAATAAATCTATATATTTTACAGTATATTAGCACGATTTAATGTAGGCTTGAATACCTGAAGTTTCTTGACTTGCTGGATTCACTACCCGTGAGAGATTCCCTCAGTATTACCAATAATGTGAAACAATGTTTTCTGTCCTGAGTTCTCATGTATTGAACGAGATAGTTTGCTGCAATTTATGATAAAATTCTGGAACATCTGCCTGGGAAACGGTCCCCTTGAACTTGCTCATGGGCTCTTGCTAAAGGAGCATTGTTTCAACGTTTCACTTATGAGATTGCTTAAGGACTACGTAATTGTAGCAACTATTTCTCTATTATTTGTGTTTTTTAATGTTGCCTGACACCCATCCTATACGAGCTGACTAATGGACTGAGTGTTCTGACCAGATGAGGTGACTACAGGAGGTGTCACCGCCGGAAATTTAAGAATATAAATATTGCCTGATTGGATGGACAGAACTGATCTGGTGAACTGGCGCACAGACTGTGAGTGTTGGATGGGCTGCTGGTTATTTCCTTACTATCGCTGACAGAGATTTGCGGAACTTTCTTGGCATCTTTGAACTTGCCTGAGACAGATTCACCTGGCCTCCTTTCTGAACTGACACATATGCGCCTGCTGGTCTCTTCCTTCCTAGGAGACTACTTGAACTGGCATATTTTATGTCCCTTCCTTAACTCTTGAGCTTTGGCATACCTACTTAGAATTTGCCTGAATTGCTTTATGAACTAGTGTAATTTGTTGATGCATTTATTTTACTCAACCTTCAATAAACTATACTAATTATTTCCATGTCGTCTCAGTTCACTGATCCAATTCCTGGATGACTGCTGGCTCCCTTATATCCAACCCCTCTCGACACAAAACAAGGTCCATTGGAGGACCAAGGGAGTGGTATGATTATTTGACAACAGGAAAACCATAGTTGTTACATGGACCCAGTAAACGCTACAGCACCCCCATCCCACCCCCACACCTACTGAACGATTTACACATGTTGGAACAGAGATCCGTTTGGCCATGTGTATCAGTAAGAACAGCTACCTCAGTGTGACAAGGAAGACGTATTTGTTCTTTTATAAGAACAAGCAGGGCTTTAATTGCCTCTAAATGGTGGCATAGGTGGGCCATCGAATTTTGCAAACGTCCTTCCACTTTTTGACAGACGCCCTCCAAAATCTAGGCAATCTCATTAGGGTAAGTTTGAGTGTGGTCATCTCTCAATGTAGGTTGGACACAACGTTTGGGCTTCTTCGATATAACTTCCTTTCTGGTGCAACGTGAGGAGGTCAAAGATGCACCACTGCATTGAGATGCAGGCAAACCTGGTGGACTTGTTAGGGGACTCGGAGAAGACAAAGTCAATGACGAAGGATCAGGTTCCTCATTGAGTGGCATGGCTAAATTCGAACCAGAATTCAGGGATAATCTACTTTTGGTAAGTGCAATCTCAGTGCTGATGACACCAACTGCTCTGTCCAGCATTTTGTCGGTCGAAGTGCCTTCTGGTAAAAAAAATAGGAGGGAGAGGGCGCACCAACCACTTTTATTTTCTCCATCTTGTTTATAAACACAGAAAAAGTTGTCTATATTTACAGAGGACCTAGCTCCAAATGGGCTGCTTGATCTTATGACTGCTTCCCGAGGCTAGGAATTCAGCAAACAGGTTAGAAACAACAGCAGGAAATTTACGTCCTGCACCTTGGGTGTTTGAAGGCGCTTTATAGAGCTGTTGTGGTGCTGGTGGCAGTGGGAAGCAGTCTCTCCTTCTCCTCCTGGAGACTTGAGAGTTCTGGGACAGAGAGTCCCTCTGGCCCAACAGCAGAAAGTGTAGTTGCTTTTTTGGGTTTTCAAAATCCTCCACTGGAGCAAGGATGGAAAATGTATCTGGACAGGGCTGAACCTATTTTCAGAGCATAAAAAATCTCAGAGCAGGATACACCTAGTTTTCTTTCCCTCCGTGAGTGCACCCTCCATGGAAAGACTTCAGCACCTTGTCCTGGTCCTCCAGATGTAAAAACAATGACTGTTACGACCCAGGAGGCTCATATGGGTTGTTTACATGAGCACGTTCCAGTGCTAAGTTACACTCTCCAACAAATGAGATGTGGGCTGAGACTTGAATGAATTCAAATTTACATGTTTTCATGAGAAGGAAAGAGTGATAGGCAAAGAAGGCAAATCAATCAATCGAGTAGTATTTGTAAAGAGCTACTTCTCACCCCGGTAGGTATCTAGATGCTGTGCTGTGGGTCTCAGTCAAAGAGCCAGGTCTTAAATTCCTTCCTGAAGTGGTTGAGCAATGGTGAGGTGAGAAGGTGGAGAGCAAGGGTGTCCCATGCTTTGACGGCGCAGTGAGAGAATGAGCATCCTCTGGTGGGACTGCGGTGGATGCATGTTGTCTGTGCGAGGGTGAGGTCTGCAGAACGCAGGTTTCTGGTGGGTTGGTGGAAGGTCAGGTGGTGGTTCATGTAGTGCGGTCTGATGTTGTGGAGAGCTTTGTACGCATGGATCAGAAGCTTGAACTGGCATCTCTTCTGAATGGGGAGCCAGTGGAGGTCTTTGAGGTGTTGTGTAATGTGTGTTCTCTTGGAAAGGTTGATGATGAGTCTGCCTGATGTGTTTTGTACTGACTGAAGTCTTTGCACAAGTTCGGAGTTGGTGCTGGCATAGAGTACGTTGATGTAGTCGAGTCGGCTGGTGATGAGAGCCTGTATCATCGTTTTCCTGGTGCTGGTGGGGAGTCATCTGAAGATTTTTCAGAGCATGGGGATGGTGTTGAAGCAGGTGGATGTGATGTGATGGAATTGACTTGGTGTCTCATGGAGCGTTCGCTGTCCAGTATGATGCCGAGGTTGTGGTCATGGGCTTTAGGTGTGGGGTTAGGTCCAAGCTCCGGTATCCACGAGGAGTCATTCCAGAAGGCACTGAGTCTGCCGAAGATGAAGACTTCCGTCTTGTCCATGTTCAACTTGAGGCAGTTTTCTTTCATCCATGTTGCTAGGTTCTTCATGCAGTTTTGGAAGTTGTTTTTTGTCTAGGTGGGGTTCGCTGAGAGTGAGAGGACGAGTTGGGTGTCATCAGCATAGAAAATTATGTTGATGATGTGAGATCTGCCAATGCCTGCAAGTGGAGTCATACAGATGTTGAAGAGGGTGTGGCTGAGAGATGAGTCTTGGGGTACTCCGCAGATGGTGGGTTTGGGGTGAGAGGAGAAGGAGTGGAGATGGAGTCTCTGGGTGCCTCCTGTGAGGAAGGACGCCATCCACCTGAGTTCGTTATCTGTGAAAGGAAAGTTATTTCTGGTCACTCCTTTAGCCCCCATGTCCTCTGGGCAGGCTTCTGATCACCAGGTCTCTCCAGCCAGAACTCCTTATGGGTAAAGTCTTCTGTGGTTAGCTGTGCTTTGTTGGAGTCAGGAGTCCTTCTTTTTTTGTATACTGGTGTTACAGGTCTGCTCTCCCATGCCCGCCTTTCTCAAATGTCATCCGATTTGATATTGAATCCTCCATCCAAGTTATGTGTAAAAATATGATGTACTGTTATACGTAAGGAGTAACATGATTTAAATCATGATTGGTAAAATATACATTTTGCATGTGTTTGTAGAAATGTTCTCATGCCATGATTTGTTATTATACCGTGATCTTTTATTTCAAGTATAAAGTCACTAAACTTTCAAAGTGATTCTGAATATTACAGCACGTTAAAGGACAATAACAGACACGTGTATTTTAATGCCTGAAGCAAGTGCGAGCAGCTGCAGAAAGCATGTGCATCATAAAATGTAAATTAACCTCACACGCGTTAACTGACAAGAAGCATACGCGTGTGAGCAACGTGTATTTAAATAACCTGCAACCGCAACTAAGAGAGGGTATTTAAACCGCTCCCATCCGCGCTCGGCGCTTTGCTGTTTCCTCATCACTTACCTGTCTCCGGATCCTTCCTGCAGCCGTTCCTCTTCCTCCTTGGACTTTGGGGGCTTTCTTCGGTTCCCTCACCCCATGGGTTCCTGCGTCGGTCTTCGGCTGGCCGGTCTTCCTTCTCAGCCTTCCGGTTCAGCAGTACCATATTTCCTAGAAGAGACGAGCAAGCAAAAGCAAGAATCGAGGTATTTTAAAACAGAAAACAACCGCAGTGAGTTTGATAGAGCGCCATGCTCTCATAAAATTTGTAGGGGTGCATCATAATCACCGTTAGTTCGCACCCGCATATATTCGGCATATATAAATGAGTGGCTAGTAAAATGTAATTTGAATTGCATTATTAGAGTGATTAAGAGAGTAGTCGCGTTATTATAATCATGCAAATGTAGTGCAGTATAGAAATGTGTTTAACATAATGCGTAGATAGATTAGTTTATGTGCAGATGAGATGCAGTAGTTAACGTGTATGATATTAAATTGCACATGTAGTTCATGCTTTGCATATGAAATGTATGAGCCTATGCTTAAAGAATTGTGTGTTTAAATGGTGTAAAGGCCTGACTGCATATACGCCAAGGAAAGGCCTGTTTGTTCTTATGTTAGCTTATTTGGTAGGCAGAGAAGGTGTTCTCTTGGAAAGGCTCTCTGGGCACAGTTGGTAGATTCGTACAGAGGGAAAGTCTGTTGAAATGTATCTTCTATTGCAGGTGCAAGGACACATGCCTCGTTAGCGAAAGACTGGCTCTTTGTTTCAGGAGTTAGGGTGGTGGGAGGCATTGAGATGGGAGTATACTGGAATGTAGGGATGATACTTTCAGTGGAGAAGGTGCCTGGGACTCAAGGTCATCGTAACCGTCCTGGATGAAGTAAGAGTTTCGATGGAAAAGTACGAGAAGGAAGACCTGGCCGAAGAGGCGTGACAAGGGCGTGTTCAATTGTATGTGGATTTTGTATTAGGGACAGTGCCCCGAGGGAGGAGGGTAGAGAAGAGGTACAGGAGACCAGAGAGAAGGACAGAGAGAGAGAGAGAGAGACAGAGATCTATAGGAAGGAGCATCTTAGAACGAGCTCGAAATGCTAAGTGAGTGCACTTCTTAGGAAGTCTTCACAGCTGACACCTTTTCTTTTACTCTTGCCTGGGGAAATTCGTTAAGTAGGTATGTCACCTTAGTGATAGAGTAGGGACAGCTAATGGTTTATGCTAATTTAGGTAAATGAAGAATAATATAGAGATTGGAGCAGTTATCGTTTGTTTAATACTTCTGGAGTTAACGATTCTCCTTATTCTGAGTCGGTTGAGACTCTTGCGTAGGATGATGTTAGTATTAGTGCCCATCTACTTCTTTAACCTCGTGTTGAGGTGCTTGCATGTGCAGTTGTTCCTGGCTGTAATAAACCCACAAAATTGAATTCGGAGTCAGTGGTTCTTAAGGTAAACTGGATTCTAAATTGGCGCATAACCGAATTGGATTTTCTTCCCTTCACACTAGTCAGCAGGTAAAAAGATCCTGGTGACCTGAGGATTCTTAGAGGTGATAAGATAAGATAAGAATCAGCGTTAACAGTTGGTAGCATAGTAGGATGGTTTCCTCTGATAGTAAGGGGAGATCTAGATTAGGATAAGAGATTATTTGCCCCATAGAGCCCGAGTGATGGTGATCCAGTGGATCGTAAGAGGAGGACGACGGCGGTCGATGAGAACTGACGGAGAGTGACGGTGCGGCGGAAGTAGCAGTTCGTGGTAGAGTGAGTATGAACAGGGTGATGCTTGTTAGATTGCGGTGTTTAATTGTTTTGTGATGTCTTGCGGAGTTGGAATGAGAGTCGTGTGATTGAGGATCGGACCGTGAGAGCGCGCAGGGCCGAGAGATTTGATTCGATATCCCAGGATAAAAGATTGTGGTGTAGAAGACACCCAGAGCTGAGATTGTTGACCAAGAGGTTGTGGGGGTCATGAGACGTCGTTGATTAACCCACTGAAGATAGGGAGCATATGTGTGAGTGTGTGAATAACCGACGGTGGTCGTAGGTTGTTGTGTGCATAACATTGAGCGTTTGGATCCTATCAATTGTGTCAGAGGTGATTGTCCGGTCGTTCGTGGACAGACAGTTGCCAGATTGAGGTCAACAGTTTCGAGAGGCTGTTTGGTCATTGGAGGACCAACAGTCAGAGAGGTGATTGTTCGGTAGGACAGACAGTTACTTCGGAGTGTGATTGGGACGTGCGAGCAAGAAAGGGTGAATTGAGAAGGAGGGGAACTGCTGCAAGCGGAGGAAGAGTGACGCCAGACAGTGCCGCGCTAGGATAGGCCGGTTGGTGTGAGCCGCGCTGGCAGTGGTGAATTGAAATCAGGAAGTAAAAACAAAATTTTGTGTGCAAATGGGAATCTGCTTCATCATGAAATGTTTTAAAGTTTTACGAGAACTCTGTAGAGGCGATAGACATGTGGTTACTCGGGGAGGAGAGGAAGCTCCTCCCGAGGATACGCCAGCACATTACATGGCTAAGAATGTAGGATTACATACTATAATTTGGCTTGAGAATTGGCATAAAATGACAGAAGGAGAAGGAGAATTGACTTTCCCACGCTATGGTACTTTCAGGTTGGAATGGCGTAGAGGGACAATTGGTCCGTTCTCCGAAGCCCATAGAAGCGAGCACGCCACTGCCAGCCACCGCAAACTCCTCTAGTGGACAGGTGGACGAGAGACCGGTAAAACCAGGGTCTTTGGTCGAGTCCAAGTCAGCCTTGAGAATGTGTGCACCACCTGTAAGAAATCCGAGCGATAGGATGCCAGGGGATATGGAACAAGACAACTTAGGAAACAGACCAGGTTCCAGGAATATGATAGAAGGGAGCAAGTCACGAGAACAAAGCAGTGATTATGACAAGCGGAATGGTGCAGCTTGTCGAGAAACGTTGAGGAGTGCCGTGAAGGCAAGGTTGCTGAATGTAGTGAGACTAAAGGCAGAGGTAGACGAAATGATTAGTGGGAACCTGCCTTTGGAGAGAATAGAGATCTATGAGCCAGAAGAGCTGCTTTTTGTAGCAAAGGACGTGACTCGTAAAGCAAGGGCCGCACATGAGAAATTGACAGAATTGGCCAAGAAATATGAGGTGGATACGAATAAAACGAAATCGTTGCAAGGATCCCATAGGTTGCAATATAGTGATCAAGAACTGGAGGAGAAAAGGGTCACAGGATTAAGGACGCATACTAGAGACCTGATTGTAGGGATGCGTATATGGATAATGCTAAATAAATGGGAGGAAAGGTGGTCAAAGAAGAAGATTGCCAAAAAGATTGTAGGAGAAACGCCGCCTCCGCGGGGAGGGATGATGGGCGTAAGGAACTATCCTTTACGGGAAGTACAGAATGGAGGGTACGTGCATGTGCCATAGAGTAGAGGTGACTTGGCTGCATTTACAAATGATTTTCCTCGGCTGAGGGAAAAACCCGTAGAATGGTACAAACAGGTCGAGCGTTTTGTTAAAATTTCGAAGGTATTGTGGACTGATTTGAACACCTTGTTTGATATAGTGGTACCAGGAGATTTGTGGACAGCTTGTAAAATTGCAGTTGAGTGGCTGACCTTCGAACCTGAAAGGGATGCTGTTACAAATGGTCCGTCACCTATTGTTATGAAAAAATTTGAGCAAGTGATTACATGGTTGAAGTTAAATATCTCGCCTCAAGACATCGAGTGGGTTAAGATAGATCGAACTGTGCAGGAACCAAAGGAGACAGTGCATGAGTATTATGAAAGACTTTTGCAAGCTTTTAAACAGTATAGTGGACTAGATGCCTTAGACCCCAAGGACATGGGACAGTTTGTCTCAAAGTTCATCTTAGGATTGAGACCAGAGGTTAGCCTCATGATACAGCACCATTTGATCTGCTGGCAGAACAAGCCGGTAGATGAAATCTTGCGGTATGCGAGATACTGTAGTGATGAAGTAGACTCGAAGCACCGGAAGCTAAAGGGCAAACTGATGCTTGTTCAGATGCAAACAGCTCAGGTCCAGCCTAGTGGAGGGACGCTGGGCAGAAGACAGGGAAACTACCAGGGGAACCAAAATGGGCAAGGTCAGGGAAAAGGGAAACCTATAGATCCCAAGATGGGGATGGATGTGGCAACATTGAAGAAGACCACTTCGTGTCATCTTTGTCATCAGATTGGACATTGGAAGCGCGAGTGTCCCTTGAACCCAGCCAACCAGGTGCAGCAGGAGGTAGAAGTGGTTCAGGCACCCATGCCGGAGGTAGTCAATACGGTGATAAGGCCCAGATCGATGAAAGGGGGGGCGTATAACCCACAGGTGCAGGTCCCCCAGCCACCGAGAATTTCGCAAGGAATGCGGACCTACCAGCAGATTCCCCTTTTCGAAGGGTATGACGAGTACAGTCCAGACCCGTTAGCCTGACGGTGCCTGAGGGGGGAGGAAGACTGCACACTTGGAGCAGTCTTGGAGGTAGACCAGAGAGGACCTTTTGTGGAGGCCGACATTGATGGTCATCCTACCACTCTTTTGGTTGACACTAGTGCTACCCGGTCCACTGTAAGATCAGCAGTGGTCCCTAACCTACCCCTCTCGGGACAATCAATCCAAGTTGTTGGAGTGGCGAACAAGAGGATAACTAGTCCATTGACCGAACCAATTCCAGTGAGGATAGGCTCTTTCCGAGCCAGACACCAGTTTGTGGTGTGCGATACGAGTCCAGTTTGTCTGTTAGGAAGAGATCTATTGTGTAAATTGAACTGCACTATCTATTGCACACCTAGGGGAGTGGAGGTTCAAACGAAGGATGACGATGCCACCTTCAAGGTTGCTAATCAGCACTTGTGTATAGAAATGTATCCAGTGGTGACAGTGGAGGAACTTCCACTAGATTTGAGGGATTCTGTGTCACAGGAGGTGTGGGATTTCACGGGAGAAGAGATCGGACTGATCAAGGGGGTTGAACCTGTACAGATCCAGGTGAAGCAGAATGCTGAATTGCCAAGGCGCCCCAGTACAATTTGTCGCCTGAGACGATTGCAGGCATTAGACCTGTAATCGAGTCTATGATCAAGCAGGGAATTCTGAAGGAGATAAGAGGTAGCCCATGTAATTTACCCATCATGGGACTACAGAAACCGAGCAGGAAGTTCAGGATCGTGCAAGACCTGCGAAAGGTCAACACGATAGTTGTCCCATGTTGTCCAGTGGTACCGAATTCATCAGTAATACTGTTTCAGATCCCATGCGAAGATGAGTGGTTTACTGTCATTGATTTGTGTCAAGCATTCTTCTCGATACCGCTCCACGAGGAAAGCCAATTTCTTTTTGCTTTCCGGCTGGAAAATCGTGTGTTAACGTGGTGTCGTATCCCTCAAGGGTATACAGAGAGTCCATCGATCTTTAATCAGATCTTGAAGAAGAATCTTGAGAGTCTCGTGTTGCCACAGAACTCAGTTCTTGTGCAGTACATAGATGACCTGCTTGTGGCATCGGAAACAGAAGATGCTTGCAGGATAGATACGATAGCCTTACTGAATCATTTGGCAGAGAATGGACACAAGGTATCCCCGAACAAATTGCAGTACTGTCTGAACGAAGTACAGTACTTGGGTCACAGATTAGAAAAAGGCAAGAGGAAGGTGTCACCAGATCGAATTGAGGCAATAATGAACTTGGCAGTACCCACAACTCAGAGGGAAGTCAGGATGTTTTTGGGAATGGTCGGCTATTGTCGTCAGTGGATTCCAAATTTTTCCTTGAGAGCAAAGCCTTTACAGAGGCTCACGCACAAGGATGTGAGTGATCCGGTACCTTGGGACGAGGAGTGCTTGGTGTCATTCGTAAGACTGAGAGAAGATTTGTGCAGCGCACCAGCTTTGGGAATGCCCGATTACAACAAGGCTTTCTCACTGTTCTGTTGCGAGAGAGAGGGTTGTGCATTAGCAGTCTTAGCTCAGAATCATGGAGGTGTCCGTAGACCAGTTGCTTATTTTTCAGCTACTCTAGATCCAGTAGCTTCTCCGTTGCCCGGATGTCTAAGATCCGTTGCTGCAACAGGTGTCAGCATTGAAAGATGTGAAAGCATTGTAATGGGTCATCCTTTGACAGTTTATGTGCCACACTCTGTTGAATTGTTAATGACCAGAACTAAGACTCAGCACCTAACGAATAACAGGTTAACGAGGTATGAGCAAGTCATACTTGACGCAGAGAATGTGACTCTGAAAAGGTGCTCCGTCTTAAACCCTGCGACATTAATGCCCATACCGAATACAGATGATGAAGATTGTGCGGATCATGATTGTCTTGATGTGACTGAACTGTGCACCAAACCGAGACCTGACATTGTCGATGAACCACTGACTGACCCAGATGAAATTTTCTTTGTCGATGGTTCATGCCTAAGAGACAGTGTTGGTCAACTAAGAGCAGCGTTTGCTGTATGTACCATTTCAGGAGTGGTTGAGGCTGCTTGCCTAGAAGGAGTACACTCCGCGCAGGTAGCTGAGATCATTGCCTTGACTCGTGCCTGTTTGGCCGCTGATCAAATTCGAATCACGATCTACACGGACAGCCAGTATGGGTTCGGTGTGGTTCATGACTTCGGACAGTTATGGTCACAGAGGGGATTTTTGACATCATCTGGCTCACCCATTAGGAATGGAGAACATGTAAGACAACTGCTAGATGCATTGCAATGTCCGAAGGAAATCGCAGTTGTCAAGTGCACTGCGCGTGGAAAGGGGGAGAATTTTGTGTCTTTGGGAAATAATTACGCGGACGAAGTTGCCCGCTTCTGTGCAGAAAAAGGATGCATATTTACAGAGGGTTACACAGGAGAGAGCCAAGAAAGAACCGAGCTCAACATGATGTTGGCCATGGCAGACACTTGGGAGGAACTCAAGCGATTGCAGGATGAAGTCTCAGACCAAGAACGGAATGGATGGGTCAGTGCAGGATGTGAAAGAGGGGATGTGGATGTTTGGGTTTCCAGTGATGGGAGAGCGGTATTACCAGAGAATCTGCTGAGCCCAATGGCGAGGCTAATACATGGACCGATACACCTTGGTAGAGATGCAATGATGCGTGTGTTTAGACAAACGTGGTATAACCCACGATTTCGTGCGATTGCTGAAGCAGTTTGTCAGAGGTGTGTTACGTGTCAACAGATGAATGCTGGAAAGAAGACTGTGGTCACCTTGAGTCACATTGGAAGGTCAGGAGGACCCTTCAATAGGATGCAGCTAGATTTTGTAGAAATGCCCAAGTGCAATGGGTTGAGGTACATCTTGGTGGTGGTGTGTGTATTCTCACGGTGGGTGGAGGCTTATCCAACACGCAGGTGTGACACCCTCACAGTGGCTAAGTTATTGTTGAGGGAACTCATCCCGAGGTTTGGTTTTCCGACCTCTTTGGAATCGGATAGAGGAACACACTTCAACAGTGAAATCATGAAGCCGCTTTGTGCGGCATTGAACGTTGATCAAAGATTACATTGCAGTTATCGACCAGAGGCTTCTGGGATAGTGGAGCAAGTTAATGGAACCTTGAAGGCAAGAATGGCAAAGATGTGTTCGTCAATGTCTCTGAAGTGGCCTGACGCACTGCCGCTTGTGCTTATGAGTATTCGCTGTGTCCCCGACAGGAGAACTGGGTTCTCCCCCCATGAGATATTGATGGGGAGGGCAATGCGGTTGCCAGCAGTACCAGCTACAGCTTTGATAAACATCACTGATGACTTGATTCTCGATTACTGTAAAGGACTATCTGATGTGGTCCGTTCTGTGTCCCAGCAGGTGCAAGCTGCAGCTGTTCCGGCCTCGAGTGATCTGTGCCACGACCTGTGTCCAGGCGACTGGGTGCTTGTCCAAAAGTACGTGAGGAAGAGCTGTCTGGATGTCCGGTGGTGAGGCCCGTACCAGGTAATACTGGTAACGAATACAGCAGTGAAGTGTGGGGGATTGCCGAACTGGGTGCATGCCTCCCATAACCGCAGAGTTTCAGCACCCTCGGAAGAAACAGCTCCTCTCGTGAATGAAAATCCAGCTGATGTGGCAGGGCCACATGAGAGGACAAGTCAAGCTGTGAGGGCCGCTGATGCATCTGGTTGTGCACCAGAGCAAGCTGAAGAGGGTTCCGACAACCAGAACCTCGACTCTGACTCGGAGGATGGAGGTGTTGCAGTGGGTGGAGTAGAGTCAATTTCAGCCGAAGAAGGAAGTGGTGCACAGGGTATAGAAGGGGAAAGCGGAAGAACGACCAGACCCGAGGAGGCTTGGCCTGAGAGAAAGAGGCGACTGAACCTGAGGTTGGCACCCGAAAGAAATCTTGCTCCAGTGTCTGAAGCGTCTGAATCGGAAGTAAGAGACGGAGAGCAGGCTCAAGAGGGTCGGGGGAGGTCAAAAAGAACGTGAGTACCTTGCCAGAGATACGCTACCCCAGAGTGGACTTACGTAGTGACTGATGACGGGGGTAGTGAGTTCGGGGAGGCTGAGGTCCGTGCAGGTGGTCAGCAAGAGCCCGAGCGTGGTGTTGAAGGTGGTGCTGTTAATACCAGGGCTCGAAGTCGAAGGAATACTGACCCTCACGGTTCCGAATCCCCCGCTTCTGAGTAAAGTCCGAGAATTGATTCTGCATCGACTCGAATTTCCGTCCTTTGGATTTGAGCCGCCTTCACATGAAATGATAATACTTTGTCTTGAACTTTTGTATCATGTTCTAGAGGCAATTGCAGATGATCTTATTGTGGATTGAATATAAACTGTTGTATAAAAAGCCTAAAGAGGAAGAAGATAACCTAGGTCCCAGTGGAAGAAGAATAAACTTAGGGACTTTCCGCCGAAGAAGAACAAGAACTTAGGGAAGTCTTTTTCTGGACTATGTAAATAAGAAATTGTTGTTGAAAAGGGGATTTCCAGAGGTTTTGGAGAGTTGCTCGAACTGGTTAAGCAAGTCACGTGCGGAGAAGACAGAGACTTTTGAGTGTTCATTGCTGAAACCAAGAACTTTCGAGATCATGGAGGCTGGAGATCCACATCGTAGATCTAAATTGATTGTAGGCACATTTATAGGGGGTGTGATAGTTTCTATAATCATAGTAGTTGTAGTTTCATACGTGGTTCCACACGAGCTAGCAGTGGAGGGGGTGCCAGGGACTCCTACACCCACTACACCTAGCAAAAAGGAGGGAAATATAGGAGCTGACAGAGCTTTGCTAATAGAAGAGAGTCGTAGATTGCATGTAGATTTGTCTAGAAGTGATTTTAAGCTTAACGCGTATGCCAAGCTGCTATATGAGTATGTAGATGCGATGGATGCTAAAGATTGTTATGTGTGTATGCAGTTGCCAGCTTCGGTGGATGAGGGTATTAGATATCCCCATCTTCCACTGACTTATGGAATTTCGTGTAGTTTGCTATTGAGTGTGTTTTATGGGAGAGGTCACTATGAGTACTTCTTTTCCAACTATGACGCCGTGCTTTCAGAGGTTCCAGCCCATAAACATTTGAACAAGTATGATTATTACAAGGCGGAAGATAGACTTGGAAAGTACTTTATACCGACTTCGACTTTAGATACAGCTTATGCCCATAGACACAATCTAAAGTGTGCATTAACAGAAGTAGAGAAGAAGTTTGTAGATCAGGTAGAAGATAGATATAGAATGTTAACAAAAATACGTCACACTGGAGATAGTCCGGTAGATTGGACAGACGAGGAGAGATTGCACCGAACAAAAGGAAGTTATGGTCCTATAGCATTGGATTTGGGCCAAAGGGGAAAGTTGTGTGTGAGACGTGTGCAGACTTATTATGATAAGGTCTCTGTCGGACAGAGCGAGTGTGATCATGTTTTCACTATGGAGGATTCAGCAAAGAATTTTCTGCAAGGTCCTGTACAAGTGATACCTACGGTGTATTTTGTGTGTGGAAGGAATGCTTATGTGAGTTGCCAGCGAACTGGTATGGTATATGTTACTTGGGAATAATATTTCCTAAGATCTACCATGCAGAGGATTTGGAGCTTTTGGAAGGTGGAAAGCATTCACGAGTGAAGAGAGGTACGAGTGCAGGAGCTGTAGTAGGAGATATCTTTGGAGCAATGATACCAAGTTTGGGAGTGATCTTGAATGATGTGAAGATACGGAGATTGGCAACTGTGGTTGATGAATTATCAATGAATACAGCAAAGTCGTTTATACTTGTGGATGGAGAGATGTTGTCGATAAGGACCATGGTTTTGCAGAATCGTCTTGCTTTGGATGTCTTATTGGCAAAAGAGGGCGGAGTCTGTAAAATGTTGAAGGTTCAAGAGTGCTGCACTTATATACCAGACCACAGCAAGGATCTGGAGAAATATATAAGTAACATCACTACGATCCATACGAAAATAGCGGATTTGACTGAAGAGGGAGTTTGGGAGAAAGTTGGCAAAGGATTTGGTCAAGTGGGAAGCTGGTTTGCGAATTTGGGAAAGGGATTCCTTGGCTATGTTCTGAGACCTCTCATTATTGTGGTGGTTTGTGTGGTTTGTCTGTGGGGTCTGATCAGAGCATACAAGTGGTATCGAGCAGGCAGAGCTGAGAGGGCTTTGAGAGAAAATGAGACGAGAATGGCTAGACTGCAGGACAGTCACTATCGAAACATTAAGAGTTTGGAGAGATTACGACAGGGGAGAATGGCAACAAGTTCTGTTTAGGTTGGTTCTTTCTCCAAGGGAGTTGAAAAGATGTGATGACAGAAGTCATCAAAGGGGGGAACTGATAGAGCGCCAAGCTCTCGTAAAATTTGTAGGGGTGCATCATAATCACCGTTAGTTCGCACCCGCATATATTCGGCATATATAAATGAGTGGCTAGTAAAATGTAATTTGAATTGCATTATTAGAGTGATTAAGAGAGTAGTCGCGTTATTATAATCATGCAAATGTAGTGCAGTATTGAAATGTGTTTAACATAATGCGTAGATAGATTAGTTTATGTGCAGATGAGATGCAGTAGTTAACGTGTATGATATTAAATTGCACATGTAGTTCATGCTTTGCATATGAAATGTATGAGCCTATGCTTAAAGAATTGTGTGTTTAAATGGTGTAAAGGCCTGACTGCATATACGCCAAGGAAAGGCCTGTTTGTTCTTATGTTAGCTTATTTGGAGAAGGTGTTCTCTTGGAAAGGCTCTCTGGGCACAGTTGGTAGATTCGTACAGAGGGAAAGTCTGTTGAAATGTATCTTCTATTGAAGGTGCAAGGACACATGCCTCGTTAGCGAAAGACTGGCTCTTTGTTTCAGGAGTTAGGGTGGTGGGAGGCATGATGAGTCTTGGGGTACTCCGCAGATGGTGGGTTTGGGGTGAGAGGAGAAGGGGTGGAGATGGAGTCTCTGGGTGCCTCCTGTGAGGAAGGACGCCATCCACCTGAGTTCGTTATCTGTGAAAGGAAAGTTATTTCTGGTCACTCCTTTAGCCCCCATGTCCTCTGGGCAGGCTTCTGATCACCAGGTCTCTCCAGCCAGAACTCCTTATGGGTAAAGTCTTCTGTGGTTAGCTGTGCTTTGTTGGAGTCAGGAGTCCTTCTTTTTTTGTATACTGGTGTTACAGGTCTGCTCTCCCATGCCCGCCTTTCTCAAATGTCATCCGATTTGATATTGAATCCTCCATCCAAGTTATGTGTAAAAACATGATGTACTGTTATACGTAAGGAGTAACATGATTTAAATCATGATTGGTAAAATATACATTTTGCATGTGTTTGTAGAAATGTTCTCATGCCATGATTTGTTATTATACCGTGATCTTTTATTTCAAGTATAAAGTCACTAAACTTTCAAAGTGATTCTGAATATTACAGCACGTTAAAGGACAATAACAGACACGTGTATTTTAATGCCTGAAGCAAGTGCGAGCAGCTGCAGAAAGCATGTGCATCATAAAATGTAAATTAACCTCACACGCGTTAACTGACAAGAAGCATACGCGTGTGAGCAACGTGTATTTAAATAACCTGCAACCGCAACTAAGAGAGGGTATTTAAACCGCTCCCATCCGCGCTCGGCGCTTTGCTGTTTCCTCATCACTTACCTGTCTCCGGATCCTTCCTGCAGCCGTTCCTCTTCCTCCTTGGACTTTGGGGCTTTCTTCGGTTCCCTCACCCCATGGGTTCCTGCGTCGGTCTTCGGCTGGCCGGTCTTCCTTCTCAGCCTTCCGGTTCAGCAGTACCATATTTCCTAGAAGAGACGAGCAAGCAAAAGCAAGAATCGAGGTATTTTAAAACAGAAAACAACCGCAGTGAGTTTGATAGAGCGCCATGCTCTCATAAAATTTGTAGGGGTGCATCATAATCACCGTTAGTTCGCACCCGCATATATTCGGCATATATAAATGAGTGGCTAGTAAAATGTAATTTGAATTGCATTATTAGAGTGATTAAGAGAGTAGTCGCGTTATTATAATCATGCAAATGTAGTGCAGTATTGAAATGTGTTTAACATAATGCGTAGATAGATTAGTTTATGTGCAGATGAGATGCAGTAGTTAACGTGTATGATATTAAATTGCACATGTAGTTCATGCTTTGCATATGAAATGTATGAGCCTATGCTTAAAGAATTGTGTGTTTAAATGGTGTAAAGGCCTGACTGCATATACGCCAAGGAAAGGCCTGTTTGTTCTTATGTTAGCTTATTTGGTAGGCAGAGAAGGTGTTCTCTTGGAAAGGCTCTCTGGGCACAGTTGGTAGATTCGTACAGAGGGAAAGTCTGTTGAAATGTATCTTCTATTGCAGGTGCAAGGACACATGCCTCGTTAGCGAAATACTGGCTCTTTGTTTCAGGAGTTAGGGTGGTGGGAGGCATTGAGATGGGAGTATACTGGAATGTAGGGATGATACTTTCAGCGGAGAAGGTGCCTGGGACTCAAGGTCATCGTAACCGTCCTGGATGAAGTAAGAGTTTCGATGGAAAAGTACGAGAAGGAAGACCTGGCCGATGAGGCGTGACAAGGGCGTGTTCAATTGTATGTGGATTTTGTATTAGGGACAGTGCCCCGAGGGAGGAGGGTAGAGAAGAGGTACAGGAGACCAGAGAGAAGGACAGAGAGAGAGAGAGAGAGAGATCTATAGGAAGGAGCATCTTAGAACGAGCTCGAAATGCTAAGTGAGTGCACTTCTTAGGAAGTCTTCACAGCTGACACCTTTTCTTTTACTCTTGCCTGGGGAAATTCGTTAAGTAGGTATGTCACCTGTGAGAAGTTGGCCTGGTATATGCTGTTCACTAGTTAAAGTGGACACCTTGCACCAGTACAATTCGACTCTTATGGTAGGTAGGTTTAAGACAACCTTTATAAAAAGCTATCCTAGTGGTAGCTGTGGAGAGCAGCCTTCAGGCTAAGTCTTGGAGGAATGTAAAGCAGCTTGTTTTACCACACAATCTCTTGAATCACCAAATGAAAAGACACCACACAGGTCTATATATCAAATATATATGTATTTATTACTGAACAACTCTCTACTAATCTCTTGTGAGATTAGAAGTCAGGAACATATGCACAAATCAACGTTTCACAATAAATTAAGTACAAATATGGCTGGGGCCCTAGGGGCGTACCAGACCATATACTAAAAAAGAGACTTAGGAACAACGACTTGCAAAGGGACAAGGCCTAGGGCCTTCAAAAGTGCTGGGGCCTCACGAAACCACCCAAGGCAGGTAAGTAAAGGACCCACGGGGGACGCGTGCAGTGAGTGAACACAGGCGCGGATCGCCGTAGACTTCAATGGGGCAAGTCGCGGTTGGAAATTAAGAGTTTAAGGGCACTTCGGGAGTAGCTACAAGCAAGTCACTTACAGGGTAAGTAGTTCTAGGGCCAACACCCACAGGAGCACCATAGTGCTGGAGTTACCTCACCCAGGGAAGCCGGGTGCATAGGTGTCCTTTGGTGTCGGGTCGCGGCGTCGTTTTCAATGGGAGCCAATGAAGACTTGCTGCTTGTGAAGCCAGAAGAAGTGTCCGGTGGAATCCAAGCCTGGATTTGGAAGGAGGAAGACCTGAAAGCAGAGGGGACAGTGTTCAAAGTCACTTGGCAGTGACCTTGGGCAAGGAAGATGAATGCCCACCGTCGTCGACAGATTCAGGTCGTTCACGGGTGTCTTGACTCTTCGGCCACGAGGTCCAGGAGGTGTCGAGGACAACCAAGAGCTGGATTCAGCATGTCCCACAAAGTCTGCAGCTGACTGCGGTGTCGGCAACCCGATTGGAGCCAACAAGCCTTGGTAGCAGCAAGTCTTGTGGAGAGAGCAAAAAGTCAATGGTGCAAACCAGCAAGGTCTGGGGAACTCACCCAGCGAGGGTAAGTCAGGACAGGCCTGGAGCAGCCAGGGGAGCCCTCTGGTTCTGTAGAAAAGTCTTCAGGGGACCCACAAGCCGGCTGGCAAGGGATCGCAAAGACGCCTCGGGAGGATTCCTTCAACAGGGGCCCACGGTCACTCGAGATGGGGTAGGCCTCTGATCTTTGGAGGGATTCCTGCTAGAGGCTGGAAACACCCGTGGTCCAAAGCACAGTTTCATAGATTGTCGTGAAGGGGTTGCACTTGACAATAGTGCACGGTACCCAGGGACTGTAGTTCCTCGTGACTCGTGGGGTCCACTTGCCTCAGCTTTGCTGGGGACTCACGATGGCCTTGGAGAAGTCAGGAAATCCTCGTCTTGGGCTGCAAGGACCTCGGGCTCTGGCGGGAGCGGCATAGTTTACGACCGTCGTTTCAGTTTTTGGTGCCTGCCAAGCAGGGGAGTCACTCCTTGACTCCAAGGGAGATTCTTCAGTCTTCCAGAGGTAGTGGAACGTCGAAGGTCCAGGATTCTTCTTCAGAGCGTCGTCCAGGGATATCTAGTTTGCAAGTTCAAGGGTTCCCTACCTTATACTAAAAAGGAAGGGAGGGACTAGCTCTAAGACCCCACCTATGGGAGGGTCAGGGGAGTGGGTGGCTACACCCACTTCCCTTTGTCCAGTTTCACGCCAGAGCAGGGGCAGGTAGCCCCTGAGCCGGTTTGAACTGGTGTATGCACAGAGGAGCCTTCTGCTCTCCCAGTGCAGGACTTCAAAGCACTCTAGGAGTGCACCCACCCAGCCCCAATACACTAAACCCTGTCTGGGAGGTGGTCACACCTCCCTGGGACAGGATACCTATTGTTGGGCTTCCTCCACTGCGAGGTTCGGTCATCAGCAGGAGGGCAGCCCAGTGTCTGTGACTGGTGGCATCCATTTTGTGATGCCAGGACTCTTCAGGATTCTACCACGTTTCCACAGTAGGTACATGTCTATCCCTCTAGAAGGGTGGAATGCTACCCCCGCTGCCAGAACTGGCGGGGGGTAGTATTCCAAGATGTTTGACACCAAACACGACATGTTTCCGTGCAGCCATCCCAAAGTTAGCATTTAACGCGGGGTTATAATGCGCTTAAGAGTATATGGTCAGGCTGCACTACAAACAGCATCAGAGAAGGGTCTCCGAATGCTGCAGAGGGGCTCTGCTCATGCAGGGGCACCCTCTCACATAGGAACCAAGCACTCTGCCTTCAGGATTGATAAGGCCTGCCATAGGAGTGACTTATAGGTTTATATGTGTGTATCTATGTAGTGATATAGGTAGCCTATATCACAGTAAGGGGTGCATGCACCACCTTACCCAGGCTGCAGTAGCAGACCTGTGGTGTCAGATTTAGTCTGCTTCCCAGGGGTGGCATAATACATGCTTCAGCCCCTGGTAGGCCTGTGAAGTACCTATGCCCTTGGTACCTAAGGTACCATATACTAGGGACTCATAAGGCACCACAGTATCCAATCACTAGTGCACCTAGAGTGCACTCCAAGTCGTTTAGAGAGAACAGCGAGGCTGGGGCCCTGATTGGCAGGGTCCCAGCCAGACTATAGCCAGAAACCAGTGTAAACATCAGAAAAAAAGTGGGGGCAACATAAGAGGCAGATCCTACTCTCCTACACAACCCCCCCCAAACGCAGGGACACTAAACTAACATTGACCAGTTGAGTCTTCGTGCTCTAAGTAGAAATACCTTGAGAGTCCATCTGCATTGGCATGTTGGGTCCCAGGCCTGTGTTCCACTGTATAGTCCATCCCCTGTAGGGAAATGGACCACCTCAAAAGTTTTGGGTTTTCACCTTTCATCTGTTTAAGCCATAGGAGGGGCTTCTGGTCGGTCTGAACTATGAAGTGAGTGCCAAACAAGTATGGCCTCAGCTTCTTCAGGGCCCACACCACAGCAAAGGCCTCCCTCTCTATAGCTGACCAACGTTTCTCTCTAGGGGTCAGCCTCCTGCTAATAAAAGCTACTGGCTGGTCTTGACCTTCATCATTCAGTTGAGACAGTACAGCTCCCACACCCAGCTCAGAAGCATCTGTTTGGACAATGAACTTTTGGTGTAGTCTGGACTCTGTAAGATGGGGGCAGTGCACATGGCCTGCTTTAGGTCTTCAAATGCCTTCTGACAGCTAGCTGTTCACTGAACCTTTTTGGCATTTTCTTTGAGGTCAGATCATTCAAGGGGGTCACTATAGATCCATATCCCTTCACAAACCTCCTATAGTACCCAGTCAGGCCTAAGAAGGCTCTCACCTGTGTCTGGGTGGTTGGAGCAACCCATTCCATTATGGTTTGGATCTTGCTCTGTAAAGGCTGAACCTGGCCTCCACCCCCAAGGTGGCCCAGGTACACAACCTGACTCTGCCCTATCTGGCACTTAGTGGCCTTGATAGTGTGGCCTGCTTTCTGCAGAGCCTCCAAAACATTTCTGAGGTGGACCAGGTGATCCTGCCAGGAGGAACTAAAGACAGCAATATCATCTAGATAAGCTGAGCAATAAGTTTCCATCCCTGCCAGAACTTTGTTCACCAACCTCTGAAAAGTGGCAGGTGCATTTTTCAATCCAAAGGGCATCACCACAAAGTGGTAGTGCCCACCAGGGGTCGAAAATGCTGTTTTGGCTTTTGCATCATCAGCTAACCTGATCTGCCAGTAGCCAGCTGTTAGGTCAAATGTACTCAGATACTTGGCTGAGGCCAAAGTATCAATCAGCTCATCTGCCCTTGGTATGGGATAGGCATCAGTCCTGGTGACTGCATTGAGGCCTCTGTAGTCTACACAAAACCTCATTTCGTTCTAACCACCCTGGGTATGAGGCTTGTGTACTAGGACTACTGGGCTAGCCCAAGGGCTATCTGAAGGCTCAATCACACCTAACTCCAACATTTTCTGGACTTCATTCCTGATACAGTCCCTGACATGGTCAGGTTGCCTGTAGATTTTACTCTTGACAGGCAGACTGTCCCCAGTGTCCACCTCATGGGTGCACCAGGTAGTCTGACTAGGGGTCAGGCTAAACATGTGTCTGTACTGCTGCAGAACTTGTCTGCACTCAGTTTGCTGATGGTCAGTGAGGCTGCTTGCCAAAGCAACACCATCTACTGACCCATCATCATGGTTCTGTGAGAGCAGGTCAGGGAGAGGGTCACTCTCCTCCTCCTGTTCCTCATCAGTTGCCATGAGCAAGCCCATGTCAGCCCTGTCAACATATGGCTTTAATCTGTTGACATGGAGCACCCTCAGGGGGCTCCTGGGAGTTCCAAGATTCACCAGATAGGTGACTTCTCCCTTTTGCTCAACTATTGTATGGGGGCCACTCCATTTGTCTTGGAGGGCTGCTGGGGCCACAGGCTCCAACACCTACACTTTCTGTCCTGGCTGGTACACAGTCAGCACAGCCTTTTGGTCATGCCAAGCTTTTTGTAATTCTTGGCTGGCCTCCAGGTTTTTGGTTGCCTTCTTCGTGTATTTGGCCATCCTGGAGCGGAGACCAAGTACATAGTCCATCACATCCTGTTTGGGGGGTTTGAGAGGTAACTCCCAGCCCTCTTTTACCAAACATAATGGACCTCTTACAGGATGCCCAAACAGAACCTCAAATGGGCTGTAACCAACACCCTTCTGTGGAACCTCTCTGTAGGCAAACAACAGGCAGGGAAGAAGAAGGTCCCATTTCCGCCTAAGCTTCTCTGGGAGTCCTTTAATCATTCCCTTTAGGGTTTTGTTGAAACGTTCAACCAACCCATTGCATTGTGGGTGATAGGGGGTGGTGAACTTATAAGTTACACCACACTCCTTCCACATTGCTTTCAAATATCCTGACATGAAGTTTGTACCTCTGTCAGAGATGACCTCCTTTGGGAAACCCACTCTGGAGAAGACTCCAATGAGGGCTCTTGCCACCACAGGGGCTGTGGTGGTCCTCAGGGGAATTGCCTCTGGGTACCTGGTGGCATGATCTACTACCACCAGGATAAATCTGTGCCCAGATGCAGTTTGAGGGTCAAGGGGACCAACAATGTCAATCCCTACCCTTTCAAAGGGTACCCCCACCACAGGTAGTGATATCAGGGGGCCTTTGTGGTGCCACCTGACTTGTCACTGGCTTGGCATGTGACACAGGAGCGACAAAACTCCTTTGTATCCTCTGACATATGTGGCCAATGAAAATGTGGAACAAGCCTGTCCCAGGTCTTGTTTTGGCCCAAGTTTCCTGCTAAAGGGATATCATGTGCTAGGGTCAAGAGGAACCCCCTAAACTTCTGAGGTATTACCAACCTCCTGGTGGCTCCAGGGGCTGGATCTCTACCCTCAGAATATAGGAGTCCCTCATCCCAATAAACTTTATGGGACCCACTAGCACTCCCAGCAGCCTCAGCAGCAGCCTGCTGTCTGAGGGGTTCAAGAGAGGGGCAGCACTGTTGCTCCTTACTCAGATCTTCCCTAGAAGGGCCCCCTGCCCCCAAGAACTCAACCTGATCAGGCTCAAGTTCCTCTGGGGCAGTTCCTTCTTCAGGATCTGCTCCTCCTCCCTCAAGAGGGGAATCAGTGATCTGAGACAGAGGGAAGGCACTGCCTTACCCCTACTGCTCCTCTTCTTGGGAAGCATCTGGTCCATGGTTTCAGGATCCAGAGCTGGTTCAGTGTCATGCATTTTGGCCTGTGACCTGGTCACAGCAAATACCTTTGCAGGGATGCCCAACATCTCAGCATGAGTCCATAACTCTACTTCAGACCAGGCTGAAGTTTCTAGATCATTGCCCAATAGACATTCTACAGGGAGGTCTGCACTGACTACAACCTTCTTGAGGCCAGTTACCCCTCCCCAGGAGAAATTCACAACTGCCAGACTATGGTTGGTCCTGACATTGCTTGCATTGGTCACCTGGTACATTTCGCCCAGGATGATCTGTCCAGGGTCCACAAGATCCTCTGCCACCATGGTGACACTAGCACCTGTGTCCCTAAATGCCAAAGCCTGTTTGCCATTTATTACAGGCTGCTGTTTGTATTTGCCCAGATTACTGGGGCTCACCAGGAAGGACATGTCAATGTCTCCATCACAAATCAGCATTGCCTGAGTGGGTACTCTGACTAGGCCAGAGTCCACTTCAGAACCCAGGGTCAACCCTACTACACCCTTATTCTGAGTACCACCTCCACCAGTAGCTGAACTGGGGGAACAGTTGCCTTAGGGGCAGGAGTGGTGGTGGTTTGGTCTTTGGACTTGTTAAAATCAGAAGTCCAGTGCCCTTTCTGTTTACAGAATTTGCACCAGGGCTTCTTTTGGCCTTTTCCCTTGTTGGATTGTGACTCCCCACCAGATGCAGATTTGTGGGGCCCTTGTGAAGACTTCTGGTCTTTTGACTTATCCCCACTTTTCTCAGAGCCCTTAGAATCCTGCTTCTTTGTGTCACCCCCTTGGTTCTGGGTTTTCTGCCTCACCCTGGTTCTGACCCACTTGTCTGCCTTCTTTCCCAATTCTTGGGGAGAGGTCAGATCTGAGTCCACCAGGTATTGATGCAACAACTGGTTCTGGCAATTATTAAGGATCTGTTCTCTCATCATTAGATTATACAATCCCTTGAAATCAGTAACCCTACTGCCAACCAGCCAACCCTCCAGAGCCTTGGTTGCACAATCTACAAAGTCAGTCCAGTCCTGAGTCTGTGCCTTCTGGGTGTCTCTGAACTTCAACCTGTACTGCTCAGTGGTTAAGCCAAACCCATCTATCAGTGCACTCTTCAGGACTTCATAGTCATCAGCATCCTCTTCTCTAACAGTGAGGAGCTTGTCTCTACCTTTATCTGAAAAGGAGAGCCACAAGATTGCTGCCCACTGCTTTTGGGGGACCTGTTGTACTCTACAGGCCCTTTCCATAGCATTTATCCACTTATGGATATCATCCCCACTCTGGTAGGGAGGAACAACCTTGCTCAGGTTCCTATGGTCTGGAATATATTCTCTGCCTCTAGGGACACTGTTGCTGCCACCAGGGGGTTCTAACCCCTCTTTTCTAGAAGCTCTCTGGAGCTCCAGGGCTTCCTTATCTAATGCCAACTGCTTGGTTTTGAGGGCAAACCTTGCTTCATCATACTGCAGCAGTTTGTACATCCTGTCAGAGGAGGTCTCTCTTCTTGAGAAGTAGGAGTTCCTCTGGTAGACAGATTCTCTGCCAGAGTGATAGGAGTGTTCAGATTCCCTATAAAGGGACCTAGGCCTCTCCTCCACTATGTCAGTTCTCTTAGGGAGAATTCCTCTGTCCTGTTCAGACCCCTTGGGACCTGGCCCTACAACCACAGAGTCTTGGTCATCCTGAAGTCCATCATCTGACCCAGACACTGTAATTGACCCACTCACTGATTCAGACCCATTAGCTCCTAGAGCTAATCTAAGATCATCTGCTGTCAGCAGATCTATCAGGTGTAGTGTGGAGGGACTCTGTCCTAGCTTCAGGTGCCTTTCAGCACACATGGCTTTCAAGTCAAAGAAAGTCATGTCCTTATACTGAGGCTGAGTGTATCCACTGGGTCCACCCCTTAAGGACATTCTAGTGTTGTGCAGTGTTGTACTACCTACACTAGTTTGTGGCCTACTGATACTAGCTTGAGCTGTAGAAAGGGTGTGCTATCCCTTGGCACACAGCTCTAAGTTCAGTAGAACTTATTGATACTAAGCTTGACTTTATATGTACCTTGAGTACCTATAGTGGTTTTCAGTTAGTAATTCAAATAGAGATTTTCTGGTAAAACAATAGCAAGCTGGAATCCCACACGCTGCCACCAATGTGAGAAGTTGACCTGGTATATGCTGTTCACTAGTTAAAGTGGACACCTTGCACCAGTACAATTCGACTCTTATGGTAGGTAGGTTTAAGACAACCTTTATAGAAAGCTATCCTAGTGGTAGCTGTGGAGAGCAGCCTTCAGGCTAAGTCTTGGAGGAATGTAAAGCAGCTTGTTTTACCACACAATCTCTTGAATCACCAAATGAAAAAACACCACACAGGTATATATATCAAATATATATGTATTTATTACTAAACAACTCTCTACTAATCTCTTGTGAGATTAGAAGTCAGGAACATATGCACAAATCAACGTTTCACAATAAATTAAGCACAAATATGGCTGGGGCCCTAGGGGCGTACCAGACCATATACTAAAAAAGAGACTTAAGAACAACAACTTGCAAAGGGACAAGGCCTAGGGCCTTCAGAAGTGCTGGGGCCACACGAAACCACGCGTACAGTGAGTGAACACAGGCGCGGATCGCCGTAGACTTCAATGGGGCAACTCGCGGTTGGAAATTAAGAGTTTAAGGGCACTTCGGGAGTAGCTACAAGCAATTCACTTACAGGGTAAGTAGTTCTAGGGCCAACACCCACAGGAGCACCGTAGTGCTGGAGTTACCTCACCCAGGGAAGCCGGGTGCATAGGTGTCCTTTGGTGCCGGGTCGCGGCGTCTTTTTCAATGGGAGCCAATGAAGACTTGCTGCTTGTGAAGCCAGAAGAAGTGTCCGGTGGAATCCAAGCCTGGATTCGGAAGGAGGAAGACCTGAAAGCAGAGTGGACAGTGTTCAAAGTCACTTGGCAGGTACCCGGGGCAAGGAAGATGAATGCCCACCGTCGTCGACAGATTCAGGTCGTTCACGGGTGTCTTGACTCTTCGGCCACGAGGTCTAGGAGGTGTCGAGGACAACCAGGAGCTGGATTCAGTGTGTTCCACAAAGTCTGCAGCTGACTGCCATGTCGGCAACCCGATTGGAGCCAACAAGCCTTGGTAGCAGCAAGTCTTGTGGAGAGAGCAAAAAGTCAATGGTGCAGACCAGCAAGGTCTGGGGAACTCATCCAGAAAGGGTAAGTCAGGGCAGGCCTGGAGCAACCAGGGGAGCCCTTTGGTTCTGTAGAAAAGTCTTCAGGGGACCCACAAGCCGGCTGGCAAGGGATTGCAAAGACACCTCAGGAGGATTCCTTCAACAGGGGCCCACAGTCACTCGGGATGGGGTAGGCTCTGATCTTCAGAGAAATTCTTGCTAAAGGCTGGGACCACACGTGATCCAAAGCACAGGTTCGTAGAACATCGTGAAGGGGTTGCACTTGACAATAGTGCACGGTACCCAGGGACTGCGGTTCCTCATCACTCGTGGGGTCCACTTGCCTCAGCTTTGCTGGGGACTCACGATGGCCTTGGAGAAGTCAGGAAATCCTTGTCTTGGGCTGCAGGGACCTCAGGTTCTGGCGGGAGCAGCGTAGTTTGCAACCGTCATTTCAGTTTTTGGTGCCTGCCAAGCAGGGGAGTCACTCCTTGACTCCAAGGGAGATTCTTCAGTCTTCCAGAGGTAGTGGAACGTCGAAGGTCCAGGATTCTTCTTCAGAGCGTCATCCAGGGATATCTAGTTTGCAAGTTCAAGGGTTCCCTACCTTATACTAAAAAGGAAGGGAGGGACTAGCTCTAACACCCCACCTATGGGAGGGTCAGGGGAGTGGGTGGCTACACCCACTTCCCTTTGTCCAGTTTCGCGCCAGAGCAGGGGCAGGTAGCCCCTGAGCCGGTTTGAACTGGTGTATGCACAGAGGAGCCTACTGCTCCCCCAGTGCAGGACTTCAAAGCACTCTAGGAGTGCACCCACCCAGCCCCAATACACTAAACCCTGTCTGGGAGGTGGTCACACCTCCCTGGGACAGGATACCTATTGTTGGGCTTCCTCCACTGCGAGGTTCGGTCATCAGCAGGAGGGCAGCCCAGTGTCTGTGACTGGTGGCATCCATTTTGTGATGCCAGGGCTCTTCAGGATTCTACCGCGTTTCCACAGTAGGTACATGTCTATCCCTCTAGAAGGGTGGAATGCTACCCCCACCGCCAGAACTGGCGGGGGGGTAGTATTCCAAGATGTTTGACACCAAACACGACATGTTTCCGTGCAGCCATCCCAAAGTTAGCATTTAACGCGGGGTTATAATGCGTTTAAGAGTATATGGTCAGGCTGCACTACAAACAGCATCAGAGAAGGGTCTCCGAATGCTGCAGAGGGGCTCTGCTCATGCAGGGGCACCCTCTCACATAGGAACCAAGCACTCTGCCTTCAGGATTGATAAGGCCTGCCATAGGAGTGACTTATAGGTTTATATGTGTGTATCTATGTAGTGATATAGGTAGCCTATATCACAGTAAGGGGTGCATGCACCACCTTACCCAGGCTGCAGTAGCAGACCTGTGGTGTCAGATTTAGTCTGCTTCCCAGGGGTGGCATAATACATGCTTCAGCCCCTGGTAGGCCTGTGAAGTACCTATGCCCTTGGTACCTAAGGTACCATATACTAGGGACTCATAAGGCACCACAGTATCCAATCACTAGTGCACCTAGAGTGCACTCCAAGTCGTTTAGAGAAAACAGCGAGGCTGGGGCCCTGATTGGCAGGGTCCCAGCCAGACTATAGCCAGAAACCAGTGTAAACATCAGAAAAAAAGTGGGGGCAACATAAGAGGCAGATCCTACTCTCCTACATCACCTTAGTGATAGAGTAGGGACAGCTAATGGTTTATGCTAATTTAGGTAAATGAAGAATAATATAGAGATTGGAGCAGTTATCGTTTGTTTAATACTTCTGGAGTTAACGATTCTTCTTATTCTGAGTCGGATGAGACTCTTGTGTAGGATGATGTTTGTATCAGTGCCCATCTACTTCTTTAACCTCGTGTTGAGGTGCTTGCATGTGCAGTTGTTCCTGGCTGTAATAAACCCACAAAATTGAATTTGGAGTCAGTGGTTCTTAAGGTAAACTGGATTCTAAATTGTCGCATAACCGAATTGGATTTCTTCCCTTCACACTAGTCAGCAGGTAAAAAGATCCTGGCGACCTGAGGATTCTTAGAGGTGATAAGATAAGATAAGAATCGGCGTTAACAAGTTTATTCATGCTCTAATTTTTAGAACAGCGCATTTTGACAATATTAATACCTAAAAACATTACGAAATTGAACTCTCAAGACTCTGCATATAATCAAGACTCTTAGAAGAACCCCAAGTCATTGTGGTGCCGTTTTAACCGTAATTACTGTAATATAAAGACACTTCAAAAGAAGGCTCAAAGACTCTGAACAATAAGAGACTTACTATAATATGGTATAACATTATTATTTGTTTGCTGTTCTTTATTTCTTTTTTCCTTTTCTGCTATTAGTACTGCGTATCAACAGGAGAAGTCGCAGTATCACTTTTAAGGAATACCAATTATAAAATTCAGATTATCAATCGAAGATAGAGTTGCATCTTCATAATTATGCATAGATCAAAAAAAGGAGTCAGTCTTTTGTGCGCAACCTAAGAAATTATTAGGAGACTCTAGTCCTGGATCCAAGTTTCCTTGTCCCAACCAATGGTGGGAGGTTTCAAGCACTCTGGTGTTCCCTGAAGAATTCCTGCACCCCACGCACTGATACCCCTGAAGAATTCCTGTCCCAAGCGAAGACGTCTGGAATCTTCGTTTCTCTTGTTTCTCTTCTTGTCCCGTCCCCTTTTCCCCCTGGAAACTTTCAGTTTGATGGTGTGTGCTCTATCATTACTGCCACGCTGCTAATTTCCAGAGGGCCTGGGGAATTATCGTTGCCAAGGTGAAAAAATCTGGAGAACAGGTGAGTGCCCTCTAACAACTGGAGCAGGTAAATAAGAGGTCAACCACCTGACTCTTGGAAAGCACTTCCAGAGCCTGGGTGCCAGGCAGACATCAGGAGTCTTCTTTTCCATCATTGCCTTTTTCTTCAGGTGTCATTTTCCTAGGTCCAGGAATGTTCTGAGGAGGTGGTGTTGAGGTGCCAGTCTTATCTTGTGCACTAGCTAGTGGTTGGAGAATGTTTCCCAGCCGATCTGGCCTACTTTCTCAAACTATGCCCACCTCCTTCAGCAGCACTTCTTTGCTTCATTGAAAAAATTCCCAGAAGACACTAATAGTGTCTCTGGTTGTTTCCCTATTTAGATGAGGATTCCCGACCTTTGTGAGCGCCAAAACTGGTTCTCTCTCCTGCTGAGAGTAGAACCTTAAGGTCTATGAATGCTTTGTTGGTGAATGGGATGCGCCCCATTTTTCGTGTGCTCAAGAAATTAATTTAACATTTCATAACATTTTGCAACTCCAAGTTAGAATAAGCACTGATAAAGGGTATCCTTTGCTCTGCCAACTATTTCCAACCCCTCCAAGATGGCTAATCCCTCCTAAGTAGCGAGTTGTTGACATCACCTTGGCCTTCATACATCAAGAGGACAGGCTATTGTTCTTAGGAGAGCAGGGTTATTAACTCCAGACAGGAATGTGCATTGGCCACTGGAGGTGAGATGAGAGGCAAAACTGGATGTATGCCAGATTTGGCTCCCACAGCACAAAGCATATTTTCATAAAGTCACTTTTCTAATAAAGTTATCAAAAATCAGATGAACCATTAAGTTAAAACTGGGTGAAAAGTTACTTTGATTCATTTTGATAGAATTTTCACAAGTGAAGAATCTTTTAGGCCATCTGTCACTGTAAGAGCAACTATTTAAAATATTTTAGCCGGGATTTAAATCTTGGTGGCAAGCCCACTTCTCCACAAGGGCAATGGAGTAAATTATTCCATTGCCCTGACGGAAGTGCTGGCAGTCAAATTTAGAAATCTCCACTGGGCCAGACGACATTTTTAGCATTAGCAGGAACTACAGTCACAGCTGTTCCTGTCAATGCATTGTAAGTTCGACTGATGGCTCTGTCAACATGACTGAACAGTATGGCAAACATATAATTCAATTTTCATTTTCAAAAAGGAAATCCCAAAGGGGAATTTTAAAAAATAAAATAAAAAAGCAATGTCTTCCTTGCTGTGGCTATGGGGGCATTGAGCACCTTTTAATGCCCCCATATCAACAGGTTTTTCTTTGCGGTGACAGGCATTAAATATCAGCTTAACATCTGCCCATCTAAATTAGGTGGGACAGCCAAACCTCCGATGGCCCTAACTCCGTTGGACCATTAGATGTGTGAAACCATGGCAGAGATGAGGTAGTCTCCACCATCATCAGACCTATAGTCCAAATGATTTTAAATCGGGAAGGCGATCAAAATGTTGGTGGGGAGGGAACTCCTTCATGGTTGCAATGGAGTTCCATGTCTGCAAACATTTAAATCGGACCCTTAGTGTCCCAGTTTTTATTGTTTTGGTAGCCTGCACTGAGGGTTTAGAAGGCCACCTTAAGTGTAAATTACTAACATATAAAAAAAAAAAAAAATTGCCAAGGCATTTTTCCCTTTTTCCTTTTACTGTTTAGTGGCGCCCCCGGCAGCCATATATGTTTGTAATATATGTAAATGCACACTGCAATCCTCATATGGCCTTCAACTTCCATGCCACTTGTGCAATTTCTGTGCCATCTACCCTGGCAAAGACAGGAAAGTTTAAAGGACCAACTGAATGAAACCAATTTTAACAACACCATTTTAGGTTCAAAGTACGTGCAGAGTGCTACAACATATCAGTGTCACAGGCCACAGACACCTAAAACCAGTGGCAGAAGTGTCTGGAAAAGAGGAAACGCTCTGCAGTGGACAGGCTAATTCCCTATATTAGCCCATGCCAATCTCCTAATTTTCTTGCAAGGAAGGGGCACCTTCCAGCACAAAACAATCCTGAGAGGCTTTTTCCTCTTTAAATGTGTGCTGCAAAATGC
The DNA here is from genome assembly GCA_963921515.1 of Calotriton arnoldi. NCBI lineage: Eukaryota > Metazoa > Chordata > Amphibia > Caudata > Salamandridae > Calotriton > Calotriton arnoldi. The sequence goes on from CAWUFW010014718.1 coordinate 313,524, forward strand.
AGCACTTACAGAAAGAGGAAAAAACGAGGAGAAATAAGGCTATTTCTCCTCGTTACGCCTCGGATTTGGAAACACCCAACGCAATGCCCATGGAATGCCTCCCTTGAGTACTCCCTTGAGTAACGCAATGCAGCGATTTGCACTGTGCTGCATTACTTCATATGTTTTTGAAGCAATTCAAAGCCATACAAAGTGGCTTTGCTAGGCTTCATAAATATGACTTAGAAGTTTGTGTCGTGCATGTACCACATTGCATGGTGCAAGCGTGACACAAATCTCTCAAAAATATACCCCATAGTGTTCAATTCGTAAACCACAAGCGGCTGTTTTTGGCCTACCACTGATCTTTAAAATAGCCACTTAATGGGTCCTCACCAGCTGTTTCAAAGAGGTAGCACAACATACTAGTTATACTGCTTTCAAAATATAGACTACATTTTTGTTGGAGTACAAATTAGCTGCATCCCATACATCTTAAAGGGAAAAGCTAAGATTAAAGGAAAAAGAAAGGAATCTGGCAAGAAAACTGATTGCTGCTATCATGAATTTACAATTGGTTTACTTCCCGTATAAATATTTAATACGTTTCAAAGAACATCAATAACTACCCTGCTTGGGCTAACTGTTACATTCACATTTTCGACAGAATGACCCTGTGTCAGGTAAATAAATTGCTCATGATAAATGATATTGCACTATCGAATAGTTTTGCATCAATTTGTTCCTAACGTAATCACTCTTTGAAAATCTATACACTTCTTGAAGTTGCAACAAAGTGTTGTATTTAGAATTCTAATCTATGTTTAGGAGAAAGAGTATTTCAGTGTACAGGATGCTACTGTTGGAAAGTTTTTATCTTCATTATGTGTTAGCAACTATTGTGTAACTTGCAAGATAAGTCTTAACGTTATATATTGCATTCATTAAAGGAAACAGAATGGGTATGTTATATACCACTGCAGATCCTGCTTAGGGAAACACACGAATAATCTTTCTTTTTGAGACAATCATGCATTTCAAATTATTTCTTTCTTTTTATACTTAATACGCGTTTCATATTAAGTATGCAATTTTGAATTTGGGTGTTGCATCTGCCTATGCACAATCTAACACACCCATGACCGGAGAAGAGGGGGCAGGAGAAGGACTTTAGGCCCCAAGTGTCCTTACAGCAGGCCTCCGACATCGCCATTGCCTCGCACCTGGAGGTGCTTATTCACATCACCTGGGGCCCCTGCTGCACGGGACGCCCGTAACCGGATAGGAGGTGGCAGGAAGAGGACTTCAGACCCCAAGTCTCCTTGTGTCGGGCCGCCGTCCACGCTGTTGCCTTGCGCCTGTAGGTGCTTATTTACATCACCTGGGGCTCCCTCTGCGTGGGACGCCCGTGACCGGAGAGGAGGGGGACTTCAGGCCCAAAGTATCCTTGCAGCAGGCCGCCACCCACGCTGTTGCCTCGCGCCTGGAGGCGCTAATTTACATCACCTGGGGCTCCCTCTCCGTGGGACGGCCGTGACCGGAGAGGAGGGGGCAGGAGGAGGACTTCAGGCCCAAAGTATCCTTGCAGCAGGCCGCTGCCCAAGCTGTTGTCTCGCGTCTGGAGGCGCTTATTTACATCACCTAGGGCTCCCGCTGTGCGGGACGCATGTGGGTCTGGCCCGAACGCTGTCTGCGAGAAGACCAGTCCAAGAGTGGGCCCATCTGCGCCTGTCCTCAGCCGGACGAGGCTAGGCTGGACCCACCTTCTTGGTCTGCTGGCCCCCTCGAATAGGTTGGCATCTTAAACCTTAAGCTGGCAGCATCAGTGGCATCCGTGCCCTGGGGGCATTTGGGAGCAAGCGCATTAAGTAAAGGCTTTATTGCTGTCTCTGCTATCATTGAGGGTTTTTGAAAACTGTGTCCTGTCACCAGCTGTCTCGTGTAGTTTTTGCAAAGACTGCCACACTGCCCTTTTGCTTCCATGGGGAAGAGGAAAGCCCTACACCTCATGACACCCACGCGCCAAACCTGTGCAACTATTGACTCATTTCTGGCAAAAGCTGTGGGGGCCATTTCTAAAGAAATCGACCGGCCTGAAAGGCGACTCTCTGTCGGATCTGGAGTCTTCCTCACTTTGCCTATTTATTTATTTATTTATTTATTTATGCGTTTTTATATAGTGCGGACTTTACCCAAAGGTGTCAGAGCGCTTCACAATAGGAACAGTAACATTACATGAGGAGAAGGTTACAAGTGAGCATAATACAAAAGCAAGCGTTACATTACATGAGGAAAAAGTGACAATTGTGCAAACAACAAAAAAATTAAAAAAAGTACAAAAAGAGGTATACGTTACAAGAGGAAAAAGTGACAGGTATGCATGATACATAAGATACAAAATACAAATAGAGGTATAATACTGCAATAAGTGGCAGTCACTCAGAACACACTGGGAAGGCACTTCTATAGGCATGGAGTACAGAATTTCCTAAAGTGGAAGAACTTCCTTGAGGGAGTAGAGAGGGCGTGAATTAAACAGGAGACTTAAAATGAAGGGTACACAAACATAAAATCCAACACAGCACGCAAGGGTGAGGAATGTACAGGAAAAAGTGCAAATTTAAAATGAAGAGCGAACTTCCTAGAGGGGCCTGAGAATGAAAGTATTAGTTCTGAAAGTGTCTTTGGAAGAGAAGAGATTTGAGGTCAGCTTTGAAGATCCGGGTAGAGGAGGTGGCACGGAGCAATGGGGGAAGCGAGTTCCAGATTCTCACCTCATTGCCTGAGAAGGATTGCGCCATCGATCTTTCCCTTTTGAAGACTGGGGGCTCAAGCAGAAGCTTTTCCGCATTGCGAGAAGGGCGAGAGCCACCGGACAGTTTCAATTTATTCGCCAGGTAACGAGGGGAGGACGTGTGTAAGGCTTTGTGTGTGATGCAGGCAGTTTTGTAAATAGATCTTGCCGCGATCGGAAGCCATCGAAGAGAGGACAGGATAGGAGTGACGTGGTCGCTTCGTTTAGACCCTGAAATGAAGCGAGCTGCTGAATGGAGGATGGATTTGAGAGGGGAGATGTGGGATTTGGGTAGGCCCGTCAGAAGAGAATTGCAATAATCCAGTCTTGAGAGAACCAGAGATTGTACCAAGGTTTTTAAGTCTTTCTCCGGGAAGAACCGACGGATCCCCCATAGAAGGCGCAACTGGTAACGTGCGTTCTTAGCAATAGAGTTGATGTGGGAGATTAGGTTGAGTCTTTTGTCAAGAATGACACCTAGGGATTTAGCGCTGTCGACAATGATGGGTTTGCTGTTGAGTAGGTTCAGCTGATCCATCCAAGATTGAACAGGAGGAGGTAAGAGAGAGGTAGAGAGGAGGAGGAATTCAGTTTTGGCGGGATTAAGAATGAGTTGGTGAGTTAACATCCAGTTGTGAATAGAGTTGAGAGTAGAGTTGAGTAGTGAGAGATCGTGTGCGGAAGACACCTTAAGGTAGATTTGAGTGTCGTCCGCATATAGATGGTAATGGATCCCAGATTTGCTTAGAAGGTTCCCTAATGGTTCCAGGTAGAGATTAAACAAAGTGGGTGCCAGGATAGAACCTTGAGGGACGCCTTGACCTACAGCCAATGGAGATGAAAGACTGTTCGCTATCTTGATCATTTGGGATCTGTCCAAGAGGAAAGAGGCAAACCATTTGAGCACTGTGCCATCCAATCCCATTCTCTGATGAAGAGTGTTGAGAAGGGTGCTATGATTAACAGTGTCAAAGGCTGCAGAGAGGTCTAAAAGAATCAGAAGACACGATTCCCCAGAGTCGAGTTTGCGCAGCGCATCATCAATCACTTGCAGCAGGGCTGTTTCAGTGCTGCAATTTTGAATGAAGCCAGACTGGAAGACGTCGAGGAGATTATTGTCCGTGATATGTAGGGAAAGTTGTTTCGCAACACATTTTTCTGTGATTTTCGAAAGAAAAGGGAGGTTGGTGATAGGGCGGAAGTTGTTGAGGTCGTTCGCATCGGCGGAGGGTTTTTAGAAGAGGGGTGACCTGTCCTGATTTGAGGGCAACCGGGAGGGAGCCTTGACTGAGGAAGAGATTGACTAGCCTGGTCCAGTAAGAGAGGGTATAGGTGTAGAAATCAATGGCGATGTCGCTAGGGATGGGGTCAGAAGAATGGTTGGAGGGTTTAGTTTCGAGGATGCATTTGAGGAGGTCATCTTCCGAGATGACGTCAAAGTGCTGCCAGGTAACTGAGGATTTCCGCTCCTCAATGGGGGTGGGGTGGGCGACCTGCTCCACCAGTGCTTTGACCTTTTCATCAAAGAATATAGCGAAATCTGCCGCTTTCTTTGTGGAATCCTCAGGCTTAATGGTTAGGGGAGAACAGTTTGGGTTTTTGATGAGGTCAAAAAGTTTTTTGGGTCTGTTTTTGGCTGAGTCAAGGAGGGATCTGAAATGTGATGCTTTTTCAAGGAAGATGTGGTTGTGGTATTTGGATCTTGCTGAACGTAAAAGAGAGAGATTGGAGGTCGAAGGAGATTTTCTCCAATGTTTCTTCCATTCCTGTTAACCATCGCACCAAATGTACAGGGACAGGAGCCAGTCCTCTCTCATGCAAAATCATTGGGCCCCACACTTAATCCATATTCTGAGGTTCATTTTCCTGGTCCTTCTGCATCCAGGCCCCTTCTTCTCTCATCTCCCAACACTGACTTGGTGAGCCCCCAGCCCCCAAACGGAAGCGTAAGGCTAAAAAATCAGAGGATGTTCCAGTCACACGGAAGGGGCTTGTGGGCGAATATGGGAGAAACTGCCCCGAGGACATGGAGGTCCACCTGGCTCCTGTACTACAAAAAATCATAGCCTCCTTTACTGACTTATTGGCCCCTCTCTGAGTCAGGCCTGATAATCTGGAGGTAGTTTCTAGGGAACTGTTAAGCAGAATGGAGAGAATTTTGACCGTTGCCGACAAGATTCCCCACCACTCACCATCGCAGACCCTAGTCAAAACTACCAACATACCTACCACTGATCTCCCCAGTTGTAGACAGCCTAGAATCGGTAATTCCAAGTCCCAGGCTGTAACGAGTTAGAATACTCTTATTGGGCCCCTCGTACCTCACCATATTACCAACAATTTAGTTCTAACTACTCAGCCTACCTTGGCACTTAATTCTACATGTAAAGTCCAAACCGGTTGCCAGTCAGCCTCTGGCTCCCCGCTACTGGTAATTAATCTTTCCCCAGCCTGTTCCCATTACACTGCAGTTTCGACTGGGGTCCCTGGGCTCGCCACTCACAATCTGGAAACCACAGGCAATTGATTAATAAAGTTTCACATTGGTTAGGTAAATATACAAGTTACACTGGGTTGGACTATAGGGATATCCTTATGGCACAGAGGGTCACATGGATAGGGCCCTCTAGAAAACCATTTGACGGCGTTTGCATTATTATTATTATTTGATACCCTGAAATGGTACGAAGAATCTTGAACAGTTTTTCTTAATCCTATCTTCCAGACACCTGTATAAAACTACTCCAGTTGGGCTTTTTTATAGACCCCCCCATGTGTGCCTCAAGTGCAGAACAGTCTCTGGGCCGTGGAGGCATAGAAAGCAGACTGGGGGGCCAGCAGACGCTCTCAAATAATTAGCAATCATGGCGGATCTTAATGATCAGGATTGACTCCCTGAGAGAGAAGGAAAACACATCCTGCAGGTCCAGCAATTGGGTACATCACCACAGGGCACAGTAGGGACTGAGCCCCCCAAAATCAATCTATCCCCCTATACCTCCCTTAAATCCAGTGCACCCCCCGGGTAACTCACAGGTTCAGGGGGCTTCAAACTCGCTGAGAAGGCTTCAGACTCGCTGAGAAACCTCTTAACATCCCCCTTGGGCTTAACCCACAGACCCAGGAAGGATTTAAGACTCATCTCTTGGAATGTGGCAGGCTTGTCCTCTAAATTCCGAGCTGATAGGTGGCTACAATTTATTAAGTCTTTTAACATTATTTGCCTGCAAGAGACATGGGAAGTCAAGAATAACTTTTTTCTTCTGGGGTACAAACCACCTTCTGTCCTACGGAGGGTTTCAGTGTGGGCAGAGCGAGGGGGGCCTCATTATTTTTGTAGCCCTCAAGTATTATGGTGCCATGCAGATCATGAAGTGGGACTCCCACGTGTTCCAGCGCCTAATATTTCATGCTGGGAGAGATATCCCTATGGTAGCAATTAATTTCTATAACGCAAAGAGGGGGCCGCACTAGTCCTCAAATTTTACAGCCTTGAGTGGTGCCTTAGATTCATTAAAGCAGGAGGGCCTTGGTCATGAGAATTTTATACTGGTAGGGGATTTTAACTGTCAACTGTGCCCAAACGTCTTACACTCCTCACTTAGCACACAACCTTGCTCAATTTTGGGGGACTTGCACATGGAATACACCATAGAAGGTGCGGAGATAAATAGTTTCCTTCATATGCACAACTTAGTTTTCACTCTAGAAAAGCTGATTAACTGGCCTAATTCCCAAATCCCTCCGACATAAAAGCGAAGGGGTCCTCCACGATCATTGATTTAATCTTTGTGTCAGCTTGCAGTGGTTGGCCACTTGCTTCTCTTAATATTTTACATAGCCCCTACAGTGACCACAACCCTTTGTCCCTGTCTCTGGAGGGAATAGGGAACCATTCGAAGGGCTTTGCAAGCCCCTGGGATCTTTAACTCCAACGGACCAGGGGAGGCATTTATGCTTGTCGCAAATAGATGCCAAGGCTTTTAATCACAAACATTTTGCAGACTGCCAACAGGAGTTACTTACCTGCTGGGCCCCTTTAGCACCTGGCGAGGAGGTTTTAAGAGCTTTTACCTCCATCACACAGTTGGTCTCTGGTCTTTTAATGATTCATGCGGCTGGTTGTCGCACGGATCACCCCTCATGGTTTGATCCAGAGTGTTTCCTGGCCGTTTGCCTTCTGAAGAAAGCCCTGAAGCATTCTCCCCGCAATAGGGAGTGGGTGGCAAATTGCCGCCGAACCTATAAGGGGGCTCTGAAAGAATGGAGGCACCTGCTACAAAAACAGGCATGGGCTGATTTGAGTAAAGCAAGCAAACTGAGGGATACCTCGCTTTTCTGGCAGATTATAAAAAGTCACTGTTTTTCCGATCCATCAAGGCCTGTCTTGCCGGTCACCCACTTTGACAGTAATATAAGTTTGGCCATCTTGAAGGGCCTCACAATGATATTGCTCCCAGTTTTGGTTGACACTTCAGTCACCTTCTCGTTGGAGGAAGCCCACAGGGGCATTGAGGCACTGTCCTGGAAAAAGGTGCCAGGTCCTGACGGGATTCCTCCAGATCTGTCTTGGGACAACATTGAAGTATGGGCCCCGGTTTTGACACTAGTATTAAATGCTGCAGGAAAGAAAAGGATGCTGCCCTCATGGTCAACGGCCACCATTATACCAATCTATAAAAAGGGCACAAGGATAACCCACAATGCAAAATGTAAGTCCGTTTTTATATAGCGCATCTACTCACCCTTACGGGTCTCAAGGCGCTGGGGGCCGTCGTGGAAATTAAGTGAGCTATTGCCCAGAGTCACATGGTGCTGAGCTGAGCTGCCGCCGGAGCCGGGGATCGAACCGTGAACCCTGTGCTCCGAAGTCAGCTGCCTTGGATGCTGCACCACACCTCTCCACTTCCGCCCTGCCTCCCTAATTGATTCGGTAGTTAAGGTATTAGGCCGATCCTATTAACTAGACGTTCTTCTTGGGCAGACACCAATCAAATAACATCTGAGGTCCAGTTTGGCTTTCAACCGGGTAAGTCATCCATTGAGCAATGTCTCAATCTTTACTTACTAATAAACAAATATACTGTTGCTCAACCGGGAGCCCTGTTCTTAGCTTTTATGGACCTTATGTCCACATTTGATCGGGTTAACAGGAAGAAACTGTGGGACTTATTGACCTCTTTAGGCATCGAACCCACCATTGTATCCCTATTAATGAATCTTTATGCCCATACCACAGCGGCAGTAAGATTCTCTCGGGGGGGGGCTTGCTGAACATTTTAACTGCTCCAGGGGGGATCACCAAGGCTGCATTTAGCCCCTATTTTATTCACTATTTATATTAATGGTCTAGAAGCGGCCCTCTTGCAATTATAGTCGAATTGTCCCAGAGTCTGCTAGAAATTTTTGCCAGTGTTATATGCTGACGACGCAGTACTTATGGTGCGCACAGCTCTGGGCTCGTAGGTTTTACTTGATGGGTTTGTTGACTTTATGGACAGACTGGACCTGTCAATCAACTTTACAAAGTTGTATGTTTTGGATGTTGGCCCACGGGCTCTCCGGTCTAAAACATTTGAAGCGGGATCCCATACTCTTGCGATGATCCCAGCCTTCCCCTATCTGGGAATTGTATTTAACGTAAAACTAAATTGGAAAACATTGATGGAGGGAAAGTTGAGTGACCTGAATAAATCTATAAGGGCTATTGCCAGCTACGCTCATAGACTGGGTTCTTGGGCACCAGATGTGATTTTAAAATTGTATCAGTCTATATGCACCTCAAAGGTTTTATATGTAGTGAAGTTTGAGGGTATACTTCAGCACATAAGCTACAGGTGGCACAAAATAAGTTTTTGCGACGAATACTGAAGGTGCCTCAAAGCATGCCCTTCTTTGCCATACACGAAGAGCTTGGCATAAACTTTTTAGCTGACCAGGTGGCAGTTAAGCCTTTGCCGTGTTGGGTAAAGATATTGTCTAGAGAGGATATAAATCGCCTGCTCATTCAGACTGCTTGTCTCTTGAGCATGCTTTTAAAATCCCATGGTTGCGGTATGTCAAGGAGTCCCTTTCTGCTCTAGGTAGGGCAGATATTTTTCTTTCACGTGATACAGTAAGGCCCCAGGACCTTAACACGATAAAATAATTGTTTTTTAAACACACCTCTGCCCACAGTAAAAACACCAAGCTCTTGAAACCAACAGCGTGGGCACAAGCCATGTTAAAGTCAGTTCAGCGAAGGGAAAACTATCTCTCTACTCTTGCAAGTGCAACCAACAGGTTTTTAGCTACCCGTTTTAGGTTCAACCTGCTCCACCACCTTTTGGCATCTCTGTCAGGTTTTGCTCACCTAAATGTTAGAGGACCCTGTGGCTGCGACTATCGGTCTCCACAGGACACGTTACATTTTGTCCTAAATATGTTAGCATCCCAAGAAGGCAGTTTCTTCGCCCCCTTTTAAAGTCTTTAAAGTTTAGGCAAGCCAGAGTAGCGCTTATGTATTTACAGTTGTTTCCTAATGAACTCACGCTTTGTGCAATGACAAATTTCTTGCGGGCTGCCTATAGATCAAGACTATCTAGACCTGAAAGACTGTTGAATGGCTTTTTGTGTCTTTGCACTGTCTTTTCTTACCTCCTTTTAATTTCTCGAGACCATGAGCTGTGTTTTACCTTAATTTTTAAATGGATTTGTAATGATGATTTTCTTATTATATGATTGCATCTTTTATGGTTGCAATTGCTCCTGAATAAAGGTTTATTTATTTATTATTATTATTATTATGTATGCCAATTTTGAATTTGGGTGTTATATTTAAATGTATGTATCTGCCTATGCACAATCTAATACTGTTTATTTCTAACTATTGGTGGAATCACTGTCTATTTTCCCCCATTAAGAATCCCATGGTAAATCAGTGAGAAATACCACACCCAATAAATACTGATTCTGCTGTGTAAATATCGTCCTCTCATGACTTTTTTCCACAGCCCGCAAAATAGGTATATAATGGTTGTGAAAGACACATGCATGCTGTAAATATTGCATATAAAATATATAATATAGTATATGCATTTTTACCAGTGCAATATTTACCACATGCGATATTTATCACATGCAGTAAATATCCTGCATATGCTGTTGTGTAAGTTACGAATTTGGCGTAACTCTACACGGTGTGCTTTCCCACCCACTAGTGACACGGGTGAACTTGGTTCAATACACCAGCAATGAATGTGAAACACAAGTTATTTTAGCCCCGTAAGACACTAGTCAATGTGTAATTGACATAGAAGTATTGCTTTTGGGTTACTAACTATCACATACAGGGATCAGGGGTCCAGTGGAAACAAAAACAAACTTTATTTCATTATTCACAGTATCACACACACTGTACTAAGAAGAATAAATACTTTTAAGTAAAACATATTTATTACTGAGGAACAATCTCTTTTTCAGTTAATTTTAAACAACTACAAAGAATATTATAAAAACAGCAAGAAGACACATTACAAAGAATGAGAATAAAATAAAAGTTTTTAGCATTGTAAAAATGTCATTTAAAATGTTATCTAGAACCTAACACCCTAAAATCTACTTCTATGTGCTATACTATAAGAGTATAGAAGGCAGAGCAACTTGCAGCCCAGAGTTTCTCAGGGAGAAGAAATGCACTGCATACCTTGTTGACAGCAAAGGCAGTCTACCAGCGAAAGCATGAAGATAGTGTTTCCTGCAAAGGGCAAACACTCACTGCCGTAGCAGTCAGTTGGTCTTCCTCCGTGACTAAGCTTTATCAGTTTCAGGCATCAGGTGAGATGTAGCATCCGCAAAGTTCAAAGTGTGCCGGCCATAGGTGAGACCATCTGTGGCAGAATCTCGGACAATAACGTGGACAAAGAATCTCTCCTGACAAGTGGTCAAGTGGTTTTTCCTATATAGTAACACTTTGAATTTCTGACATAGGTATAAGAATGTTCGACATAGATTATGTGCATCAAGGTATGCGTCCTAGACGTTTCCTTATGATCATATCAGGTAAAAGGATGTCAATCCAGACTAGACTATTTTGGTTATATGTCTGTATGCATTCTTAATCATCCTTGACATAGTGAAAAGTAGATACTATACAAATTTCGCATTGATGGTCGTATCTGTGACATTAATCAAATGGCTTGACGCTTTCACAGTTTTTAGAAAGATATGGACAGATGACATATGCGTTGATGGCAGACATTACAATGATTCGGCTTAAATCGGGAAAGATTGAGACTCGCATTGTGTGAGAGAGGGAAGATGGAAACCTCCTCTAGTCAAGATGGAGTTGGCCCTTGGGCACTTAAAGTCATTCCCGGCTTGTACGTCTGAATGACGTCATAAGGGCGGGTCTAACCAATAAGAATTGATATAGTGTATGCTCTCAACCTGCCAAGGTCTAACATACCTAAAAAGTATTCCGAATAAAGTATAAAGCCAAGGCAATCAATGCATCATTTATGTAAAATGACGGAAGTGATACAAATAAAAACTATCATAGCAAAGCACTACAATTTCCAAGCCTTGCGTTGTTGCAAGTAAATGATATCCATATATTGCAATCTATCTAGAATGCATGTTGGCAATTAAAACATACCAGTTATGATTTTAATAGGCCAAATAAAAAATATGCAGTGAAAACAAACAATAAACATTCAAAAGAGTCTATTAAAAAAGATATAGTTCATTTAGGATGTTATAGCATATTTGCTGAATTCTTGTCATTGGTCGACTTACTTGTTGGGTTCATTCCTCGTCAGAGGACATATCAATATCATTGGATGCACATGCAGCAGACTTGTGATCTTTACGAAGACCATAAAGAGCATGTCCATAGTCAATGTTCAGTGTCTGAGGGTAAAGCAAAGGGTTGCTAGTCTTGGGCACTTGATGGTAGTTGCGGCTCCTCTCATGGGGGCTTGAGAGATAACAGCAAGTCAAGCCACTCATCAAGAACTGCATCGAAAAGATAATATGCTCTGTCATAAGTAGCATCCTGTAGAAGGGGCAGATGCATTGCTCAGCATTGTGTCTGGTGCTTATGTAGAGGTTGAAGAATCATTTCCATATCAAGATAAGTCACCTGGGGCTGTTCCAGAAGTAAGTCCAAGATGACATCAGTCGGAAAGAACACAGGTTTTACTTGTATAGCATTCATTTTGTGAAATGTGAGCATCCAGTGTGCCCTAAGTTCAGATATCCAAGCATGTCCCATGTAGCATGCTAGAGACTCTCTGCAGCTTTGTTCAGCTAGATATGGGTACTCCATGTTGTTGATTTCTTTGTTGAAACAGAAGAAAGATGATGATACCACAGCCAATTAGCAGTATGATGATCGGAAATCCTCCAAAAAGGCTGGCAAACAGGGAATGAAAAAATGATGGAATTAGTTCAAAGACTGCTTTAAATCCATTCACTAGATCAGATCCAATGTCAGCTGTTACGGACATACCTGGGGGCATTTTTACAAGCCCCTATCACCACAGAAACATCACTTTATTGACGTTCCTGTGGCGAAATGGGCTTCATCTTATAAATAAGGCACCCTTTCACGCTATACTTAGCGTGAAACGGGCAGGCAATGGGTGTTGTGGTGGGCGTTCAACCGTAACACCAATTGATTTTGCTGCTGCCCCATATATACAAGGGTGGAGACACCAACATTAAGACCACGGAAAACCTGGTCTTATCCTGGTGAAATGAGGAGAAATGCTTTATTTCTCTTTGTTTTTGCTGTTTATGTGTGCTGCTTTGTGCAGCATACATAGAAACAGCAAAACGCCATTGAGTGTTTATGTGCAGGAAGGTGTCCCTTCCTCCACATACACAACAATTAAAAGAAAATGACGAGTTGCAACTTCTATATGTGCTGCACAAAATAGCACACATAGAAGTTGCAAAACCCATTTCAGATTGTTTATGTGAAGGAAGGAAAACCTTCCTGAACATAGACAATCCTTCCCCTCAACGCAGGCACCCTTGCACTATGGTGCAAGAGGGCTTGCGATGGCGCTAGGCTGCTTGATTTAGCACCAGCGCAGGGAGAAATGCAGAGCTGCACCGTACTCTTGTAAATACAGTGTAGCCCGTGTTTCAGAAGAGGCGGAGCGTGGCATTAAGCCAAGGAGGCTAAAGCCGCGCTCTGTCACTTCTTTTGTAAATAGGCCCCTAAATATCGTTTCAACAATATCTGCAAAATGCATTGGGTACTGTGTGAGAAACAGCCTCTGAATTTCTGGAGCAGTTCTGGGTGTCTGCAGATTATAATCTTCTACCACTGAAGTCAAAGGGACTGCCTTTTGTAAGAGTTCAGACAATACCTTGTTCAAATCACCAAAACTCATAGATTTCATGCTTATACTATTCCAAGGGATGTTCTTAATTATATTTCTAGACAGAGGATACAAGGTCCTTCCACAACACTGTATTGTTTCTGAAACCGTTATCAGCTATGGCCTACTGGGTTTCAACCCCCAGCAAGTGACATTTCTTAAAAATAAATGAGATCCGTTATTCAGAAGTTCATGAATTGTGGGAATAATTGCAAGGGAAAAACAGATAAAACACAACTTAACCCTGGAATCAATGCGCTACACATTCCATGCAATGATATGGTGTGACATAAAAGGTATTGCCCAAGAGGATTTCGATACTTTGTCATATTGACATACACAGTGTTGTCTTTATTTTCGTTTAAACAGATGTGTGAAAAAGGAAACTTCCATGAATGGAACAAATGTGAGTTGTGCATGGTTTCATACCAACCAATTGATTGATATTTTAGACAATCATGAAAATAAAAGGTTGTTATGGATAAGGGAATAATACCATGTGATAACCAAGTAATAGGTGGCGTGTCACTGACTGTGAATGGTCCATCTTCAACTTGTTCTATTCTTCAGGGTGTAGGTAGATTCTTTTTAGCTATTGTTTTTTGCATTAAGTTATATGGTTCAAACAGGGCTGTTTCTTTCAGAAGTAGCCAAGGCACAAAACCCAATCGAAGTGTTTGTAATGCTCAATTTGTGGGCCGATTACGGTGTCGTGCGGAAAGCCTCCGACTGACAGTCGGATTCTCCTAGACCGTATCGGAACCCATCCGCCCGACTCGGTCGGATTCCAATCCGCCTGACCGATTCTGATGTACGCGGTGGGAAGGTAAACCATTCGGTCATTCCAAATCGGTTCTGACTGGCTCTCGGAGTATCCGTGTCGGTCCGAACCACATGGTACAGCTCTATGGACAGTGTTTCTGACTGAGCAATTAAGATGTCGGATTCCAACAGCCTTTTTGAGTCAGACTGTCCGACAAGAAAAAGCTGTTGGAAACTGATTTTGGGGCACCCTAGCAGGCCCCCCTTCATCTTGAGGCCTACGGTTGGGGTCCCTGAGGGTACCCAAGTGACCCCTGTAAAACCATGCACTGTGTGGCAGACACAAGGGGTGCCTGCAACAGGATGTAGGGTTTTCCGCAAACACCGGATTTCCCCATAGGAGCCAGAGTGGTCGGTCATAACACGGGCTCCCATTGAAGTCAATAGGAGTCTGACCGAACAGTGTTCGGTCACATTGTAATCGGTCGTGCCAAACCGCCGATCGCGAGTCGATCGGATCCGATTCCGAGAAGGAGTCGGGCAGAAAGTTTCCGCCCAAGATCGTAATTAGCCCCTTACTTGTATGATTGCTCTTAACATCCCTGGAAAAATTTCAGGAATCTGCAGAAGGTAAGAAATTGTTTGAGGAGCTGGAAAAGGGATTTGAGAAGCATGAAAGAGAAATACAATTAAAGAAAACAAAACAGTTCAAAAGGGACAAAGTGGACTATGCCACTGGAAGAGTATATACATTTGCTTGATGCTATGATAGCAATTACAACCGACAAGCGATGGATCAGGCACAAGAGTGGGAACAAATGAGAGTATTATCAAGTGCAGAAAGCTCAGAGGTCAGCTCGGGGGATGAGGGGCCTGTGAGCGGCCAACAGAGCTAGGATTTCTCGGGGGAAATGCGTCTCCACCGGATGACAACACGGGGTAAAGGCAGAGGAACCCCAGAAGTAGTAGACCAAAAAGAATCAGGCAAATCCGGAAGAAGCAAAGGAAGGGGCGCGCCAGAGGTGGAAAGAAATGAAAGGAACTAATCATGTAATCTTTTCCAACTCTGAGGATGATCTGGTTATCAATCTCTCCTCTAAAAATCAGAATCAAAAACATAAAAATGTACTCATCAAGGGTCTCACGTTTTGTCCCAGCAATGGTATGGATTTGACAACAACAAGAGTGGACCTTTACAAATTTTGCAGGAAGTTGAAACTTCCAAAAATATTTTTGCGAATAAGGTTCACACTAAAAAACAAATCTTGTGTTCCTCAAGAATTATCTATTTTGACATTAGAAGATATCACCCCCCTAAAGGCTTTATCAAGTCTAGAATCAGAAGGAGCTGGTTTAGCAACAATATGTGATATGGGGATAATGTCAAATGAAGAATACTGTAAAATTCTGAACATTGAAACTAGTAAGTCAGTCAATAGTAAATGTAAAGGCAAATTCAAATTTTGCCCTCAACTTCCTCCAGGAAACAAAATAGATGTGCTTCAGGAGTTAATGATAGAAGAATTGAGGGGCAGTTCAATGAAAGAGAAGAAGTCTGAATCACAACAAAACATGAATAAGGAAGACTGCTGGGCCTTGACAGACCTACAGAATGATAATAACCTCATCATTAAAACATCGGATAAGGGGAGAAATATAGTTGTGATGGATCGTCATTAATACTATCAAGAGGTCAAACAACGATTAAAAGAACCAATTAATTATGAGAAATTAAAGTGAATTCCTACCAAGAATATTATGATGGAATTCCACACTAAACTACATGAATGGCCATGAGGCCTTTTGTATGAGGATGAATTACAATATCTGAAGGTTACACATCCTACTGTGCCAACAATTTATGTGCTGCCTAAAGTGCATAAAAATTTGGACAACCCCAAATGGCATCCTACTGTAAGTTCATGTGGCTCTATACTTGAGAGCACATCTAGATTCGTGCATAGATTTTTTATTTCCTTATGGGGCTATTTTACCATCTTACATCTGGGATTCAATGGACTTTTTGAACCACATTAGTGGAATACCGTGGAAATCTGAATATGTAATGACCACGGTGGATGTGGTTTCTTTATATACATCCATTATACATGAGGATGGCCTTAGAGCCTGTGAGTACTTCCTAAGGACACATTCACTGAGTTTACTCAACCACGGTGGATGTGGTTTCTTTATATACATCCATTATACATGAGGATGGCCTTAGAGCCTGTGAGTACTTCCTAAGGACACATTCACTGAGTTTACTCAACCACACACACATGCTTTCGAATATGATGTCTTTTTGTTTGACTAATAATGTTTTCTCTTTTGATGGCAAGTTGTATAAACAAAATAAAGGTACAGCCATGGGCACATAGTTCACACCCACATACCCCAATTTAATGATGATTTACTGGGAGGCAGAACGTATTTTGTCTGAGAAGAATAATGAAATTATGGAAATTTGATCCTTTGGGTACGTCATATTGATGATCATTTTTAATATGGGAAGGTGGTACAGATGAGCTTGAATGTTTTCTACAATATCTCAATCAAAATTCTTTGAAATTACTATTTAAGTACACCATCAGTAAACAAACCATTGATTATTTAGATATTCGAGTGTATATTGAAAATGAAAAGATATGCCGGAATTTGTTTTGAAAATCAACTGCTTGCAATAGCATTCTCTCTGCCAATAGCGACCATCCCAAGGCTCTGAAATGGAGCATGCCATATGGAGAGTTTCTCAGAGCCCGGAGGATCTGCTCGGAGGAGCTAAAGTATGAGGGGCAAATCATGGAAATATATGGAAGATTCAGGAGGCGTGGCTACCCAGTTACTGTTCTTAATTATGCCAAAATGAGAGCTAAGAGACAAAAAAGAGAGAATCTACTTGTTCAGAAAACTCTGAGAAAAGATGTTGAGACTAATCAGGTGACTAGATTTATTTTGGATTTTAATGTTTCAAAAAAAGCTGTAACAGAAGCTCTGAGAAATCCTTAGAAACTTCTGAGAAAAGAAGTTTTGAGTTGATAGTCAAAATAGACATTATTGTGATGTTTGCATATTTATATTATTATCATGGTACTGTACAGGTATTTATACTTTGCACTTTATTGACTCATACTGTATAGATATAGGCACTTTGCACTTTCATCTGCTACTGTTTTCATTTAAGACAACGGATGGCAATAATCAAATTTTTGGATACCATTTTTGTTGGTACTGCAACATATGTGTACTTAGATGATCATTATGGTACTATACAGATATAGGCACTTTGCACTTTCATCTGTTTATGTTTACATTCATCATAATATCTGGTCTTGGATGAAATTCTGTTTTAGTTGATGATCAAATGTACATATTATTGATGTTAGTGTTGTTGTTTTGGTATATCTAAATTATTGTTATCATTTCACTGTATAGGCATATACTGCCACTTTAGCAAGATTTGGTTATGTTACTATAAGCACAGAAGTTTTTGCATATATGGTATGACATTTTAAAGGGTCATTGTTCAGGCAGTGGGTTTTGTTTTTTTGTAATGCATCTGCTTCCCCGATTCTCCTGCCTGCTTATCTAATTACCAGGGGTCCTCTTTGTTGTTGCTATTCATTTAAAGCCATACCAGCTCCCATAGGAGGCGGGGAGTTGGCAGCAACCACGGGGGCCCTGAGGCTCCTCCATGGTCCCCAACCGAGTGGGTGCCCTGAGTGGGACCAGTGCAAAAAGAACAGATGATGGACGGAATGCTGAACCAATCAAACATTCACCCCCTGTCACAGAATTGGGTTAAATACATAATTTTGTTTGCACGCCACGCCATTACAGTTTAGATCCAGCCATATGCAAATCAGTCTTGACCCTGCTCCCCATGGGAACAGTCCAGCCCAAACTGCCAAGCCTGGTCCACCCTGAACAAGAAACAAGCATCTTGGGACCGGTTTCGGGTATCACCTCCTCATCAGCCAGGCAGGCTTGAACCTGGTGGCATAGCGAGCATGGGACCCACGTCTGGGCATACCCTTCCCACTTAGGATGACAAATGCAAAAAGAACAGATGATGGACGGAATTCTGAACCAATCAAACATTCACCCCAAGTCACAGATCTGGGTTAAATCCATTGTTTTGTTGCTCACCACGACATTACAGTTTAGACCCAGCCATATGCAAATCAGTTTTGACCCTGCTCCCCATGGGAACAGTCCAGCCCAAACTGCCAGGCTGGACCGGGGCACCCACAAGTGAGGCTGGGCCCCAGATGGATGGGGTCTCCGGGGCCGAAATAAGCCAATGAGAGGGGGACTTGGCATCCCTCCCTTCAAATATATTTTCTTTTTTTTAGAACAGGCCGGGGCCCGTGGATGGAGTCTCCAGGGCCGAAATGGGTATGAGGAAGGGGGCTGCTCAGCCCATCTCCCCTTAAGTAATTTAAAACAAATGTAAAAAAAGACTGGAGTCTCCGAGGCTGAAATTAGCCCAGGGAGGGCAGCCACGTGCCCCCTTCCCCTATTCAAAATAAGCCTGTTCCTCCATGGGAGGATGGGGTCTCCAGGCCAAAATTGGCCCAGGGAAGGGGGGCCACGTGGAACAAAAATGCCCCGCACACTACTAGATGTTAAATACATATATATGTCATTATTAGACCATGTTCATAACAAAGAGATCTTTTTCGGACCAGATGACCGCATGGAGACTAGAGCTACACTTGCTAAATATACAGATATGATATGGGACATCAGTGAGTTGACAATCTTTTGGGTGAAAGCCAGCTATATTGAATAAATATCCTTTTACATTTTAAGCCCTGAAGAAGTCCGAGTGAGGACGAAACGCGTTGGCGGTTTCGAAATTTTAAGAAAAAGAATAAAGAATGAATTTAACAACTGAAGAACTCTTCTGATTTTTTCTCTTGGGAAAACAACTATTGAATGCAAATTGATTTTGTTATGAACATGGTCTAATAATGACATATATATGTATTTAACATCTAGTAGTGTGCGGGGCATTTTTGTTCTTAGTATATTAGAGTGACCAGAATATTTTTCTTGTCTCTCTACTTTTGGGACCTAGGGGATTGTGTCCCAAGCCCGCTGCACCTCCTGTTATCTGTGATAACCATCAGGGACGTTAGGACTAGTGCGGGTGTCGATGCTTTGATCCCCATTTCTTGTGCTAAGGGGGGCCACGTGGCCTCGCTCCACAAATTAATAAAAATAACGACAAAAATAAAGACCAGCAAGCCCCACCCCCTTTCTTCACCACTCTGCAAACGAGCCTCTTGGCGCACTGTTGCTTGGGGTTGAAGTCCCCTTGGATCCTGAGGGTTCTTGGGGGCCAACAAGCACTCCTGTTACCTCCACTAAGTCCCAAACAGCCTGATTGCTGAGAGGACTTCGGAGGCCAAGCCCCCTTTCTCCACCACTCTGCAAACAAGCCTCCTGGCACACTGCTGGTTGAGGAATGAAGTCCCCTTGGCTCCAGAGGGTCCTTGGTGGCCAACAAGACCTCTTGGTACCTCCAGTAAACTCCACACTGCCGGATTGCTGAGAGGTCTTCAGAGGCAATGCCCCCTTTCTCCACAATTCCTGATGCATTGCTGGTTGGAGGATGAAGTCACCTTGGAAGCTGATGGTACTTGGGGGCAAAGAGCCCCTCCTGTTACCTTCAGTAAGTCCAACACAGCAAGATTTGTGAGAGCTGCTCGGAGGCCCACCTCTTTTCTCCACCACTCTGCAAACAGTGACTAATAGTTAAAAAAAAACATGGAAATTTACTTAAAAAACCAAAGGTTTCAGGGAAGTTATAGTTAGGAAATAGAATTTTAAAAACCTTAGAAATTCACTTAAAAAAATAGGAGAGCTTCTTGCCCCCCAAGGACCCTCAGAATCCAAAAGGGCTTCATCCCCCAACAAGTAGTGCACCAGGAGGCCCGTTTGCAGAGTGGTGGAGAAAGGAGGAGGGGCCTCCACCAGCTCTCAGCAATCCCGCTGTGTGGCACCTAGTGCTGGGAACAGGAGAGCTTTTCAGCCCCAAGGACCCTCAGCAGCCAAGGGCACTTCATCCCCCAACCAGTAGTGCACCAGGAGGCGCGTTTGCAGAGTGGTGGAGAAAGGGGGCGAGGCCTGCCTTGAGCTCTCAGCAATCCTGCTGTGTGGGACTTACTGGAGGTAACAGGAGAGGTTGTTGGCCCCCAAGGACCCTCTGAAGCCAAGGGGACTACATCCCCAAGCCTGTAGTGCACCAAGAGGTGAATTTGCAGAGTGGTGGAGAAAGGGGATGGGCCTTGGGTGACCTCTCAGCAATCCCACTGTGTGGGACTTACTGGAGATAACAGGAGAGGTTGTTGGCCTCCAAAGACAGTTACTAGCCAAGGGGACTTCATCCCCCAACAAGTTGTGTGCAAGGAGGCCCGTTTGCACAGTGGATGAGAAAGGGGGTACGGCCGGTGTTTTCTTAATTTATTTACTATTTCAATTATTTCTGTAATAGGGGAGGGAGGCTGTGTGGCCCCCCTCCCCATGCTGATTTTGCCCCGGGACTGCATCCCCTGGGGCCTGGCCTTTTTTAAATAAAATATACATTTATAAGGGGAGAGGGGCTAGGTGACCCCCTCCCCAGGCCGATTTCAACACCAGAGACCCTATCCCCAGGGGCCTGACGTTTTTTAAAATATATTTTTTATTAGGGGAGCTGCATGGTTCCCCTCCATAGGCTGATTTTGGCCCCAGTGATCCCATCCCCCAGGGCCCGGCCATTACACTATGGGGACAGGAACCGTGGGGAAGCCTCAAGGGCCCTGAGACCTAGCTGGCTCCCCGCCTCCTACAGGAGCCAGCATTTCTTTGACAGACAGGGGGCTGCTAAAAGGCAGCACCCTGTCTGTCAGAGCAATGTTCTCATCTGTTTCTCTGCACGCATATTTGTGTGCAAAGAAATAGATGAACACTCCACTTTCTGCAAGCCGGAGCTGTTTGACAGCCTAGGCTTGCAGAAAGCAGATTTATGTTTGCTTTTGCTCAGTGGGAGCTGTCAGCTTCCACCGAGAAAAAGCAAACAGCTATGTCCCATGGGTAGGCACCTCGGTGCATAACAGGAGCTGGCACTGGGGGGTGGTGGTCCCCAGGGGCATAAATGGCTCCACGAGGGGTGCCTCACGGCCCCCCTCCATCTTAAATCTTTGCCTCAGGGAGGTGACTTTCCCCAGGGCTAGGGGTCCGCGATGGACCCCCTACGTTTATTTTTTTTAATAGTGCCCCAGAAAGGTGACTGTCCCCGGGTCTGCAGGGGGCCATGCAGGCCCCCCGCATTAAATGAACGATAGTGCCCCAGGGCTGTGGGGGGCTGGACGGGCCTACCCATATTAATGTAACAACACAGTGGTGGTCCCCGGGGCTGCGGGAGAAGGGTGCACAGGCCCGCTGGAGTTAGCGTCATACTAATTTTGAAAATTTCACAAAGATTCTTCAAGTGACACCAAAGTTATTGGTAAATGAAGAAACTCACTTCCTATGGAATCTACATCCTAACTATAACTACCTACTGGCAAACGCCAGTAGGTAATCTATATATATAGATTACCTTAAGGCATAGGAAAAGCGTTTTTTTACTTGCCATATCTTTGGTCCCGTTTGACGAATCTTCACAAAATTGTCCAAAAAAGGGTGATCCGTCAAGTGCGGGCCAAGAAAAAGGAGGGTTAAAAAAAGTGTATGTCCCATGTTAACTCCTATAGAGTTTTTAGACATGGCTGCATCCCGGACCTCTTGGCAGAATTACATCAAATTTGGCAGAAAGGTAAATTTTGTTCCACAGATCACGCTTTTGATTATTTGGTGTAAATCCATTCAGTAGTTTTCAAGCAATTAAAGGAAATCCAAATTTGTATATCTGGGCGGAACCTAAGCACACATCTCATTGTGAGGTCTAATTGGCTGTCAGCACTCCAACAAGAAATTGATGGCGGCCATCTCGTATAAAGGGTGATAACAGATTTTAGTTACAATATTTTTCAATTGTTGATAAGATGGCATTACCCTATAAAAAAGACTTCTGCAGGTATTTCAAGAATCATGTTTGAGAGAAAACGCACACACTGACACACCCAGGGACTTATCAATGCAGACACTGACACACCTAGGCATACACCAATGCAGACACTGACACATTCTGCCAAACACTAATATACCCAATAACACACCCAGGCACACACTGATGCACACGCTGACACACCCAGGGATTTACCAATGCAGATACTGACACACCAAAGTATACACCGATACAGGCACTGACACATCCAGCCAAACAATAATGCATCTAATAACATACCCAGGAACTTACCAGAGCAGACACTCACACACCCAGGCATACAGTAATGCAGACACTGACACAGCCAGCCAAAAATAATCCATCCAATAACACACCCAGGTACACACTGATGCACACAGTGACACACCCAGAGACTCACCAATGCAGACATAGACACACCAAGCGAAACATTAATGCATCCAATAACACACTCAGGCACACACTGATGCACACACTGACACACCCAGGGACTTACCAGTGCATACACTGACACAACCAGGCATAGAGCAATGCAGACACTGACACATCCTGCCAAACACTAATATACCCATTAATACACCCAGGCACACACTGATGCACGCGCTGACACCCAGGGATTTACCAATGCAGATACTGACACATTCGTGAGCAAGGAGCCGGACGCTCCGAAACGCGTAGAGTGACTTGGTTTATGGAACAAATCACGCTGAAGGACTGTCTGTGGCCGTGGCTTATTGTTTTCTAAAAAATTCTGAACACGATACTGTTTTGGATATTTATATATATATTCACTGAAAAAAACCATAGGTTTTACAGACGTTAAAGTTAGAAATTAGCATTTAAAAAACCTTAGAAATTCACTGAAAAAACCATAGGTTTCAGGGACGTTATAGTTAGCTGGACATTTCACTCGTACAAAACCATAGAAATTCCACCGTTATAGTTAGTTCAGTTAACTATAACTCGCGCCCCCGCAATGCACTGCTCATGACGTCACATATTACATCATTCATGGCATGGTCAGTGACATCACTGATGACATCTCAAATGACATCACTGATGACATCATCCAGTGACTGTGTAATTCTGTAAAGTTTAAATATGTTTTATATATATGGCAAGGTGTATTGAAGAATGAGTGGGTGTATAAGTGTCTGGATGGAGGATTTAGGAGGTATGTAACTGATTGTATAAGTGACTCATTAAACATGTCTTACTGAATGCATGGGTTAGTGACTAAACTGTGTGAATGTCTGTATCAGTCTGTCTGTTGTTTTGTAAGCTGCTACATGGGTTGGTCAGTAGCTACATGAGTGTCTATATGGGTTATTGATTGTTTGCTTGAGTATTTGTATGGGGGACTGAGTGTGTGTGTGGGTGGGTTGGAGGTGTGTGACTCTCTGCATAGATGTGTGAGTGGTTGATTCACTGGGTGTATGGGTTCAAGAGTGCATGTGGAAACAGCTGTATGGGTGGGTGAGTGTGTGTATGGGTGTGTTGGTGAGTGAATGGATGTCTCAGTGGTACATATGTGAGTAACTACATATGTAAAAGGCAGTATATGTGAGTGATGGTGTATATAAATAACTATATGTGAGACTGAGTGATTGTGAGAGTGGCATGTTTGGATGAGTCTGTACTTGTTTCAGTGATTACATAAGAGAGTAACTATGCGTCACTGTCTGTATGAATTAGTGAGGTGGTGTGTGTATAACTGTTTAGGTGAGTAAATGGGAGTGTGATTGATTCTTTGCATGACTGACTAGGTGTGTGAGTAACTCCATGGATGAGTGGCGGTGTGTGAGTGTCTGAATATGTGTATGAGTGCATATGATAGTGTTGTATTGATAAGTGACTGCATGTATAAGTGATTGTATAGGTGAATGAGTGGATGTGTGTACAGACATAGGAATCAGTGAGTGAGTATGTAGTAACTGGTATTGGTGTGTGGATGCTTTCGAAAATGGTAGTGTGTATTTTACAGTGGGTGTATTAAAGGTTATATTAGGGTGTGATGAGGTGCATCAGATTATCACGTGGATGATGTCATCAGTGATGTCATCAGTGATGTCATTTGAGATGTCATCAGTGATGTCATCAGTGATGTCACTGACCATGCCATGAATGATGTAATATGTGACGTCATGAGCAGTGCATTGAGGGGGCGTGAGTTATAGTTAACTGAACTAACTATAACAGTGGAATTTCTATGGTTTTGTACGAGTGAAATGTCCAGCTAACTATAACGTCCCTGAAACCTATGGTTTTTAAGTGAATTTCTAAGGTTTTTAAATGCTAATTTCTAACTATAACGTCTGTAAAACCTATGGTTTTTTCAGTGAATTTCAAAGGTTTTTAAATGCTAATTTCTAACTATAACGTCTGTAAAACCTATGGTTTTTTCAGTGAATTTGAATTTTTTTAAAAATATTAAACTACTATTCTGCTATTTGTCATTAGTTCTGTTTTTTCTGACTTTTCCACTACAGAAAAGAAAATAAACAGTAAAACTGTTGTGTAATGTAATATATTTCACAAATTACACTGTTACTTATCAAATAATACAACATAATATAACATTTTCAAAACATATTTTTCTCCCTTTTTCTGCTGTTATCAGATTCTACTTAACTTCCCTATTCACAGTGATGTCAGTGTAGTATCATCACAAACAGCTGGGAAAAAAAAACAATCAACTAGATTGTTAAAAAAAAACAAATGACTAACTCTTACAACCACAATAACAAATCAACACAAATAACACATCCAATACTATTTCCAATTTTTAAATCTTACCTTTAGTTTAGTTTAGTTTAAGCATTTGTAGAGCGCATGGTTACACCACCGGTGTGTCCCCGCGCTAAGAAGCTCATATGAGAGAAGGGGCGTGTGAGACAAGCGGACTACAGTGATAGAGGTGCTACGACCCCTGTGACCCATCGGACTTCACATATAGCCATGTTTTCAGTTGCCTACGAATTCTTTTTTCACATGGCTCTAATCGGAGTTCAATCGGCAAACTGTTCCACATTTTTGCTGCCTTATATCTAAAGGAGCGCTCGCCCATTCTGGCTCTGAATATTCTGGGCACCGTAGCCAGTGCCAGCTCTGAAGATCTTAGACTGCGGCCAGGGGTGTACTTGGTTATTAGTGGTTGGAGATACTTCGGGCCTTTATTTAGGAGGATACGGTGGCAATAGCACATTGCCTTGAAGGACACTCTTTTATCCACTGGTAGCCAATGTAAAGCTTTCAGTGCTTTCTTGGTGTTAGACCTTCTAGGTGTAGTTTCTGTTGACATTTTTCCTCAAGGCCAAATAATGTGTGGAATTTTTTTTTTTTAAATCATCCAGTATCAATTCCTTAAAGCATCTTCCCATTTTCCCTCTAGGCCGAATAATGTATCTAAAATTTTTGTTTCAGAAATATCAAGTATGAGTTCGGTAATTCATAAGGCAATCTCGGTTTAATTTCCAAGTGTGTATCGTTGCAGTGACTCCAACCATTTTTGCATTTCAAATATACAGTATAATGTCCACATGTGGTAGTACCTCCAGCATGGAAAACAATAGCCAGTGTTGTGAAAGTTCTTCCAGAAATAGATACTTGACAAGCAACAACATTTTTAATTTTCGTTTCCACTTTTCTTCCATTTGGTCTACAGCGTTGTAGCATTAAAATTACATATTTTCCATATCTTTCTAGGCATAATGTAGATAACATTTCTGATTGACAACGAGAACATTTCATATCATGATTTGCTTCTTTTACTAATTTCGAAAAAGGTACAGATTTGCAGTCAGGTATTGTTAAATATAGAAATCGTTCTCTGTCATCTATAGTACTAGAAGTTAATGAACACTGTTCACATTTGTAACTGAGTCCAAATAAACTCTCAATCTGGATTCCTTCATCTTCTAATACTCCAAGCATAACCATCAGAAACTCTTGTGCATCTTGTTGTATATTAGGACTGAACGTTAAAGATCCAGTACATGTATCCAAGAGTTGTGGAATACCAGAAGCAGTATGGATCTTACTTCTGTCAGTTCTCAATTGGTCAAATAAAGTATAAAGTGCAGAACATAATCTTTTTTCCTGACTTTCCATAATTTCACCATAAAGATCTTCTAGATAAAATATAACGTTTAGAATAACATTACCATAGCAGTTGACACCAGAAGCATTTTCTAATTGGTATCCCACAACATCATCACTTGTTTGTATATTCTGTTTCTTTGCATCTTTTCTTTTCTCTTGAATTTTTTTCTGCTTTTCAACCACACTTGATTCATCAACATGTTTGCGTTTTGAACACACAGCACGTTTTTCATAAATAGGATATTCACCTAAAGTTGGTGCATAAAGTCTTCTTAAACGATTGTTTTCATCGAAATCAATTAAATACAAACCAGACAATGTTCTAACTCGAGATAATGCAACGTATGCCATTCCCTCTTTAAACACAGTTCTTCCAACATTTACTAAAGCATTATCTACACTTAAACCTTGAGATTTATGAATGGTCATTGCATATGCTAAACAGAAAGGAAACTGTTTTCTACGAACATACAAGTCTTTTACCAGCAAAAACGTACAGCACAATGCCCAATTTGTTTTACCTCTGTAATCTGATCAAATTTAATTTTCAAGAATTCAATTGCATTTCTGTTTTGATATTTTACAAATTCAACAACTTTCCCTATTGCTCCATTCACTAAACCTTGTTCTATATTCAAATTACGCCTCAAAATTACCCGACAGTTTATACATACATCTAAAAAAATCCTAAGCCAGCAGTTTTTGATACAGACTTTTCCAAAGAATCCAATTTAGTCTGTAGTTTATTTGAAAGAAGAATTGTTATTCCTTGATGCTCGATTTTATCAATAGCTTCAATGTGAACTATTTCTTGATTTTCCAATTTCAGAAGCTCTTGATTAAATGTATCACACTCTTCCAGTGTAGGCATTAAGCAAAGTATAGACTTTTTTCTGCAATGTTCTTGTACAGTACTGCTGCTGGTGTGTTTTCAGTTGTAAACAAGTTCTTTAGTAGACAACTTTGTAAAGCTTGTTTACCATGTTTGCTTAGAACACCAATTCTTACATCTTTCAGAATATTTCCATAATCTTCATCACTTGCTTGTCGCATATTCTGAGTGAGTTCTTTATATTCAAAATTTAACCAGAGATTCACATTTCCAATACTTCCCAAAGATTTCCTAGTGTCTTCGTGTAGAAGAGTTTTAAAGAGTGGTTCTCCTTTTACAGGAGTTAGTTGTAGCAGATCTCCAAATACAATTAAATGTTTTCCTCCAAAGAGAACGTCGTAATCTGTTTTTAATACCTGTTGCATTCTTAAATGCACGAAAGCAAGCATTAAGTTTGAGACCATGCTCACCTCATCAATAATTAAAAGTTTAATCTTCTTCAGCACTCTTGACACTTCATAAGAAGCTTCTCCAGACAACTTCTGATATTCTAATTTATTATCATGCTCAACTGGTAACATTAGTAATCTATGCAAAGTAATTCCTTTAACATTGTGCGCAG
Organism: Calotriton arnoldi; assembly: GCA_963921515.1. NCBI lineage: Eukaryota > Metazoa > Chordata > Amphibia > Caudata > Salamandridae > Calotriton > Calotriton arnoldi. The sequence goes on from CAWUFW010014718.1 coordinate 341,058, forward strand.
CTAATCCAGTTGGAGCTGTTACTACACAAGATAAATGTGAACCAGTAGTTTTTTAAGATAACTGGTCAAAACTTTAATTAAAAAACTTTTACCCGTTCCAGCTTGACCACTGATGTACATCAGAATAGGTTTAAATGATGAACATACACATTCTTTTTTCATGCAACAAACCATGTTCTATCTGTTCTCTCACTTGTACAAATATTTCTTTCTGTTCAATATTTACTTGTTCTTCTAACTTTTCCAATGTAATATTCTCCTCTTGTGCTTGTTGCATTGCAATTTCCACTTCATGCATAGCAATCGCTGCTTCATTTTCCACTATTGGTTGTCCAAGTGGATCTTGACTACATGGACCAGAACTTTGACTATCTTGAGAACTTTCATTTGCAACTTCAGCTGTAATAGTCTTTTCCTGTTCAACTTCATCATTCAACATTTTTAAATATGTAGGGAAAATTGAACATGCAATGCTATCTTTACATGCATTAAAAGAATCTTCATAGCAGTCGAAATCTCCAAGTAATTCACTTTTGCTACGCCATGGTTTGAACAGTTGGAGAAGTGCTAAATAGTAAAATTCTCGCTTGTCTGGAGTTTCACAACTGAGTTTCTTGTAGTTGATAAGGTTACCTTTTGTGTGTTTTACTAAACATCCATGACATCCAAGATCTGCATATTTTCCTTGTTTTAAATTCTGTTTAACATTTCTTTTGGAGCTGTAATGTTGAAGTACTTCATACAGACATAGCTGTTCCAGATGTCGACTCCTTTTTGTATAGTATGTATCCAACAAAGTAGTTTTAAGAATTTCTGTACTGTCTGGTTCATTTGCTGCTAAGTATTCAATTTCTTCTAATGATTTCAACACTCTATTTCGTGAGCAGGCAAGACCTAAACTTACCCAAATGATCCCTCGTGATTTTGAATATAAACTTGAAGAGGACAAGTGGTCTGAACATTCATACGATCCAATTTCTCTGTGGGAAAGCATTTTCAAAGTAAAGCTGTACAATTTTTTGCTAAGGCTTTTCTCTTGTGCAATTTCTTCCCACATTTGTATTATCTTAGTTTTTTCTGATTTCGTTATATATGATGTAACGTAGCGTGCAACAGCAATTGAGTTGTCTGCAACATTCTGGATGTCCATATTTGCATTCCACATTTTTAAAATAACCGGATTGTAGTCATTAATATACTTTGACAGTTCTGTTCTTTTCAAGTTGTAGGTATTCTTTGGAGATTTGCGAGTTATTGTGTGCCTTACAGAAGAAAAAAAGAATTTACTCTTCCTTTAGAAATTACTGGACGTGGAAATCCAAACCGACACTTGGTATAAAATTTTCCTTTAGACTTGTATTTTTGTCGGCAGTACTTTCCACAACGGTGACTTTGGAAACGTAAAACTTGCTGTCTCAAGCTTCTATCTCCTCCTTCTCTTGGAATCTCACATGTCACATACTGTTCAATGAAAGAAAATACTATTTCATCTGAATCAGTTCCAAATTTAGGTGCATCCTTGATCCACAATAGCATATGTATATGAGGAGCACCTCTCGCTTGGTACTCCTTTCCCCAAAAGAAATCTGTAACTTCTCCAAGAGGTGGATTCTTTTTATTGCAGATGAAAGACATCATAGCATGAAACCTATGATTAAAATATCTGCACACATTTACAGGATCCAAAGAACACAGTTCTCCAGGTGTCTTCATTTCAACATTCTTTATATTGGAATTTGCTTCTCGTAGAAATTCAAGCAAATATTCCCATGCATACTCTGCACAGCTAAGTGTCACAAACCAAGTTGGTGTACCTAAGTTCCGTAACATACACTTCAGTTCTCCATGACGACGATACCAATACTCATTTGTTCCTCGTTGACATGCCATCAAATTAATTAACTGTGCTTCTAAATTTTCATCTGTCTGTTGAACTTTCTCCACAAATTCTTTCGCTGAAAGAAGTGATTGATGAACTCCAGTTTTCAGTATGTGGTTCACTGCATAGGACAGAGAAGACAGATCACTTTCAAACAAAGGTGAAATATATATGGTATACACTGCCGGAATCTAGGATCTTCAGAGTATTATCTGTGTAGGAGAGTAGGATCTGCTTCACATGGGTACCCCCACTTTTTGCTGATGCTTCACTGTTTTTCAACCTTAGTCTGGCTGGGGCCCTGCTAATCAGAACCCCGGCCTAGCTGCTTCCTCTTTAAAATGGTTTCCATGTGCCTTAGGCACATCTCTGATTGGAATCTGGAGTGCCCTTATAAGTCCCTAGTATATGGTATACTATGTACCCAGGGCATAGGTACCTCAGAGGCCTACCAGGGGCTGCAGCATGAATTGTGCCACCCCTGGAAGGCCATCCAAACTGACACCACAGGTCTGCTACTGCAGCCTGGGTAAGGTGGTGCATGCACCCCTTACTGTGATATAGGCTACCTATATCACTACATACATACACACATATAAACCTATAAGTCACTCCTATGGCAGGCCTTATCAATCCTGAAGGCAGAGTGCGTGGTTCCTATGTGAGAGGGTGCCCCTGCATGAGCTGGGCCCCTCTGCAGCGTTCGGAGGCCCTTCTCTGATGCTGTTTGTAGTGCATATACTCTTAAGCGCATTATAACCTCGCGTTAAATGCTAACTTTGGGATGGCTGCACGGAAACATGTCGTGTTTGGTGTCAAACATCTTGGAATACTACCCCCCCCGCCAGTTCTGGCGGCGGGGGTAGCATTCCACCCTTCTAGAGGGAGAGACATGTACACACCGGTATACCCGGTACTGACTTTCCAGAGCCCTGGCATCACAAAATGGATGCCGCTGCCACAGACACGAGTCTGGCCTCCTGCTGCTGACCGAAACTCCGGCAGGGGAGGCCTGGACAATAGGTTTCCTGTCCCAGGGAGGTGTAACCACCTCCCCAGACAGGATAGTGTGTATTGGGGCTGGGCGGGAGCACTCTCTGGTGCTTTGAAGTCCTGCACTGGGGGCACATTTGGTGTCCCTGTGCATACCCCAGTTCAAACCGGCTCAGGGGCTTCCAGCCCCTGCTCTGGTGCGAAACTGGACAAAGGGAAAGGGGTGTAACCACCCCTCTGCCCTGACCCTCCCATAGGTGGGGCCACAGAGTATGTCCAACCCCTACCTTAGTATAAGTATGGGACCCCAGTCCTTAGGACTTTAGATTAACCTGGACGAAACTCTGACACAGAATCCTGGACCTTCGACGCTCTACTTCAAGATTAGAGGACTGAAGAATCTCCCTTGGGGTCAAGGAGTGACTCCCTGCTTGGCAGGCACCAAAGAAGCAATTGTCTGGTCTGCATCGCTGAAGCTCCCGTTGGACGCCGAAGTCTTTGCATCACCAGAGGTAGATTTCCAGACTTCTCCAAGGCTGCCCTGAGTCCCCAGCAAAGCTGAGGCCCGTAGCTGTTGTGGGTAACGTGGAACCGTGACCCCTGGACACCGATTGCATTTGCAAGTGCATCCTCTTCTGGGTCTTCCACGAAGTCGTGCTTTGGGCTCCTAGTAGCCCCAGCCTCCAGCACCAACTGCACCAAAGATCACTGGCCTCCACTTCACGAGTGTCCTGTGAGCCAGTTCCACATGCATCGACTTGAGGCTCCTTCGCGGTCGCTAGTCCGTTGGCTAGTAGGCCCTCCCGAAGGCCAATATTTTTCTGCTTGGGCTCCCTGATTGCTCCAGGCGTGCCCTGACTTACCTTTGCTGGGTGAGTCCCCCAGACCTTGCTGGTCTGCAACATCATCCTTCTTCCATTTCCACAAGACTTGCCGTTGCCAAGGCTTGTTGGGTCCAATCCGGTCGCTGACACCTCTGAAATCGACAGACGTTATGGGACAGCTCGAATCTAGCTCCTGGTCATCGTCGATGCCTCCTGGACCTTGTGGCTGAAGAGTCAAGACGACCATCAACCTACCTGAAGCACTCGACATCGGTGGGCATCTGCTCATCGCCTTCCTGGTCACTGGCTAGTGACCCAGACTCTGTCCCCTCTGCTTTCAGGTTCTTCAGATCTTCGATCCACCTTTGGATCCACCCGAACACTTTCGACTTGGCCGCCAGCAGCACTTTTCAGCAGATCGCCATTGAAAGCGGCACGACGAAACCCGACCCCGAAAGACACCTATGCACCCGGCTCCCTGAGTGAGGTAACTCGAGTACTCCGGTGCTCCCGTGGCTATTGACACTAGAACAGCCTAGTTCTCAAAGGGTTTGCTCCAAGTCCTCCTCTAAGTGTCCCTTTTCTTTTAAATTCTAATCGCGACTTTCCCCATAGAAGTTGACGGCGGTTCGCGGCTGTGTTCATACACTGCACGCGTCCCCCGTGGGTCCCCTGTGTCACTGCCTTGGGTGGTTCCTTGTGGTCCAAGCACTTCTACAGGCTCTAGGCCTTGTGTCTAGCTCAGTCGTGGTTCTTATACCACATTATTGGTATATGGTTTGGTACGCCCCTGGGGCTCAAACGTGTATTTGTGCTATTACTGTAGATAACTAACTTATAATTTATGTACTTCGAACTCTAGCCTCATAAAGAGACTAGAGGGTGTGTTTAGCAATAAATACATATATTTTGAATATATACCTGGTGTGGTCCTCTTTCATTTGGTCACTCAAGAGATTATAGACTGGTAAAACAAGCTGCTTTACATTCCTTCAAGACTTAGCCTGAAGGCTGCTCTCCATAGCTACCACTAGGATAGCTTTCAATAAAGGTTGTCTTTAACCTATCTCCAATAAGGGGTTGTTTGGACTGGTGCAAGGTGCCCACTATAATTAGTGGACAGCATATGCCAGGCCAACTTCTCACAATCTTGTTGAGCGATATTCTGAAGCTGGAATACGTACAGGTCGGTCATCATATCGTCCACCTTCTCCAGTAGGAAACAGCTGTGGAAAACAACGAGCTTCTAAGCTTTTCTCCCATACACTCATTGGAGTTCCCTTTGCTTTTTTCATTTGAAATAACTCAATACTGTTTCCTATTACTTCTTTTGAATGTAGAGGACATATTGTGTAATGTTCATAAATCTCTTCACTCCTTGACTTGCCCACTTTCTCTATTTGACCACTTGAAATTTTAGATTCATCTTCCAAACTTATTACCTGTTGTTCCACATTTACACTTTTAAAATAAATATTATTCTCCACAAGATATAACGTAGCCTTTTGAAGTTTTTTAACATCCACAAATTCTTGCCATGTTTTCCGACTCTTTGTTGGTACTCCATTTACTAGAATGACTACTGCTTCATTTTCATCTTTGTCTCCACCAACAATTTCAATATTTTTCTTAAAATCCAAAGGTAAGTACACTACTCTTCCTTTCAGCCCTCTTTGTAAGTCTGTTGGTGTCAGTTTACCTGTTTTAGGCTCCATGCGAATTATAGTTTGAAATGGATGAACAGATTGAATTAGAACTGACTCATATGTATTCAAATCTGCCAGTTCCTCCGGAATAGCTACTAATTCTAACTTATTATGTACTGCTCTAGCAGGCATTTTGTTCTCTTCTAATTTGTTATAACAATATTTACAAATAGGTTGATCACTGCCTAACTCAAATTGACCTTCCACTAACAAGTAAGTTGCAAATTCTTTCCATTTATCATTATTCTTCTTTTCAGATTTCAAATACAAATCAACATTCCTAGTCTGAATTTTATAATTAGTACGTCGACAACAAACACAAACATAGGGGCCTATTACGATGGCGGGCGGAGGCACCACCGAGGCGCTGGCGGTGCGGAAAAATGCAATATACCGCGTGCCGGCAGCGGTCCTCACGCCCGCCATATTAGCATGTCTAGACAGAACCCATTTCCCGTCCGCTGCGGCGTGACGTGGACCGCCATCAAAGTGCGCCCGCCACCGCGGCGGTGTGAGCCAATGAGCACTCACTGCCGTGCGGAATGACGTCCCGTCTGCTGAACAAATCACGATGCCGAAAACAGGGCAGCACACCGTGGCGGAGCAACCGCATAGCCAGAGACGGCGGAGACACCACAGCGGAGCAAGAAAATAGACACCTGGCCCACACCGCGATGGATCCAGCCCTACACGCCTTTCCGGTGCTGTATATGATACACCACCTGCAAGTGATTGTCCGGCGCGGACGCCGCCGCAGGTACGTACACACACAACTGTGCATGCAACACAATACACAAGTCAAGGGTTTTAAAACGGTGCATGTCCACACCAGACACCCCTGTGGGGACAGGCACACAGCCATCACTGCATCCACACATGTCCCACCTGTCACAAAAACACCTCGCCACATCCTGGTCACCCATGTTCTGCGATCATGAACAAATGTCCCGGTCTCGTCACCGCCGCGGTCAGTGTGCAGGAAAACATGTACACAACGCAGAGGCCAGTGCCAGCGCCAGCCATGGCCACATTACAAACAGCACAAAACCAATACTCAACACACAACACACTAGCCCTCTCCCTGAAGGGACATACCATGTGCCACTCCTGCACAACAACAACACAGGTTAATACACACCCTGCCCCACAGCCCTAACAACTGCAGAGATAGGCACAGTAGGAATTGTTGCACAGGAACACATACCACAGAAGGCCAGGCGCCAGCCAACACACACACCACAACAACACCACACACATGCCAAGAACACTGAGCCCCAGCACAAAATGTACACACACACACATATTGATGATCAAACAATCCACTGCACACACAGCCTACCAACTTACACAGACACACCCTACCCTGCCTCACAGCCACATACACAGACCACATGCCAGCAGCAATGGGGGACAACATACATGAAAGCTAAAGTGATGTGCCCACAACTGGAAGGACAAGGACACAACTATCAAGCATGTGTACATCACATGCAAGACAACAGACATCTGAGAACACCCACAGCCCATCAAATCACACATGGCTGCCACAGTGAGTCAACCCAAACCACAAGCACCTCAATTCAACAACTCAGGGAGACAGCAAGGCCACCCATGTCAAGGCACAGGGATGAGAGGAAGGCCATGAAGTCAAATACTGAACAGACACACATAGGTATGCAATTACCTGACAAGAGCATCTCTGCACCACAACACACAGGCCCCATTCACACACTCCATGATTGAGAAGCACAAGTAGGATACGTCACACATCCCCCTCTCACATCAGCAGCACACAACACCCCCATGTGCACCAAATCACAATTGCAGGGCACAACAAGTACACATTCACGCACACCACTGCAGGGTGACACATGGGTGTAGTTGACAATGCAGGTGCACACACATCAACAGTCACCACAAACTCACCCCCTTCACACCACACACTTCTCCACCACCAAAGTGTACACTTTGGAAGTAAGGCATGGGACCAGGATTACTGACCACCACAAGATGACCGTACACATACACTGCTGGGCACACAGTAAGTAAGCTCACACAGACACCATGACCCGTGCCAACCTGCATGAAAGCCTGTGCATAAACTCTCACCCTGTGCTGACATTGCCTCCAAACATGACATGTCTACACCATAGACAACATGGACAAAGAAGGATGATGACAACAAGAAATTTGCACAAACCACCTTCACTGCACCCACAAGTATAAGAGTCAGGAAGAATTGAAGTCCCTGTCACCCCTGCAAAAACATGGAAATGTGAGACAACCAATTGCCAATGTTGAAGTGCCATACTGAGCATGTGACACAGTAAACCATGCACACACAGAAACAGTTTTATTGAGAAATTACACTGACAGAACTGACAACAGGAACAACTGTCTTTATTCACACTTGTGCATAGATAGACAACAAATGTGGGCAACTGCAGGGCCAGTGGCCACTACAATGTACAGAGTAGTTACATCAGAAGCTGCACAGGCAGGGGGCAAACAGCAGTGATCAACAAGGCAAGTACAATGTGTAGATGAAGTCCATGAGAAGCTGCACAGGCAGGGGGCAAACAGCAGTGAACCATAAGGCAAGTACAATGTGCAGAGTAGTTACATCAGAAGCTGCACAGGCAGGGGGCAAACAGCAGTGATCAACAAGGCAAGTACAATGTGCAGATGAAGTCCATGAGAAGCTGCACAGGCAGGGGGCAAACAGCAGTGAACAACAAGGCAAGTACAATGTGCACAGTAGTTACATCAGAAGCTGCACAGGGAATGTGTGCGACTATACCATGCCATGCTCAGCAACAGAGTCATGGGGATAACAATGGGCATCACAGACACCGCTGTGGACAGACAGGTGTGTGAGGGTGACTATCACTCAGATGTGGCTGTCTGTCAGACTTGGAGGTGACTGTGTGTTGCGGTCAGTAGGAGGCCTGCCCCGGGGAGTGTGAGGAACATCTGGGGAAGAGACATCTCTGGCTTGGGAAGCTGGAGGGCTGCTTGGACCAGGTGGGGTGGTGGCACAGGGAGGTGGACTGATGCTGTGGTGAGACCCAGTGTGTGCAGGAGATTGTGGAGGGGTGCCTTTCCATTTCTTGGGGATCCTGAAAGGCTGCCCTGTCTGGGGACTAATGTGAACTGGCATAGACATAACAGGTAACCCCACCACCAAACCTGCTCCTGGTGCTGACTCTGGGCCCCCCTCTGGGGACATTCTGGATCCAGCTGTGCGCTTCCCTGGGGCTTGCTTCCGCCCTTCCAAACCCTGTCTACCATGTTTAGCCCCTACAGTGCCCCCTTGTGCCTGCTTCACAGGGCTCGGGATGGGAGTGGAGGTTGTGGGTGGATCAGCCATAGGGCCCTCATCCAGTGTAAGCCTTGCAGGTAACACCTCCTCAGTGGGCAGGGAAACTGTCTTCTTTGCTTTGCGAGCGATCCTTGGGACAGGAGAGTCCTTGGCGGGGGATGACTCTGAGGCCTGTGACCATGAGGCCTGTTTCTTGCCCCTCTGGCCCTTGGTGTCACCTGACGGGCTTTTATCTCTGTGCTCTGGGGTGGTCTTAGTTTTCTGTGGGGATGGTGTCTGCGGCCTGGACCGTTTGGGCTGTTGCTGCTGCTGTGTGAGGCGTGTGCTGTATCTGGACTTTGGGGTCTGTTGAGCATTGTCACGGTCGTCAGAGGTGCACACTGACAGGACGGTGGACAAAGGGACAGGAGCTGCTCCCTGAGAATGTGCCTGTTGCAGGGCTGCCGTCACTGTTGAGGACAATGACTGCACAGTCCGGTGTAGCCCACCCACATCCGAATGTATGCCCTCCATGAAAGCTATCACCTGGCCCAACTTTTTATCGTGGTCTAGGAAGGCATTGAGGAGAGCTGTCTGCCCCACACACAGCTGGCGCAATAGCTCTACTGACTCAGCACTGAGGGCTGCAGGACTGACATGGGCCGGGGCAGCAGTGCCTGGGGTGAAGGACACTCTTCCCTTTCGACTTGTGCGAACACAGGCAGCACCAGTGGAAGTAGATGGGAGGCTGGGCACTGGATGCTGTGTGGCGGAAGAGGAGGCAGAGTCCCCGTTCCCAGTGGCCCCCAACATGGATGCGTCACTGCTGGCGTCAGATGACATAGAGCTTTGCGTCTCGGATTGTAATTCCTCCAGCAGACTCCTGTCCCCCTCCTTGGCGCTGGTCATATCTGTGTCACTCTGCTCCGGTGTGGCTGTTGCACTGGATGCCTCACCGCTGGTGTCCGTCCCCTGTCCCTCAACGCACACGGGAGATGCTACATGGGAGAGAGATGTAGTGTTAGTGGAGTGGCACCAACTGAAGTAACATGTGCAAGTAAATCACCATTCAAGAAGATGTGTTATCCACGTTGCACATCACCCTGACTAAATATACATTGCCACCTCAATTATCAACCCAACAGTGCATGTAAAGAACAAATCCAGCCATAAGTGATCCCGGTGACTCACACATCACACCATCCTGCCTGTGGCCCACTTCAGACACAGGCACAGAAATCTCTCTGACCACACAGGGTGCTGAGGATGGCAAGGATGAACACCACAACATGGTGTAAATTACGTACATGGATGGAGCAGTAGAGGAGCACACACACACAGACCACAACATAATAGCCCACAATGGCCATTAGCGCATGCCAGCCACCATGTTGCTTGCACGGGCACAAGTACTGTAGCACATTGTCCTCAGAAGTTGTAGCAGCTGAAATCTGCTGTCAGGCTTTGAACGCATTGATTCAAACACACTCAGATTAGGCACACTGCCGTCAACATCAATATGAATTCACACAGTACCCCACTGCACAAGGTACCTGAATGCCACAGCTTTGAATGCAATGGCAATGCACATTGCGCAGATCACATCAGTGAGTACAGGTGGGACAAATGCATGTCAGATGCACCCAGCACAGACGCCACTTACAATCCACTGCATCACACTACCCACTTTACATAGCTCAGAGTTTGTCCAATCTGTGGACACATGCAGCCACTCCCTGCCAAAGCCACCCGTCAACAAATACTCACCCCTAGCTTGCTGCTGATGCTCCTTCAATTGTGCATCCAACTCCAGGCTGTGTTACGGCCAAGATGCGGGCCATTAGTGGTGTCATGGTGCGACGGGCCAACCTGCCGCTCCGAGGAGCAGCCCCAGCGTCATCTCGGCCACGTTCTTGCTCAGCCGGCAGATGTTGTCCCACCTTTTATGACAGTGGCTGCGCCGTCGGTTTGACACACCCAGATCACGCACCTTGGAGGCAATGGCCCTCCACACGGCTTTACGCTGGTGGACTTTCAGCTGCAGGCATGGGAGACAAGAGGGGTAATACATCAGTAACACAGTGTATACTACCAAAATCTCTCAATACAGTGGCACGATACTCACTCATCCCAAATCAACAGATATGTGTAACAGAGCCAAGAATGCATGGCACATGGTACAACGGCATTGGAGAACCACACGTGAATCCATGAAGGTGGTAGGGTGGACACAGTACCTCTACATCCCATTCACATTCAGGATGCCAGCACATCAAGCAATGTGTAGTCTGCCCACATCTACTGTCCGCTGTTAGCTAGAGCAACACATAGATTAGATAGCAACACATGGTTGTTGGTGGACTCACTGTGTCCAACACTGGGCAGCCCCCAATGTCCTCGCCCTGTGAATGGCTCACTGTGTCATGGAGCTCACATACAGTGACATCAACTCTCATACACACACCCTTGTCACAAGGCTTGTCGTGTGCAATCTACAGGGCTGAGATGGCTCTTTGATGAAGATGTGTGAACAAAAGTCACATGGAACACACTGTACATGCAGTGATGTGTACTTGTGGGATTGGGCGGTGACTGTGCAGGCCAGGTGGGCTGACACTGAGAGGGACATTTGGGACCCACACAGCCATTCACACAAGCAATCACTGGCCTGACTCCTGCATTACCAATTTGCTGCTTCACTGTATGGCTGACGGGACAATACATGTCCCTCAAATCTGGATGGGCATGCAGGGAAATGTGTGAAAGAGGCTACACAGCCCTTCCCCCTAGAGAAACATGCTAGGCAGTGCATGTCAGAGCCCCACACTCACTGACACATACTGCAGCACCTCTACCTCACGTGTGCCCCCCCTCCACTCTCACTCACACTGTTGGAGACTTACCACAGCATTAGGGGCACCATAGAGCCTTGGGTACTGTGCAAGCACCCCGTCCACCAGGACCTCCAGCTCCTCCCTGGTGAAGGGACTGGCCCGGATCTTCTGTGTCCTCGATATCACTGTGGACAGGTGGCAGCAGCAGCAGGTGGAGTTCAGGGGTGGCAGGCAGCAGTCCCTGGAGACAGCAGCAGCAGGTGGAGGGTGGCAGGCAGCAGTCCCTGGAGACAGCAGCAGCAGGTGGAGGGTGGAGGGTGGCAGGCAGCAGTCCCTGGAGGCAGCAGCAGCAGGTGGAGGGTGGCAGGCAGCAGTCCCTGGAGGCAGCAGCAGCAGGTGAGGGGTGTCAGGCAGCAGTCCCTGGTAGCAGTGGAAATGTGGGGCACCCTTCCACACATATATATGCCCCTGGGGCTGTGTCAGTGGTCCCACGCCGCTGCAATTGGTGTACCAGGTCTTCTACTTTTAAAATTATCCAATGTCCGCCTCGGCACGCCTACCGCGATTTTCAAATACATATGAACCAACCGCTACTGTGCATCACATTGGCTGCAAGGGAATGGACCATGGCGGTGACACACCGCAGGGGCCATGCGCGCGCTCCCGCGGTGGCGCATCTTTTGAATGCTTCCAATGACCGGCTCCGCGGTTGTGGAACACGCCTACCGCTATTTTCAAAATTGCATCAGGCTACCGCGAGAGTGCTTCCCATTGCCTGCCAGGGCATGGTCCATGGCGGTGACAGTCCGCAGGGGCCAGGCGGTAGGCACCGCCAGATGGGTGCCATACAGTGCCTGTAGTGACCGTGAGCAGGGTAGCGTGCATGCCAACCACCATTTACACATGTAGGCATGGCTGAGACTACCGCGATCGTGTCTGGGATATTGGCGGTGACGGTCCGCAGGGGCCAGGCGGTAGGCACCGCCAGATGGGTGCCATACAGTGCCTGTAGTGACCGTGAGCTGGGTAGCGGTGCATGCCAACCGCCATTTACACATGTAGGCATGGCTGAGACTACTGCGATCGTGTCTGGGATATTGGCGGTGACAGTCCGCAGGGGCCAGGCGGTAGGCACCGCCAGATGGGTGCCATACAGTGCCTGTAGTGACCGTGAGCTGGGTAGCGGTGCATGCCAACCGCCATTTACACATGTAGGCATGGCTGAGACTACCGCGATCGTGTCTGGGATATTGGCGGTGACAGTCCGCAGAGGCAAGGTGGTAGTCACCGCCAGATGGGTGCCATACAGTGCCTGTAGTGACCGTGAGCTGGGTAGCGGTGCATGCCAACCTCCATTTACACATGTAGGCATGGCTGAGACTACCGCGATCGTGTCTGGGATATTGGCGGTAACAGTCCGCAGGGGCCAGGCGGTAGGCACCGCCAGATGGGTGCCATACAGTGCCTGTAGTGACCGTGAGCTGGGTAGCGGTGCATGCCAACCGCCATTTACACATGTAGGCATGGCTGAGACTACTGCGATCGTGTCTGGGATATTGGCGGTGACGGTCCACAGGGGCCAGGCGGTAGGCACCGCAAAATGGGTGCCATACAGTGACTGTAGTGACTGTCAGTGGACTCGCGGAGCAGGTTTGCTGCACATATGGAGTCATTCAGCTCTATCCATAGCCCAACATGAACAGTGCCCAGTGTCTCCAACATTGAAGGACCCTCATGAGGCCAACATTACGAATGGGACATTTAACTCCATGTCACCTACACATGCCATATATGTGTATGTGATAAATTGCATTGACACATACACACGCACATGTCACATGTGATGTGTAAGGGCATGTAGACTATACAGTTTTTGTGTTGCATAGCATATGTAGATATTGGTCAATGTGTGTAGGTGCAATGTAACGCACAATGCTGTCTCATTGTGTGAACTAGGGTCATCATTGACTGTCACATTGTCTACTGCACATGCACCACGCTTAGCCTGTGGTCAGTGTGTTCTTGATGTGTGCCATGTGCAACCCGTGTTGGGAGGTGTATTATGGACAGCAGCACGGTGTGCTAGGGTAGTATTGTGGTCTGACACATATGCTGGGTGTAATACTCACAGGTGTGCGCACACATGTTGTTCCATATCCCACTGTGCATGCCAATGAGCAGGAGGTGTGCACAGATCATTGCTGCGGGGAAGGGGACAAGTGTACGAGTAGTGTGCCTGATGTGTACCGACTTGTGCAGTGCTCTGTTGGTTGATGGTGCAGTCTGTAACATTTGGCAATGTGTCTGTAGAAAAGTGAAATGTCCTGTACATCTCATGGTGTGTTTCATTGACATATGTGCACTTTCATCTGACCTAGGAGGAGGCCCAATATCCATCGTCCATTCACAGTGCTGGCTGACATGGAGAATGAAGAGATCATCCGCAAATTCAGGCTGGATAGAGTTCCCCTACAAAACCTATGTGCCATGTTGGGGCCCCACCTGCAGCCAAGTCGCACATATCCAACAGCTTTCACCGCAACTTCAAAGGTGATGGCGTGCCTGCATTTCTTTGCGACAGGCTCATTCCAGCAAAACGGTAGCAAGTGCAGGTGGGATGTCACAACCGATGTTCAGCTTGGTGCTGAGGGATGTACTGTCAGCTATGATGAACTACAAGGACAGATACATTCATTTCCCCAGGGTGCCAGAGCTGGTGGCTGTGAAGGGAGATTTTTATGCCCTTGGACACATCCCCCATGTCGTTGGTGCCATTGATTGCACACATGTCGGGCTTGTGCTACCACAGGCACGTGAGCAAGTGTACAGAAATCGGAAGCATTACCACTCGGTAAATGTTCAAGTGGTGTGCCAGGCGGACATGATCTTCTCCCACGTGTGTGCCAGGTATCCCGGGTCAGCCCATGATTCGCACATCATGCGCAGCAGCATTGTCCCGCAGCTGATGGCCAATCTGCTTCCTGAGCGTGCATGGCTTGTGGGTGAGTATGCATAGTGGAGTAGCGTGGTGTGTGTGTGACGTGCTGTCCTGTGGCATTGTGGAACATCAAGGTTAATCTGTGTTTCTCACACACAGGTGACTCTGCATATCCTAACCGTCCGTGGTTGCTGAGCCCACTGCAGAATACTGTGACAGCAGCTGATGTGTGATATAATGATGCCCATGGGAGGACACGGGGTGTAATAGAGTGTACATTTGGTCTCCTAAAGTCACAATTTCGCTGCCTGGACCGTACCGGATGTGCCCTGATGTACTCGCCAAGGAAGGTGTGTCAGATAGTCGTGGCATGCTGCATGCTCCACAACCTGGCCATTTGCAAGGCAATACCCCTGATCCTGGATGATGATGAGCAGCCAAGGCCCCTGCCTGCAAACCAACCCGGGTCCAGTGACGAGGACAGTGGAGAGGAGGAAGGTGTTGACATGCGTCAACAGCTCATCAACCGCTACTTCACTTGAAGGTGAGTGACGATGTAGGAGGGACACATGGTCTGATGGTGTTGCAGTTGCTGTGAGGGTGTATGTGAGCTTGGTGACTGCAGCCTTGTGTTCACTCATTGCTGGTTGGCAATGTTTGTGGGATAGGGTAGTTTGACACAGATACAGGATGTCTCTATGGCGACTGTTGCTCTGTGTAATGTGTGAAGATTGGAGTACCTTGTTGACAAGTGTTGTGTGATGTGTGTGATGCCACACCAAAACAAGTGACTCTTGTTCTAATGTTTTTCCTAGGTCCCTTCAGCCTCTCCTTGCTTACCTACATTCCATTTCCCTGGGACATTTACATCACGGTGGAGGTTGCACATCCTGTATTAAAGACGGAGCAGACACAACAACATGTGTATAAGGTGTATTTATTTACAATTGTGACATGTGAGGGTTGAGAAAATGTACAGGGGGTGGGAAATTTAAAGAAATGAGTTGACGGTCATGGTAGATGAGATAATTGAGTAGTCACCACAGTGATGTGGAGGCCCAGTCCAACAGACAGATGCCATTCACATGGCAGTGTGGGGAAGGATAGTCCAAAAGGTAAATGCAGTGGTACAGTGGTCTGCCATCATGGCTGTGTCCGGGACTTGCCTTTGGCAGGTGCTTTGGCACTTGATGCCTCCTGGCCTTTCCTTGGACGGCCCCTTTTGCGCTTGACTGGAGGGGCCTGTGCTGCAGGGGCAGTGGTGTCTGAGGACTCACCCCCCTCTGTGGACACAGGGGAGGATGATGAACTGTCATCCTGCTGCCCATCAGGGGGAGGCGGAGGTGTTGAATGTTGCGCTGGCCTGTTCCTCCGAACCACCACTAGCTGCCCCAAGAGGTCCACAATTTGTCCCATGCGGGTGTCCATGGACCTTATCAGCAGGAGGAGCTCCCGAGAATCTTCCTCAGACCGGCCCATTCGTCCCTGGGCCCGTTCGTATGCCCCAAGGACTCTGTTGATGTGGGACAGGGCTTCCGTCCCAGACTCAGTTCCCCTCTGCATGACCCTGCCCCTCCCACCTACACTGCTGCCACGGGCCTGTTGGCTCCCCACATTGCTCCGCTGCATCCTCTCCCTGGCCTCCTGAGTACATGTCGCGGGGTGCTCATCACCTGGGGCAGGGAGGGTGTTGCGGGCAGCTGTGGTGGGGGTGGTGGTGGTGGTAGTGGTTGACACACAGGCCGTGACAACAGCTGTCTGGGGAAGGTCATGGGTTGCAGCAGATGTGGTTGTGGGGACAATGGGTGCCTGGGACTGGTTGCGGCCTGCCACACCAGATGGGCTTGCTTGGGGCTCCTCATCCAAGGAATCCAGGGAGTCTTCATCCAGTAGTCTCTGTTCCGGGGTGGGGGACTGGCTCTGCAGGTTGGTGGTGTCGTCCTCTGCAGTGAGTTCTTGGTCACCTGTGGGTCAGGTGAGAAATGGTCATTGTGTTGCAACCAGCAAAGTTTCTGTTCGCACTGTTACATCAACTGTTTGTATATCCAGCAGTTGTTCACTGATCTAATTTGCAGTTACTGACATCCAGTGATGCATTACAAGCTGTTGAGGTGCATGCATTACTTGTCCATATTGGGAGTTGGCAAGACATGACATGCACAATTTACATATTTTACATTGACAGGTTCATGTTGGCATCTAGTGGGTGTTAAATCATATGTGATCAAGTTACGCATGTATGTCACTTGTTGTGCCCTTGCAGCCGTTTACTCTGCACATTGGGTGAACATTGTAGTTGCATCCATACCTTTGGCATGTGGTGTACATATCTGTATTTGCACTTCCAGCCATGCTTTCTTTGCTTTCATTTGGTCCTTGCTGGTCTGGACCCCTGCCATTTTCAGATGGCATGCAGTGGTGTGCAGGGTTGTGCACTGAGTTACATCTACATGTGGATCTGAATGTCACACTTTGGTTGCTGTCATGGTTTCATTTGCTTAGGTGTGTGCACACTATAGTGGCCAATGCAATCTGGGTGTGCAGTTGTGCAATGTGAGGCCTGGTGTCCTATGCCACCATGCTTGTCATGAAGCATATCTGGCTGCATGTAGTGGCTGGTGATATGTTCTGTTTGCTGTTTTTTGCTTGTATTTGTGAGACCTCACTGTGTGTGTGTGAGTAAGGCTTCCATCTTGGTCCAGTGTGGGACAAGTCAGCATGATATGTCTTCCTACCAGTGATTTGGAAGTGGACAGTGCAATGACTGACACGTGCATCTTAGTGCGAGGGTGTAATCAGTCTTGGGGCTGGAGCTCATGTGGGCTTGTGTGAGTTGTTGTGCAAGCTTCCCACCCTCACACACCCCGACCTGTGATATGCGGTTAGCTACCTGTTAGTTGAGTGGGTAGCATACAATGCCTGCCACATGATTCTGATTGGGGGTGGAGTGGCCCATCCTACTCAGGGGTGGGACAGCATGCATGGTGGGATTTGTGGGACAAATTGCCAAACCCACAACACCGTCTCCGTGTGAAGATGGCTACCTTCCGGTTGAGGTGAAGGTGAGCAATGACATGGCTATGTGACTTAAGAGTCATTCTTGGGAGGAACGTGCCTGTGGAGAGCAGAAGGTGTGTGTGAGTTTCGGTACCCAAACTTTTCACATCATATTAGGGCATGGGGTGTAGCCCCACCATCACTGTTGTCCCAAGTATCTGGGTGTGGGGTTCACTCCCCCAACATTTGCAGCCACATTAGGGCATGGGGTATAGCCCCCCATCACTGTTGTCCCAACTATCTGGGTGTGGGGTTCACTCCCCCAACATTTGCAGCCACATTAGGGCATGGGGTATAGTCCCCATCACTGTTGTCCCAACTATCTGGGTGTGGGGTTCATTCCCCCAAGATTTGCAGGCAAAATAGGGCATGGGGTATATCCCCCCATCACTGTTGTCCCAAGTATCTGGGTGTGGGGTCCACTCCCCCAACATTTGAAGGCACAATAGGGCATGGGGTATAGGCTCCTATCACTGTGGTGACATACAGCAGGTTGAACATCTCTCCCAGCAAACATTTCCACACTATCATGGTTTCATGGTATTTGTGGACCTTTGAACATGAGCAAAGTACTGGTGATGCAGTTGTTCCGGGGCATCCATACACTTACATGTTGTCATCAACAGTGGTGTGTGTGTAAGATACAGTCAGCCATGTGCAGACAATGTGTGCTTTTGGGGCCAGACTATACCAGCACTGTTCAGACAGACAGTGTGAGATGTGACCATTGTCAATGCATACACACATTGCTGGTCCCAAGCAGACACATTTGTGCATTTTAGTCAGACAAAGTACTCTTGTTATGCAATTCAGTGCAGCACTGTGGCTGCTGGGTCTGTTGCAGGACAGTGGGGATGTGCATAGTTTAGCAGTGTGAGTCCCAGGTCCAGTGGAGTTTTTGGGTAATCTGCACTTCCACTCTTTACATCGCAACACTGTGGTATGACATGGGTGATTAGCACATTGACAACCAACCTGCCAGACACTGCTGCAGGGAAGCATGATCGGTGTTAGTGTTGCAGTGTGTGATGCCTGGCACAGTAGACACAATGTGGGTAAGTTTTACACTGAGACTTGTGCATGCTGAGTACAATACGACTGTTTAGCATGATTTGTGTAAGTGACTGTGGACAAAGTGGTATGGTGTGATGTGCGGGGGAACAAATGTCACATGCCTATGAGTGGGACAAGTGCTCCATCATGCTGAACTGTTGAAGAAGTGGGCCTGTTGTGGGTTGTACTGCAGTGTCACCAATTACACACACCACTCCCAGTTGAAATTGTTACCTACCAGTAAGTTTGATGACTCACAGTCAATATCTGCCACATGGTTGTGGTTGTGGGGAGTGCTCCATCTTGCTCAGCTGTAGGACAAGGGGGCCTGGTGGGAGTTGTAGTGCAGACTTCCAAACCACCCACACACCTCCCTGTGAGGATGGCTACCTACCTGTTAGGTTAAGGTGAGCAATGCAATGCCTGCCACATGGGGGTGGGGGTCAGGGCTCCATCTTGTGCAGCTGTAGGACAAGGGGGCCTGGTGGGAGTTGTAGTGCAGACTTCCAAACCACCCACGTACCTCCCTGTGAGTTTGGCTACCTACCTGTTAGGTTAAGGTGAGCAATGCAATGGCTGCCACATGGGGGGGGTCAGGGCTCCATCTTGCGCAGCTGTAGGACAAGGGGGCCTGGTGGGAGTTGTAGTGCAGACTTCCAAACCACCCACACACCTCCCTGTGAGGATGGCTACCTACCTGTTAGGTTAAGGTGAGCAATGCAATGGCTGCCACATGGGGGGTCAGGGCTCCATCTTGCGCAGCTGTAGGACAAGGGGGCCTGGTGGGAGTTGTAGTGCAGACTTCCAAACCACCCACACACCTCCCTGTGAGGATGGCTACCTACCTGTTAGGTTAAGGTGAGCAATGCAATGGCTGCCACATGGGGGGGGTCAGGGCTCCATCTTGCGCAGCTGTAGGACAAGGGGGCCTGGTGGGAGTTGTAGTGCAGACTTCCAAACCACCCACACACCTCCCTGTGAGGATGGCTACCTACCTGTTAGGTTAAGGTGAGCAATGCAATGCCTGCCACATGGTGGGTGGGGGTCAGGGCTCCATCTTGCGCAGCTGTAGGACAAGGGGGCCTGGTGGGAGTTGTAGTGCAGACTTCCAAACCACCCACACACCTCCCTGTGAGGATGGCTACCTACCTGTTAGGTTAAGGTGAGCAATGCAATGGCTGCCACATGGGGGGGTCAGGGCTCCATCTTGCACAGCTGTAGGACAAAGGGGGCCTGGTGGGAGTTGTAGTGCAGACTTCCAAACCACCCACACACCTCCCTGTGAGGATGGCTACCTACCTGTTAGGTTAAGGTGAGCAATGCAATGCCTGCCACATGGGGGGTGTGGGTCAGGGCTCCATATTGCACAGCTGTAGGACAAGGGGGCCTGGTGGGAGTTGTAGTGCAGACTTCCAAACCACCCACACACCTCCCTGTGAGGATGGCTACCTACCTGTTAGGTTAAGGTGAGCAATGCAATGGCTGCCACATGGGGGGGTGGTCAGGGCTCCATCTTGTGCAGCTGTAGGAGAAGGGGGCCTGGTGGGAGTTGTAGTGCAGACTTCCAAACCACCCACACACCTCCCTGTGAGGATGGCTACCTACCTGTTAGGTTAAGGTGAGCAATGCAATAGCTGCCACATGGGGGGGGTCAGGGCTCCATCTTGCGCAGCTGTAGGACAAGGGGGCCTGGTGGGAGTTGTAGTGCTGGCAGCATGTACACATGTACCCATGGTGATGTTTGTAGCTACCTTGAAGGTGAACCTGAGGGACTGTTGGATTAATGTGTGAGAGATGTGTTGGTGAGAGTGTGGTGCACATGACTGCATTTGTACCTAGGAGGTATAGTTTAGTAGTGGTGCAAGACAGTACATATCAGTGGGATGTTAGGCATTTGTTTATACTTAACAGCCTCCACTCCCCCGGGTATTCCTGTGAGACTCTCTGGATGCAGTATGCCAAGCACCTTCTCCTCCCATTCGGTGAATGTTTTGGGTGGAACAGGAGGGCCACTGCCTGTGCTGTGAGCCAGCTCATGGTTCTTGGCTCTCTTCTTCTTGACCACTGCCTTCAGATCGTGCCAGCGCTAGACAATTTCATTTCTATTGCGTGGCACGGTCCCTACTGCATTTACTACTATCCTTCTCCACATTAGCGTTCTTGTGGCTACTGGTGTCTGTTGGACCAGGTTACCAAACAATTGGGGTTCTACCCTGATTATCTCATCTACCAGTACCCTCAACTCACTCTCAGTGAATTTGGGCATTTTCTGTGGTGACATGGTGTGTGATGTGCCAATGTGTTTGAGGTGCAAGTGTTGAAGTGGTGGTGGTGATGTGTATGGTGTGTGATGTGCAAAGGGGTTAGAGGTGCAGGTGTAGAAGTAGTGGTGGTGGTGGTGGTGATGTGTGTGTGTTGTGCAGATTTGCCTCTCCTGTCAGCTGTGGTGTATGTCCCTTCAGTTCTGGAGTTTTGCAAAGGATTGTGGTCTGGTAGGGGGCTGGATTTATACTGGGCTATGTGGGTGTGTCAGGATGGGGTATTGGTTGCAGGTGTGATGTGTGTGTGGTCCTGGGATTTTTTGTTTTTAGGTTTACCATGGGGGTGTGTCTTTGGGCTGTGTTAGGTGTTTTTGGGTGCATGACTTGTTTGCTTTGTGCACTTTGTGGGCATGTTGTGTGTATTTCTTTTGACCGCCATTTTTTTCATGGAGCGTACGCAGCGGTGGCTATGCTACGGCGCTTCCGCGGACTCTCTCATTCCTCACTATTGTCGACCGCGTCGGTCGGAAACAGCGCTCTGCACTGCGGTCATGTCGGGGATATCATAATTTGCATGGCGGTGTCTCCGCTGTGGTTGCGGTGGTTCGGCCTTACCCGCACGCGAAGGGTGGTTTCTCGGGTCTCCTTTCCGCCGCGGTTGGATTTTTACCGCCGTGGATCCTAATCAGGCCGTTGGATTTCCCGCAGTAGCGGCGGGCGGTGAGTTTCCGCTACCATGGCGGCCGTGTTGCTTTTCCGACCGCCATCGTAATGACCCCCATAGTTTGGAATTTCAGAGCACACTATGTTAAACTTTCCAATTTCTTCTTCAAACTGATCAATCATAATCACTTTCCCATCTTCTTCAACATCTGTAATTGTCAAACTTTCACTTTCTATACACTGCTCTTCTGAACCAAAATATCGGAACTGAATATCATCACACTTTTTTTGTACATCTGATAAAGAACCGTGTAAAAGAGCTGTATTTAGTTCACCTAAACATAATGCAGGACTTTTACATAGTACAGTTTCCTTATAAACTTCCGCATTTCTGAATGGTGTACTGCTAACATCCTTAAGTGATGAAAAACACTTTTACACACTTTTCTTGAAAGACAAGCCAGAGAATGCCCATGTTTCTCAGTATATTTTCTTACATTACAAGGATCTAGGGCCATATGTATGAAGCTGTTTTGCGATCGCAAACACTGCGAATCGCAGAAAAACGGTGTTTGCGATCGCAAAACAGAGCCCCGCTATGTATGAGACACATCCTGACAGCCAATGTGCGAATCGCATAAATAGCGATTCGCAATAATTGCGAATAATACCATATTGCGAATATTTTGCGAATTCGCTAAATACATCAAAACCCAGCGAAATTCGCAATTGATGTGTTCAGACTTAGCGAATTCGCTAAATGGAATGCATGAATAATTCTCAATTTGCGAATTCACGAAATTCGCAAAATAGAGAATCGCAATTACCACCAAGTCTGAGCAGGTGGTAACCAGGTGCAACCTATATAAAGAGACCCACAATGCAACTGATGTTTGCCACAATGTCAGGGCTGTACGTGATAGCCAGGAGGCTGCGACTGAGAGCTGCTGCACAGAGAAGGAGACGCCAGGAAAGGATCTTCAGAGCGCGCATAACCCTGCTCCAGCGGACTGAGGAGGAGATCCATACAAACTACAGGCTGGATGAAGAGAGCATCCTGGAATTAATAGCAGAGCTCAAACCTATCCTTGAACACCCCACACGCAGGACACACACAATCCCCACCCACATACAGGTCCTGTGCTCACTCCACCTCTTGGCGTCAGGGAGCTTCCAGGGGGTGATAGCCACAGCAGGAGGGGTCTCACAGAGTGCATTGTCACGCTTCTTCCACGCGTTCCTTGATGCCATGGTACAGAGGCTGCATAACCACATATACTTCCCCAGCACACCACAGGCACTAGCCCAGACCAAGCAGGAGTTCTACCAAATTGCACAATTCCCCCACGTCATTGGATGCATAGATGGGACCCATGTCGCCATATCCCCCCCCTCCCAGAACGAGTATGTGTTCAGGAATCGCAAGTCCTACCATTCCCTGAACATACAGGTGGTGTGTAATGCCAGGCACATCATCACCGACATCGTCGCTAAATACCCAGGCAGCACCCACGACTCATTCATCTTCCGCCACAGTGGGATACACCGCCGACTCACAAGTGGGGAGTTTGGTGAGGGATACCTACTAGGTAATTGCATGTGATAGAAGGACACACTAGTAATGCATAGCAGTGGCAGGACAGTGTTCAACCTAATTTTTCTCGCCCCACAGGTGACAGTGCGTATGCGGTCCGGGACTACATACTCACTCCTTACCTGAATCCTGCCAATGCTGGGGAGCAGAGGTACAACAGTGCCCACATAGCAACCAGATGTACCATTGAGCGGACCTTCAGGATACTCAAGAGCCGGTTTCGATGCCTACATAAGAGTGGAGGGGCACTTCAATACAGCCCCCAGACCTGTTGCAAGATAGTGGTAGCGTGTGCCATGCTGCACAACATCGCCACCAGGAAGGGCACACCAGTGGAGCTCACTGAATCAGAATCATCAGATGAGGAGGGGCCAGCTCCTGGACGCATGCCGGCCGGAGTAATTGGTGCAGCTGCTGGGCGCCAGAGGCGAGATGAGATCACACAGAACTATTTCTAGGTAAGAAAAGATGACACAATGCCAAAGATCTAATACAGGACTGTGTTTAATTTCCCTTTGGACAGGATATTTATCGGCACACAGCCTGTGTGGCACACAATGTTTTGTCAAAAGTACCGCACATGTGTGATCCACAGTGCAAATTGACTCTTGACCAAGTGTCTGTGTGCACTGGGTTAATGCACCCATATCCATGCCTATATGTGAGCGCCTCAACTGCGGCGCTGACGGGCTGTAGGCCCTCGCCGTGGGTGCACTGTGCCCTCTTTGCTTGTCTCAGCAGCCCTGCCGTGATGCACACTACGGCGCCTGTCCGGTGGGGGCGGTGGTGTAATGCTGCTCTTGCTGGATTGTGCGTCCTCGTCTGTTGGAGTGAGGACTCCTGGGCCAGCAGTGGCAGCTGCCCGCAGCTGATCCACAGCACATGTCACCTGTACCAGACCCCTGGCCACGTCCTGGCTGCAGTGTGAGACCTCGTGCTGCATACTGATGCTGCGCCTTGACAGCACTGAGGTCGCTGAGGAGAGGCGGTTTACCGCCCTGGTGTAGAGGTCTAGGCGGGTGTGGAGGCGCTGCCTCTCCCTGCGCCTAGCAGCACGGTCCGCCCTTAGTTCAGCACAGAGTGCCTCCAGGGCACCCGTCAGGCCCATGGAACCAACCCTGATTTGCCTCTGGATTGACCTTATGTTTTTGCCTGCAGGCGCTGGACCTCCAACATGTGGCCCTCCAACCCTTGGAAGACTGTGTCGTCTCCTGTGAGTGCTGCACTAGTGGATGCACGTGGTGCCCTGCGCCTGGATGGGATTTGTGGGATTGGTTCGGCACGTGCACGGGGTTGTGGCTCTGACTGTCCCTGGACTGGTTGGACATCGTCATCGGTGTCCTGGCCTTCCTCCTCCAGCGGGGGCAATGGTGGCACTGCAATCCGCCTGCGGCGTTTGGAAGGATAACTGGGCTGCCCTCGTCTTCCTCTTCCTCCTCCTCCTCTTGCCCTGTTGCCTCTGGGCTTGGGGA
Source organism: Calotriton arnoldi (assembly GCA_963921515.1). NCBI lineage: Eukaryota > Metazoa > Chordata > Amphibia > Caudata > Salamandridae > Calotriton > Calotriton arnoldi. The sequence goes on from CAWUFW010014718.1 coordinate 365,633, forward strand.
TTCATCCTCCCCTCCACTGATTGTTCCCTGTGTTTCTGCTGGTGCTGTGGACATAAATGCACACATTAATTTACTGTCCTGCCTTGCATCTGTCATGCATTAAATATCACTGTTTGGAGTTACATGGGTCCTATCCATCTGTATTTTGACTTTCATGATGCACACATACTGTCTGAGCCTGGCTGGGTGTCATTGCTCCACTGTTAGGTGCATGTAACTACATCTCCCATAATGCATTGCTGTGTGTGCTTGTGTACCTTCACTGGAATTGTAGTTTTGCTGTGCCCCTGGGACTCTCCTGGGTGTGTGGGGGTAGTACGGAGGTATCAGGGGTGTGATGGCATGCTTCTTACCTTGTCTTGGTTGTGTGTGGTCGGAGCTGTCCAGGTCTGACACGCCCACTGCACTCTCCGGAAGCAGGGTCCCCTCAACCATTTCCTCGAGTGGAGTTGAAGCGGTGGCAGTGGAGGTCCCCCCACCGGTCTTGTTGGCCTCCTCCAGCCTGGTAGCAACCTTCTCCTTTGAGCGCGCGCGCATATCATACCAGCGCTTCTGTAGGTCTTTGACGCTGCGATGTGTGACGCCAATTGCGTTAATTTTGCGCTGGATGTCTGCCCATATCCTCCTCTTGCGTGTCTCTGGCACACGCAGGGACTTCTTGCCGAACAGGAGCTCATGGCTCACAACCATCTCCTGTATCAGAGCTTCCTGCTCACTTTCTGTGAACTTTGGCTTTCTGATTCTGGGTGTCTCCCCTGCTGCTTGTCCTTGCTGGCCATGTCTCCACTCTCTCCAATGTGTGTATCACTGCAGTGATGCCTCAGCCTCTACTCCTGCTCTCTCACTCTGCTCCTGGAACTCAGGTGCAGCATGGGTAGTCACACTTCCTGGTTGTGATGTCATCAAGCTGCACCTGTGTCTCAGAATTGCCGTTTGCGAATTTCGCAATTTTGCGATTTTCGCAATTTTGCGATTTTCTCAATTTTGCGAAATTCGCAAAATCGAAAGTTCAATGCTAAATGAACGCTATTTGGGTATTCGCTATTTATTTAGCGAACTTTAGCGAATCGCTATTTTTTGCGATTATTTGTTTACATACGGTTTTGCGTTTCTCAAATAGCGATTCGCTAAAATTCGCTATTTGAGAATCGCAAAAGGGACTTTGATACATATGGCCCCTAGTGTTTGTAACAACCTAATCTTCTGTTTTACACTTTTCTGTGTATATTCTCGCAACAAATTTCGCATTATATCAATAGATTCCTGTCGAATACTACAAATACTGCTACAACCCCACTTATACACAGGAGCTTGTGTGCGTTTCCCTTGCACTTCTTCAGCTATTAACTGTTCTGCACTAATGGTAACCATTTCCTCTTTTGCAACAGGACAACCATTCTGAACTTCGTAGCAACGATCTCCAGTATCAACTGCAAATGGTAAACTATTTTCTTGGAAGTAACTCTCTTCATTAAAAAAGGTTCACTATTAGATGTATGTTTCCATTTTCCACTGAAGATTTTACAAAAGTTGCTTCTGTTCACACGTCTTTTTTTAAACTTTTGTCTTTCAGAATCTTCATTGTTTTATCCAACACTTTCATCCTCTTCAAAATGAAAATGAATATTTTTTGTTTTAACTTAAAAGCAGTATCCACTATGCTTTCAACACGCTGTTTCTGTTTCAATTGCAGCACTTTCTTTTTATATTTGCGGCATCCTTTTATTAAATTCTGAATTACTCTATTTCGAAAAACTCTTTGACGAATTTCTTGAAATTGTTTTTGTCTACGGGTAACAAATACTCTTTCCTTATGTTTTTTTTTCTTGCAATTTGAAGTCGAAGTCTGCTTCTCCTTACTTGAAATTTTTTTATTTTTCCTTTGTGTGATGTTATTTTCATTAAATGTTCGTAGTACTTTTTTAGAAATTGTCTAGTGTTTTTACCAGAAGAAACTATTTTTGTAGTACTCTGATTTTCTTGTAATGCACATTTTTACTTTTCTTTAAGGAGATTGCCTTTTTGTTTTTCCTTTTTTTTCAGTTCTTCTAGGCATTTTCAATTTTTAAACCAAACAAAATAATTTTCTGCGAATGAAAAAAAGTTTCAATTATTTGTTATATCTGTTCAATATGTCAAAATAATCACATACAATTATATAAGTTCCAGTGGCGGCTTGCAGAGGAAATGCTGCATGGCACTGGAGCGGAATAAGGGAACAGTAGGGTGGCAGGTAGTGTCTTTACGTATTTATTGAATTATTTAGATTCACCTTCCCATATTATATGTGACTCCACTACCTCCTACTTTTCCCCTCGCCCTCCCGCCCCACCCCCCGTCCCATGCACCCCACCGTCCCACGCAACTTCCTCTGCAACCCACTACAGATAACTTTGTAGATACTATTTTGTAAAATTGTTATCTGTATACTTAGAGTGATATTCTCAACTAAATGGCGCATGTAAACGTTACCCTTATTAGTTTAACACTTCTATCAGCAACTTAGCAAGCATAACACTGCACCATATTAGCAAAAATATGGTACAGGCTTACATTTCATTATGGATGTACATAAACAAGTACAGATCAACTGTTAGACAGCAACAAAAACCACCGACATGGAGATGGAGAGGGGGAAAGATTAAGGGACATATTCACAAGGAGCCATTGCCGAATTAACGGCAGTTTATCGCAGCCAAACTCGTGATAAATTTACCCCCCCATTCACAAGCCAGTGTTAACAGCCCACAGCACCAGTATACCCGCGATAGCAGCCTCAAAAAACATCGCCACAGAGGACCCTCGCAAATATCGCTAATGAGATGCAGAGTAGGCGTTCCCGTGACAAAAGCCGAGACAACAGCACACCTCAACATTCATAACGACCAGCCTCATCCGCGATGAAAACACAAAACCGGCGAAAAGGCGCGTTAGCACCAGGAAATTTACACCTGCTCTGACCTGGTGTAAAGTTGGATGGCAGCCAGCACCACAAAAGGGAGCACAGCCCAGGGCCACATCCGAAGGGCAACAGATGCCATGGAGCAACTCATCATGCGGCCCGGACACCCAACAGGGCCACAACACCCACCGCCAACACCCCAGGACCCCATCCCACACCCAGAACACCCCCCCGGCACCACCCCCAACACCGGTCTAAGAAATTGCACACAAACACCACCAACTCCAAAACAAACATCTTGCCTGATGTCGCACAAGCAGCAAAATAAACATACATGCGGGACCAGAAAATGGAGAATCAGTCATACAGCAATGCAACCACCAACACAAAACACCACACAAACAAAAGTAACCCCTAGGATGAGTCCTAGCTGCTCCCACTGGACAATCCGTAGCACACAGCCCGGCAGACCAAATCCAAGACAAGATGGTGTGCCATGCGCGCAACAAACGAAACAGAGGGAAAGAGCGAGGGAGAGAGACGGAGTGAGATAGCACAAGCAGCGCAAGGACGCATGGGCACCTGGCTCCACATGCCAACATATGTGTGTGCATCGCCATCCGTACACCATGAGCCCAAGGCCGTGTCCCAATCTCAGCGCCAAAGCCACATCACATTCCCAAAACAAAAGTAGTAGTGAGACAAATATCAGGGATGAAAGCACCATTGTCCCAATGCAGAAGCCAGGAGGACACCTGCACCTCTGACCTTGGTCCCGAATGTGCCTGGAACACCCTGATAGAGATACAATGGCAGATGGGGACAACTCCCACACCATGCATTCCGCAAATAAACCATCCGACTTATCCACAGCCCACACATAGAAGCCCCTGCCTGTGGTACCACCGCATGGGAAGGTCTTGACACCCACGGAAACAGCAACCCATGTCCCACAACGTTGCACACACATTCAAATTATTGCTCAGAGCTGTGGCATATCCTCCACACAACAGCCGCAGTCCAGAAGAGTGCCTGTTCACGAGACGCACCAACGCAATGGCAGGCCCTACCGGGCACATGCACAACACCCGTCACGTGGAACAGTACCGTGCACGTATGCTGCATTTACTGGCAGTGCTGCGGATCAGTTACAGGCTCAGCTTCCGCATTGCCCACGTCACCTGCGTCCAGCCCTGGTTCAACTGCCGAACATGCACATTCGAGTGTCCCATGGATCTCTGCCTATCCAACACAACTGTTGATAAATTGGACTATGACTTGTGTTTGCGCCCCCTGTTGGATCACGAACAGGAGTGTAACCGAGACAGCCGTGCATGGGATGCCTTGACATACTGCGTATGTATTGGTAGTTGTGCATGGGAGATGGCACAATTTCTCGTCTGCAGTGACCACATCGAGGCGCTCCCCTATTGGGCTGTTTTGCGGATCGGTGACACGGCGTGAGCTGAGCACACCTGCCTGGACCACCTAATGGATTGGCTCACCCTGGTGATCCTTGAACACGACAACGACGTACTATTGGAACACATTGCACATGAAGCTGCACGGGCATTCATGGACGAGTAACTACGTACCTGCAGCCACATCCTATTGCCACCCACAGCACATGGCCCAACAACTTGTTGCACAGTGGGGATTGCTCACATATCCCACCAAAACAGAGGACATGTCTCCCTTCGGTCGGGCTCTGGATGCATGTGCGTGGAATAATGCGTGTGCACACACACCTGTCCAAGGCGACGCAGGTCCATGGTCCGAGCAACACAGCGTCGTTTCGCAACGTTGCCAATTGGGACACACTGCTGGGTGAGAGCACACACATGGCGATGTAGCACGACATGCGAACCTGTCGGTCCCTCACACCTGATCACTGTCGGCAGAGCAGACAATTGCCACACCCTGGAGGCAGAGCACCATGCAGACCCCACGTACAGTCAGTCGTGCCCCCTCACACTGGGCACTATGCAGACACCAAACAACACATGACTCGTCCAGCAAGGCAAGGTGGGCTGTGAGCGTTGCCATATGTGATCAATCTTGTCCATTTGAGCCCCAACATCATCTGCCCCTCGACATGTACCCATGCTGCGTGTAAGTGTCTTAAGCATGTCCGTGCCTGTTGTGGCCGTTGCCTTGTCTGTACTGACACGCACATGCCAATAAAGCCTATGCCACTCCACTGGTGTCTAACTGTGAGGTGTGTTGTAAAGATTGTCCACTCGTGTGCCACAATGAGCCTCGTCCCAACACAGGGAAGAACTGACTGTCGCATGTGCGATGGGGGTGTATCCCTTTGGCAAGCTCCGCCTCTGTGAGCCAGACATTGTTTTTGCATAGGTGCTGGACGACATCTGATGCAGCCACATCACCTACGCAGTCTGATGTGTCAGGGGCACACAGCCATGCAGCCATCACCCCGCCATACACACCGGACACAGAACCTGTATAAGGGGAGTTTTGTACCACATTGCCTTCATTGCTGATGTTCTGTGATTGCTATGTGTGTGGGCTGCATTGTGGGGGAATTGCCCCTGCAGCTCTGATTTCGTGTAGCCTTCTCCCCTTGAGACGGGGTGCCTTTGGATTGTGTGCTTTTCGGGGCCTGTTTTGCTTTTGACTTGGGTGATGTGTGCTCGCGGACTTATTTTGTGGCCTGGTGCATTGTTGGTCTGCTGCGTGTATTGTAAGGCATGGGTTGTGGTTGCACTCGGACACGTCGGAGTGTGACCTGCTCCTTTGAGGATGTGATCCGCACTTGGCTCCGTCCATGTTGCTTCGTGGGCCATGTCATTTTCTTTGCGCAACTGCTATGCTATCCGAAATGCAGTGTTACTTGCATAGTCAGTGTGGGTCACGGATCTGCTGGTTTGCTGGATTCAGCATATGTGCAAGGGTAGGTTGTGATATTGGTGATGGGGGGGCACTCTGTCCACATTGTGGATGGGGGCCTACTTGGCATTTGGATGTGTGCTGCAGTGTGCCAAGGCATTCAGGGACATGTTCCAGGGTCATTGTGGGTGTACTGTGTGCTGCACAAATCAACGCCGGATCTGATTTACAAAAACTACATACTCGATTAAACATAACAAACTATACTGCTTATTTGTTACCTCTATACCTTACTCCTAAAACCATGTAATCTTTCAAACATATGTTACGTCATTTTTGTACCATTAAAACTGATTACGACCTTTTCTTTAGACTACAGATCCCAGGAACATGCTAATAAAGGTATAAGTGCTATTTTCATACTAAATAAAGCTCTCTTACTTAATTTTTATAAACACTACTGTTTGGTGCACAAAATGGGGATGACACATGAGGAGAGGAAACGGAGGTGTAATCCCTAAACTTTTATTGTACCGTTCCTTTAATATAGGTATAATGAGGGTTTTAAGTGGCATGGAAAAAAATGCGGGTGTCTAAAAGGGGTAGCAGTGTTCAGCACCGGTAACACCCAGTCCACTTAAAGTCCTGCGTATATTCAGCACAGAGACACACCCTAACAATTTTCATCACTTATAATCACAGTTAGTTTACTAGTGTGAAAAAATGTATAGAAAATTTACTAAGAACATTTTTAATTGTTTTTTATCTCTCACACATTTATAAAATATCTCTTGTAAAGAAATGCCCCTCTCCACCTTTATTTCGTACGAACGAGCAATACATAATACCTTTACCAGCATCTAGTCACTAACTACTAACACTGTGCACTGTACCCAATTGTAAAGCAGAAATAGTGTTTAGATTATGTCTTAAAGTATCATCAAATGATTCAAACCATGCATACATACACAAAGCAACGTGCACGTTTACTTTGTCCATTTACTCTCTATGTAATCTGTGCACATTCTGAACGGGTTCGCAGTATATTACCTGTTTTCACTTATACTCAAATGTACCTTACAGTAAAAAAATGACATCACAACCTATGCATATGTAATATTTCCTACATAATACAGTGCATTTCTATACCATTGAAACTGATTGCAACATTCTTTATATAGTACAAATTCTACCAATATGCCAATAAACCTATAAGTGCTATTTTTATAATACAAAAAGCTGTATTAGATTATTTTTATAAACAGTACTGCTGGGGGCACAAAATGGTGGTGCAAGGTAGACAGAGTAAATGAAGGTGTAATTCCAATTTTTATGTATCGTCCATTTACTATACGTATATTAACACCTTTAACTGGGATGAAAAAATTGGCGGCTCTCTTAAAGGGGTGGCGGAGCCTACTACTAATAACACCCAGACCACTTAAACGCCTGCGTATATTCAGCAGAGGAACACACCGTGAAAATTACTATCACTAATAATCACATTTACTTTACCACTGTGAACAAAATCGTACAGAAAATATACAAAGAACATTTTCATTTATTTTTTATCTCTCACATATGTAAAAAAAATGACTTCTGAAGAAACGCTCCCTAACAACTTAGATTTCCTAAGAACACCCAAATGCAAAGCCTCGCAGTACCACACCAGCCTTGACTGACATTGAAATCTACCTCTCAGTGTAAAAAAATGAGACCACAAACTGTGCACATAACATTTCTTCTTTTTTCCCCATCTCTGTTAAGTTAATAACACATGAATTTTCTACTGTCACCCCTTCTCCACTATTTCCAGACTGAGCATAATTTCCAAACGTGCGACATTCTGTTTATCTCGCCGGAATAGATATACAAATCGAAATTAACACTACATCGAATTTCCAAACCCATACAGGGCTATATTCACAAGAATGGCGATAACATTATCGCCGCTTTAGCGGCAGGAAACTGCCGCTAAAGTGGCGATAATGTTATCGCTCGTCTTGAGAATATGGCCCACAGTCTTTTACAGATAACAACTTACACTTTTTCTTTGCGAAAACTCCTAAACATATATAAAGTACTTGTTTAACAACTAGTTACACATTATGCATATTTTAGAACCAATAAAACACCAGACTTTACTAACACTATGTTATTTAGAAATAAAAAATACTTTCAAAGTTAAAAATATCGTCTCAAATACTTAACCACTACTAAAAAAACACATAACACACCTTCTTAATTTCTAATTTACCTTCGTAGTTGGTATGCAGACTTCAAATGTCACAAATGCATGCAATTCTTTTCTTGTCACACAGTACATGTAATGCACCGCTTTCATCAAGAATGGAACCAGTAATGGCACAATTTCCCTGTTGCTCCACACATAAATACGTGTAAAGAACAAATCAGAATAGTTCCTTTTTTTTTTTTTGATTGCAAAACCTCTCTTTATTGGTTATTTTTGAACTTTCCATATAAACAGTTTTTTTAAGGACACATACAGGTGAAAAGTTCAACGTATTGTATCAACACTTTCTAGAACATTCTACGACACGTGCAGGTTAAAAGTTCATCATTTTTTTAAACCAACTGATATTTTTTTTTGCAACATTTTCTCCAACATTTAACGGCACGTGGAAGTCAAAAGTTCACCATTCTTTCAAGTTTGAACTGCACCTTCCAAATACAATTAGCAGGTGTGGTTGAGCTGAGCAAATTTCACCCTATAATATATACTCCACGTAGAAACTGCTTTTTTATTAACCAATCACAAAGATGCTTTTCATCAAAACTAATACACACCCTACTTTTTAGGACACAATACATTTCATCTCCCAATCGGTTAAGGTTTTGTATGTAAAAAAAAAAGTAGTTCCCCATGTTTAAACATATCTCTCATTCTACGAATGCACTGCATGAGCTACAGACATGTATCCATATCTTCTAGCCATACCTTCAAAATGCTAGTGTGGATTGTAGGACATAGCTATGTTTTCTGGTGCAAGAGGTATGCAGAACAGAGACGTATTGACTTAGACCTAGGTTTACAAAATGTGCACATTAAATGGTTTGCACAGAGAGGATTGAATTGGCACCAATTGCTCCCTTTGGTTAAAACCTGTTTTCATCTCCAACACCCTGATCTCATGATTGTGCACTGTGGTGGTAACGATCTAGGCACATTGACTGGGGTAGGTTTGGAAATGCTTATGTAGGACACCTTTGGACAATTGATGTTACTTTTGCCTCAAACTGTCTTTGTATATTCCAATATATGCCAAAGACAGAAGTGGAAATGGTCAAACCAATTTTGTCATAAGATTGAAAAATCTAGGAAGAATATCAACAAAGCTGTGTCTGCATACCTCAGAGACCATAGAATGGGGTCGATCTACAACAACAACATACGTTTTGATATGGCTGATATCTACAGAAGTGATGGAGTACATGTCACAGATGAGGGAAACCGAGTTTTCCTGATTAACCTGAAGCTGTGCATTCGCACTTACATGTAGCTCCAACTAATAAACACAAAGGCTCTTTTTAGAGCTGCCTTATATTACCAATTTCAGCTCGCAGAGTGTCAGCTGTGGTTCGGCTAGCAGAGGGACACCTGCGGGCCATTGGGCAGGCTTGCAGAGGAAGAGCTGCGGCCCGTGGGCTCAAGTTGCAGAGGGAGACCTACGAGCTGTTGGCTCGCAAAAGCACAGCACCGTACTGGCTCGCAGAGGGAGAGCTGTGGTCTGACTTGCAGAGGGAGACCAACGGGCCAACAGGCCTGCTAGCAGACACACAGCTATCAGTTAACGGGCTGGCTCGCAGAGATACAGCTGCGAGCCCTCCGAGCTGCAACCCGACGGGCTAACTCGCAGAGGGAGAGTAACAGGCCTACGGGCCTGCTAGCACAGACACAGCTACGAGGTGGCTCAGAGAGGTAGAGCTGCGGGCCCCACGACTCGCAGACACAGAGATGCGACCCGACGGACTGGCTTCTAAAGGCATAGCCGCGAGCTGATGATATGGGGAGAGGCAGCGTAAAACGAGCTAACGAAGTGGCTCACAGAGGTAAAGCTGCGGGCCTGCCGGCTTGCAGACACAGAGCTGCGAGCCGACGGACTGGCTTCTAAAGGCATAGCCGCGAGCTGATGATGTAGGGGGAGGGAGCGTAAAAGGAGTATCTCGCACAGACAGACCTGCGGGATATTTTCAGTATTGCCTCGCAAAGGTAGAATTACGGATCCGATGCCTTTTAGAGGGAGAGATGCAAGCTGACGGACTGAGTCACAAAATGGCTGACAGCTCGCAGTCGCAGAGCTGCGAGCCGACGGACTGGCTTCTAAAGGCATAGCCGCGAGCTGGTGATGTGGGGAGAGGGACCGTGAAAGGGGTATCTCGCACAGACAGAGCTGCGGTATATTTTTAGTGTTGCCTCGCAGAGGTAGAACTACAGACCTGATGCCTTGTAGAGGGAGAGTTGTGAATAACAAAATGGCTGCCAACACTTCCTAGTTTCAACAGTTCGCAGCCAATGAGCCGCAAGCTCGTGCTCGTAACGCCTCAGCCAATCAGATGTCAGAATTCTCAAATATCGATATCTGGAAAATTTGATATTTCTCAAAAACTACTGAACGGATTTACCCTATTTAAACAAAAGCGTGCTTTCTGGACCAAGACCTTTCTCCCTGCCAAATTTGGCGTAATTCCGGTCAGCAGTTTGACCTGTAGCCTTGTCTAAAGTTTTCTAAGGAAATTGCATGGAGAAAACACGTTTTGGGACCCCCTTTTTTCTTAGCCCCCCCTTGACGAATCCCCCCCAAACTTTCCGGATAGGAGCTGACCTGAAAAGAGGAACTTTTGGAAAATTTCGTAAAGATTCGTCAAACGACGCCAAAGTTATAAGCACATCAAAAATGCTTTTCCTATGGAAACGTGGTCCTAACTATAACTATCTACTGGCGACCGCCAGTAGATAATATATATATATATATGTCATGTGATCAAGGCCTCGTGTGAGGCTGAAACGCGTAATGGCGGAGGTGCGGGAGTTCACTAAATAAACCTGCAATTGCACCAACTCTGGGTCTGCTTCTCGTCTTTTCAAAGGATTGGTGACGAAGTTTCTGGATATATATATATTCACTGAAAAAACCATAGGTTTTAGGGACAGTTATAGTTAGTTGGACATTTCACTCGTACAAAACCCGTGAAATTCCCCCGTTATAGTTAGTTCAGCTAACTATAACTCGCGCCCCCGCAATGCACTGCTGATGATGTCACATATTACATCACTCATGACATGGTCAGTGACATCACTGATGACATCTCAAATGACATCACTGATGACATCATGCAGTGACTGTGTTTCTGTAAAGTTTAAATATTTGTAATATATATAGGAAAAGACGTATTGAAGAATGAGTGGGTGTATAAGTGTCTGTATGGATGATTTAGTAGGTGCGTTACTGACTCTATAAGTGAGTGATTTAACGTATCTTACTGAATGCATGGGTTAGTGACTAAACTGGGTGAATGTCTGTATCCGTCTGTCTGTTGCTGTGTAAGTGGCTGCATGTGTTTGTGAATAGCTTAATGAGTGTCTATATGAGTTATTGAATGGTTGTCTGAGTATCTGTATGGGTGCCTGAGTGTTTGTGTGGGAGGGGTGTGTGCGACTCTGTGCATAGATTTGTGAGTGGGTGATTCACTGGGTGTATGGTTTCAAGAGTGTATCTGTGATAGACTGTATGGGTGGGTAAGTGTGTGTAAGAGTGTGTTAGTGAGTGAATGTATGTCCCAGTGGTACATGTGTGACTAACTACATATGTGAAAGGCAGTATATATGTGTGTTGGAGTATATAAATAGCTATAAGCGAGAGTGAGTGATTGTGATAGTGGCTGTATGGATGAGTGTGTGCTTGTATCAGTGATTGTATAAGAGCGTAACAATGTGCTAGTATTTGTATGATTAAGTGAGCTGGTGTGTGTATAACTGTATAGGTGAGTAAATGGCAGTGTGTTTAATTATTTGCATGACTGACTAGGTGTGTGAGTACCTCTATGGATGAGTGGCGGTGTTTGAGTGTCTATATAGGAGTAAGAGTGCATATGATAGTCCTGTACTGAGTGACCATAAGTATGAGTGACTGTACGGGTGAGTGAGTGGATGTGTGTGTGTAGACCTAAGAATCAGTGAGTGGGTATGTAGTTATTGGTGTTGGAGTGTCTATGGTTTTGCGAATGGCAGTCTGTAATTTAGAGTGGGTGTATCAAAGGTTATATTAGGGTGTGAGGAGGTGCATCAGATTATCACGTGGATGATGTCATCAGTGATGTCATCAGTGATGTCATTTGAGATGACATCAGTGATGTCATCAGTGATGTCACTGACCATGTCATGAGTGATGTAATATGTGACATCATCAGCAGTGCATTGCGAGGCGCGAGTTATAGTTAGCTGAACTAACTATAACGGGGAATTTCACGGGTTTTGTACGAGTGAAATGTCCAACTAACTATAACTGTCCCTAAAACCTATGGTTTTTTCAGTGAATTTCAAAGGTTTTTTAAATGCTAATTTCTAACTATAACGTGCCTGAAACCTATGGTTTTTTCAGTGAATTTCAAAGGTTTTTTAAATGCTAATTTCTAACTATAACATGTCTGAAACCTATGGTTTTTTCAGTGAATTTCAAAGGTTTTGTAAATGACAATTTTTAAATGTATTAATTGTTATATTTATTTTTTTGATACTGATTTACTACATTTTTTAAAACTATTTATTTTTAGATATTTTATTTATTAAATTACATTGTAATTACATTATACATTACATTACAAAATATACTTTCTCAGAATGAATTACTTTAGTTTAAATACTTTGCAAATAGGCAATAGAGTTTTAAGTACAGTAGTTACAGTTGTTGCAATGGGCAACACAATTTCAAACACAATGCAACATTGAGCTCAATGTGAATTTCTAGTTAAATGCAATTAGTTACTTTATGGATTACTTTTCTAACCACAGGACTGGATCCTAGATTCAGTCCTGGGACATCTCCTGTAAACAGTTGAGTAAAAGCGTTTTGGTTACAGTAGTGATTTTTAAGGAATATTAGTGTATTTTAAAAGTTGACAGAAACTTTTTCACATAGAATCACCAATGTTATCCTATGGGAGGAAATTCACTTAGCAGGTAAGTAGTGTTATCGTTACTTTTTCTTACTCAGTGTTGGATCCTGGATCCAGCACTGGTGCATCTCCTGTAAACAGTTGAAAGAATGCGTTTAAGTCATACAGGCGATTTTTAAGGAATATTTGTAGTTTGTGAAAATCGACACTTTGAAACTTTTCTGCTGAAAACCAGACAATGGATTCCTATGGAAGGAAATATAAGTTACTGGTAAGTACGGTTAGAATTACTTTTCAGGGTCAGTGCTGGGCTAAAAGATGCAGCACTGGGTTCTCTCCTGATAACAGGTGAGTAAATCGGAATTCGTAGTTCGGTTGATTTTAGAGGAATATTATAAAGTTCCAAAACTCCACACTTAGAAGAATTTCCAAGTGAAACAGTCAATGTTAGCCTATGGAAGGAAATTCAAGTTGCTGGTTAGTACGGTTAAAATTACTTTTCAGTATCAGTACTGGGCTGAAAGATGCAGCACTGAGGTCTCTCCTGATAACAGGTGAGTAAATTGGAATTCGTATTTCGGCTGATTTTAGAGGAATATTATAAAGTTCCAAAACTCCACACTTAGAAGAATTTCCAAGTGAAACCAGTCAATGTTAGCCTATGGAAGGAAATTCAAGTTACTGGTAAGTACGGTTAAAATTACTTTTCAGGATCAGTACTGGGCTCAAAGATGCAGCACTGAGGTCTCTCCTGATAACAGGTGAGTAAATCGGAATTCGTAGTTCGGCTGATTTTAGAGGAATATTTGCACAATGGTGAAGGAAGGAGGTGGGGCCTGAGGTGACATGTCTGCAAACACGCACTGTGGCGCATTTTAAGTTGGAGAATTAATTCCTCCTCAATCCTGAGGGTCCCTAGGGGCCAACTGGCCCACCAGATACCTCCAGTATGCGCCAGAGAGCTGCGTTGCAGAGAGGTGTTCTTTTTACAACACTCTGCAACGCAACTCCGTGGCGCTTACTGGAGGTACCTGGTGGGCTAGTTGGCCCCCAGGGACCCTCAGGATTGAAGGGGATTTAATTCCCCATCTTAAAACGCGCCATGGGGCCTGTTTGCACACATGTCAGCTGAAGCCCCGCCCCCTCCCTTTACCACTGAGCAAACGCGCCCGTGGCGCGTTTTAAGTTGAGGGATTAAGTCCACTTGAATCCTGAGGGTCCCTGGGGTCCAACTATCCCACCAGGTACCTCCAGTAAGCGCCACAGAGCTGCTTTGCAGAGAGGTGTAAAAAGGGGCGTAGCCTCTGTACACCTCTCTGCAATGCAGCCCCTGGCGCATACTGGAGGTTCCTGGTGGGCTAGTTGGCCCCAGGGACCCCAGTATTCAAGGGGAATTCGTTCCCCTCTCTGCAAACGCTCCAGGGGCGCGTTTGCAGAGTGGTAAAGGAAGGGGGCGGGGCCTGCGGCACGATAGTTTTTTATTTATTTTTTTATTTTTTTTCCTCGAAGGGGGGCTGTGTGGCCCACCTTCCTTTTTCCATTTTTGGGCCCTGAGGACCCCATCCCCCAGGGCCTTACCCCTTTTTTTTTTTTTTTTAAACGGGAAGGGGGCCGCGTGGCCCCTCCCATGGCCGATTCCGGCCCCGGGGACCCCATCCCCGGGGCATGGCCACTCTTTTTATTATTTTTTTAAGGAGGGGGCTGTGTGGCCCCCTCCTCAGGCCTCCTTTTGCCCCGGGGACCCCATCCCCGGGGCAGGCCTTTATTTTTCTTTTCTTTTTATTATTTTTTTGGGGGAGAGGGGCCGCGTGGCCCCCCTCCCAGGCCACTACTTGCCCCAGGGACCCCATCCCCTGGGGCTGGCCCTCTCCGTTGGGGACCGTGGGGGGGTCCCCAATCCCCCCACCGTCCCGGCATTGCTTTTCCACATGGGGAGCTGCTGACATGCAGCTCCCCATGTGGAAAGCTAATCTGCTTTGCTTCATTGAAGCGAGAGCAGGTTTCCTGCTCTCCCTTCAATGAAGCAAAGCAGTTTGCAATGGCAGGACGGGAGCCGCGAGGCTCCCGTCCTGCCATTGCAAGCTACAGTGTCCCGGGGGTAGGCACCCCGGGACACTGCAGGAGCTGGCCCTGGGGGTGGCGGTCCCCAGGGCCACCACAGGCTCCAGGAGGGGGCCGCGCGGCCCCCTCCCATGTCTTTAAAGCCCCGGGAGGTGGTGATCCCCGGGGCTCGGGAGTCCGTTACGGACCCCGCATTTACATTATTAGTGCCCCGGGAGGTGGCAGTCCCCGGGCGTGTGGGGGGCTCGAGCCCCCACGCAGGAACTGTTTTTAAATAAAAGAAGCCCCGGGAGGTGGTGGTCCCCGGGGCTGCGGGAGGGCCGAGCGCCCTCCCGCAACATTTTTATTAGAAAGCCCCGGGGTGGCGGTCCCCGGGGCTTGGGGGGCCTTAGAGGCCCCCCCATCAACTATAAACCCACCACCCCTCGCATGCCCCCGGGACTTGGGCCACCCGGGGGCAAAATAACACCAAAGCGCGGGAGACCGCGCTTCGATTTTTTTACGGCGGGATTCGCGCACCCTGAGCGCATCCCGCTGATTTTTAAAAAAAATGCTTTTCTGCCCAGGGGTCCTTGTGGGACCCCTGAGCAGACCTAGGGGTCAGGGTGTTTCTACCCTGCCCCCTTTGTGGGTTTTGTGCACTTGTTTCTTCTGGGTTTTCCTAATCGGCAGGATCCGCGCACCCTGAGCGCATCCTGCCGATTTAAAAAAAAATGCTTTTTCTGCCCAGGGGTCCTTGTGGGACCCCTGAGCAGACCTAGGGAGTCAGAGTGTTTCTACCCTGCCCCCTTTTGCGCTTTGCGCACTTGTTTCTGTCCCTCGGTTCTACCGAGGGACAAAATGGCTGCAAACACTTCCTGATTTGGAGTGTTGACAGCCACTTGACAGCCAATTAGCATGCAGCTCGTGGTCGGGAGGGTACTCGGACCCTACTCGGCCATAGATATATATGTGCCTTAACTTTTGATTTTCTCAGGAACTACTGAACAGATTTACACCATTTAACAAAAAGGGTTCTTTCTGAACCAAGAACTACCTCTTTGCCAAATTTGGTGTAATTCCGTTCAGCAGTTCGGGCTGTAGGCGTGTCTAAAGTTTCCTATGGGAAAATGAATGGGGAAAACACGTTTTGGGACCCCCTTTTTTCTCGGCCCCCGCTTGACGAATCACCCTGAGACTTTCAGGGTAGGAGCGGACCGGAGCGGGCCATAAAGTTTGAAAATTTTGCGAAGATTCGTCAACCGACGCAAGAGTTATTTCAAATAGAATGTCGCGGATTTCCTATGGAAAATAGGTCCTAACTATAACTATCTACTGGCGACCGCCAGTAGATAATATATATATATATATATATATATATATATATATATATATAAATAAAAATGCAAAAGCGACAAAGGGAAGCCCATCCAGGCGGGCCGGGGCTTGTAGGCGACGTCACCGCCATAAATCAATACACTATTCACGCAACATCCCAAGCGTGGAATCAAGCCCTCCAGTCAGACGTCAGGTAAGAATTTTTTAATTTTTCACAGGCAAAGCATTACGCATTTCAACCTGGAACTGTTCCTCTCTTATGATGCCTCGTAATGTCCTTCATTCTTTAAAATCCTTGTATGCCTTAATAAGCCTCAATGAAAACAGACTGACATAAGCTGGCATTAAAAGGAACAGTTCCATGTCGTGCCGAATGCCAGTTAATCTCATTTTACCTTTAGGGCACTGTCCCTCATGTGCTCATTGTTCCACTCTTCAATGTAGCATCCTGTGGATTGTTTTCACTCCATCCGGCTGTACATGAGTTCTACAACTCATGCAAACCCTGGCTGCCCAGCAATCATCGAGAAATCTCCAGCCAGCAGGCCTTCTGTCAAAACAGTGGCGGAGCCTCCCGTATTCGAAGTGGCACCGTCATGGTGAAATCATTCTTTCCAAAATTAAAGCAGCCGGTGGGCCTCCTTTACACTAAAATCCAAATGCAAAAGCGACGAAGGGAAGCCCATCCAGGCGGGCCGGGGCTTGTAGGCGACGTCACCGCCATAAATCAATACACTATTCACGCAACATCCCAAGCGTGGAATCAAGCCCTCCAGTCAGACGTCAGGTAAGAATTTTTGAATTTTCCACAGGCAAAGCATTACGCGTTTCGACCACCAGGTGGGTCTTAATCAGAACTCATGCACAGCCGGACGGAGTGAAAACAATCCACAGGCTGCTACATTGAAGAATGGAACAATGAGCACACGAGGGCCAGTGCCCTAAAGGTAAAATGAGATTAACTGGCATTTGGCACGACATGGAACTGTTCCTTTTAAAGCCAGCTTATGTCAGTCTGTTTTCATTGAGGCTTATTAAGGCCTACAAGTATTTTAAACAATGAAGGACATTACGAGGCATCATAAGAGAGTTGCAGTGCATTATGGACATGGTAGTCCTTTAAAAGACAGGATTTATAACCAGGACTATGAAAACTCGAACATTGTAAAAAAAAATAAAAAAAATGTAAACATTATGTAATAGTGGGCATTAGCCATGTTATTGTAAGAGTATTACTTAAGTGAAAACGTTTCCTGGCTCCTGATACTTGAAAGGAAGGAAAAAGAACAGTCTTGAATGAAAATGATATGTGGTGCACTCGTAGTCCCTCTTCACTGTTGATGATCCCAGTGTATTTAAAACCCAATGTCACTGACCCTCGCATTTGCATATGATTAAGACCCACCTGGAGGTCGAAACGCGTAATGCTGTGCCTGTGGAAAATTAAAAAATTCTTACCTGACGTCTGACTGGAGGGCTTGATTCCACGCTTGGGATGTTGCGTGAATAGTGTATTGATTTATATGTATAAATATATATATATATATATATATATATATATATATATATATATAGATAGATAGATAGATAGATAGATAGATAGATAGTTAGATAGATAGATAGATAGATAGATAGATAGATAGATATAGTTATAGATATAGATATATAGAAATATATCTCGTTCCTGGGTTCATCGTGTTGCCTCAGAGCTTCCTGAATGCTGATGGTGCTAGTAAGCAGCGCTCTGCTGCGCGCTGTTTCACATCCACAACTCGGTCACTTATAATATTTACAAGAAAACCATGACACTCAGATGCTGGGTGTTTTTCAATTCATTTATTCTCCAAGCAGAAGAGACACCAATGTGTTTCGGTGCCACACACCTTGTTCATGATGCTGATCGTACTATTGGTTTCACCATTTAAACTAATCATGTGATTATTTAACATTAATATCAAAATTGGACTACCTCTAGTCGCATTTCCTGCAGCGCCATCTTTGAATGGATATTATTTACATCTACAGATGAACCAAATTATAAATTCAAAGGCCACTCATATGTGATTAGCACAGTTTGCATTTCAAATTCAGATTTCACAAATATACAGAAAGCAAAAAATAAATAAAATCTCTGTCATGGGTGTCCTGCATATATTGGCAGAATTAAGCCCAAGTGGGCATATTGCTCTCTGTATTTCAATAATCGTTCGTTTGTGGTGTTATACATACTACAATTACAAATACCAATATCACAAATCATCAAAAGGAAGAACAAATATGTATGCCATTACTTATAAAGAATATCATACATATGTGTGTAGAATCTATCCCCAGTTGGTTAATATCCAAATACAATTTGATAATATAATACACAATCAAACCAGTTATTCCACTGTCTACTTTATGGTTCAATATGCTCTCCAAGAAAAATTTGTCTAACTGGCTGCCGTAAAGATCAGAGTTTATAAAATGCTGCATTTGAGCTTGCGTACCTATAAAAAGAACACATAAACATATTTATTAAAAACATGTTAAAAGAAAACCTTAATACACAATTATTTAATATTAATAGAGATCCTATGATCTCTGGAACTGGCTGCAAGGCAAAAGACATTTCATAGGTTTACAGGTGAACAAAAAGCTCTTCGTCCACATTCAGCCCTGTTGGTTCCTTACTGTCCATTTCCAAAATGTACCTGGACTCTAGCCTTTTCCCTGTTACCTCCTCTAGTTCTTTTTGGCACACTGTATATCACACTATAGGACATGAGTTTGTGGTCTCCCTGGTGTGCTCTCTGGAAGTGTTGTGCATATGGGTAAATGTAATCTGCATTTTTTATAGCTCTCAGGTGTTGGAGGATGCGTGTGTGTACCTGTAGGATTGTGCTGCCTATGTACCATTTATTGCATGGGCAGGATAATGCATACACAGGGTATTCGCTTTTGCAAGTGAGGTGAATCTTTACTCTTATTTTTTGCCAAACGGGGTTATTAGTCTGTCATATGTTTGCCATTTGCACATGCTTTACATTACTTTTTGAACCCTGGGCTGGGTCTTAACCATGTTCCACTGGATGGGGTGACATCACTCTTAACTAATTAGCCCCTCATTGATCTTGCTTTTCTGAATGTTATCTGTGGTCATTTTGTCATTGTTTTCCCTATAGCAGGGTCATTTCTGATAAGTTGCCAGTGTTTTCTTAGTGCATTCCTTATAGTTTGGTGTTTAGTGTTAAATGTTGTAATGATTCTGATCACTTTTTCATTTTCAGACGCCTTCTTGCTGGTTTTTTCCTAGAAGAGTAAATCTTCTCTGTTTACTTTAGCTACTTTGCGCCTCACTTTCTCGAGTACTGCGTCTGTGTAGGACCTCTCTCTCAATCTAGTCAGCATACTGTCCTGTGTGTTCTCTAGCTGATCTTTTTGACTGCAAATGCCTCTAGCCCTCGATAATTCTCCAAATGGAATATTGTTTTTTAGTGTTTGTGGCTGTAAGCTGTCAGCATGCAAGATGCTATTACCTGCTGTCGGCTTTCTGCGTACTGTAGTAGTCAGTCTGGAGTTCCTTACCACTATTCTCACATCTAAGAAATCTATTTGTTTCCTGCTCATGGCGCTGGTGAATTTCAGATTGAGACTATTCTGGTTGAGGTCTTCTACAAACTTTCTGGCTGTCTCTTTTCCATTCCATAGGGCGAAGAGATCATCAATGCACTGAACCCACAATATAATGCTTTCTGCCCATTGATTCAATTCTGGTCCATTGAGCACCTGCTCCTCCCACCAGCCCATTTGCAATTTCACAAAGCTGGGGGCGAAGCAGGTGTCCATCGAAGCCCCTCTCAGCTGTTGAAACAGTTCTCCATTGAACAGAAAGATATTTTTGCTTAGTCACCACTCCTTCATTTGTAAAATCATGTTGTTATGTTCATAGAACTTGATTACTCTTGCTCTTAAAAAGTGCTGTGTTGACATCAAAGTTCTTTTGAGAAACTCTGTGGTGTCTCTAATGTATGAAGGGAGGTTCTATACCAATGGTTGTAAAAGTAATCAACATATACTGAGGTGTTCTCAAAGAGACTGTCAACATCTGCCACTATAGGTCTCCCTGGTGGTCTAAGTCTGGTTTTGTGAATCTTAGGGATTAGGTAAACCAGAGGTATTTTGGGGTCAGTATTTTTTACAAAGCTCTATTCATCCCAATTGAGTAGTTCAGCATCTCTCCAATCATCCAGTTGTATATACTATTCATCTTTCACTCTTTCATATTCTCTTAGTGGGATTTCCTCATAACATTCTGGGTCATTTAGTTGTGTATGGCCTCTTCCATACACATATCCCTGTCCCACAGGACAACATTACCTTCCTTGTCTGAACTTCACACCACACCGTTTTCATTCACACTCTATTTTCTCACCAACTGTCTGAATAAATAATTTTGGTTGGACATTTTTTTAGCTTCTTTTTTTCACTCTGGGATTGCATTTTCTTCAATTCTACTGCCATAAATTCTGAAAACACTTCTATGCCATCATGCATTGTAGGAGTAATAAATTTGCTTTTAGCTCTAAATTGTGTATTGCTACCTTCGTGTCCCCTAATCTTTGCCAGATCTAGTAACTGGGTGTTACTCATTGCGTGATCAGTCTCATTTCCTTCAAGTGTCAGCAGATCTTAAATAATGTACACTTGCAAAATTTCTTGGCTTCCTGTCTCTTTTGTCCTTGTAAGTCTTGGATTAGGTTTTGCACTGAAGAACTTGGTAAGTCTCAATTTCCAAACAAATTTTAATAAATCAACCCTAGCTTCGGCTTAATCGAAACCTGAGACTGGACAAAAGGAGAAGCCAAGGGATAGAATATTCTCATCTGTTTGCAATATCTGAATGTTAGTAAGGTTAATTACTGTGTTTCTCTGTAGCGTTACTTCTTGGTGCTGCGTGTTGCTCGCCCACTTGTTTTCTTGAAAAGATTACAAGAGACTGAGTTGTGGATATATATATATATTTATTTATTTCACTGAAAAAAACAAAGGTTACAGGGACGTTATAGTTAGGAAATAGAATTTTTTTTTAAAACTTAGAAATTCACCGAAAAACAAATGTTACAGGGATGTTATAGTTAGGCTCAAGTTTCACTCGTGCAAAACCAGAGAAATTCAGCAGTTATAGTTAGCTGAAGCTAACTATAACTCACGCCCCTACAACGCACTGCTTATGACCTCACATATTACATCACTCATGACATGGTCAGTGACATCACTGATGACATCACTGATGACATATCGAATGGCATCACTGATGACATCATCCAGTGACTTAGTGTTTTTAAAACGTTTATGAGTGTTAAATATATATACACAATGGTGTATATATGAATCAGTGGGTGTATGAGTGTCTGTATGGATGATTCAGTGGGTGAGTGACTGACTGTTTAGGTGAGTGATTATGTGTCTCAGTGAATGTATGGGTGAGTGACTGGTTGTGTGAATGTTTGTATCAGTCTGGTAGTTGATGTCTAACTGGCTGTATGGGTGTGTGAGTAGGTACGTGAGTGCCTGTTTGGGTGAGTGATTGGTTATCTGGGTACCTGTATGGGTCTCTGACTGTGTGGGTGGGTGAGGGGGGTGTGACTGTTTGTATAGAAGAGTGAGTGGGTGAGTCAGTGGCTATATGGGTTAGTGAGTGTGTGCAAGGGGCTGTATGGGTAAGTGAGTGTGTGTATGGCTGTGTGGGTGAGTGGATTCGTCAGTGGTATATTGGTGAGTAACTTGGTATGTGAAAGACAGCATAGGTGAGTGATGGGGTATGTGAGTGACAGTATGGGTGAGTGAGTGAATATGAGTGGCTGAATGGGTGAGTGTGTGCTTGCGTCTGTGACTGTATAGGTAAGTGAGTACATGTTAGTATCTGTATGAGTAAGTAAGTAGATATGTGTGTGTAACTGTATGGGTGAGTAAGTGGCTATATGATTGCCTCTATGGGTGACTGACTCAGTGTGAGAATGGCTGCATGAGTAGACATGTCAGGCTGTATTAGTGAGTGGGTATATGAGTGGATGTATGGGTGAGTGGATTTGTGTGTAGATCTATGAATCAGTGAGTGGGGGTATAAGCACTGGTATGGGTTTGTAAATGGTTGTGTGGGAGTGGGTGTATGAAAGGTTCTATGGGGTGTAAGTAGGTGTGTTAGAAATGTTGTGGATGATGTCATCAGTGATGTCACTGACCATGTCATGAGTGATGCAATATGTCCATGGTTAGTACCTGGGTGAATAGATGAGTGCATCGATAGTGTGCGAGTGAATGGATCAGTGCAACGCTAGTACATGAGTAAATGAATGAGTACAAGGGTAACGCCTGAGTGATTGGATGAGTGCAAGGTAGTGCCTCAGTAATTACATTAGTGCAACAATAGTGCCCGGGTGAGTGCATAGATAGTGCCTGGGTGATTGGGTGAATGAATTCATAGTGCCTGCATGATTGGGTGAGTACATGGATAGTGCCTGGGTGATTGGATAAGTGTATAGGTAGTGCTGCAGTGAATGCATGAGTGCAAGCGTAGGGTCTGAGTGAATGGATGAGTAGAAGGGTAGTGCCTGGGTGAATGAAGGAGTACATGCGTAGTGCCTCTGTGAATGGATGGGTGCAAGGGTAGTGCATAAATGAATGGATGAGTGCATGGATAATGCCTGGGTAAATGAATCAGTGCATGGGTAGTGCCTGGGTGATTGAATGAGAGTATGGGTAGTGTCTGGGTAGGGTTCATTCTCCACCTAATTCATAGCTATTGTAGCTTCATTTTCAATGATTGCCTGTCCAAGAGGATCTTGACTTCCAGGTGCTGAACTTTGACTGCTCTGAGAACTCTTTCTTGCTATCTCAGCAGCAATTGTTTCTCCTTGTCCAATCTCATCTCTCAACATTTGTAGATACACTGGAAACACAGAGCACTCAATGCTGTCTTTCACAGCATTGAAAGAGTCTTCATAACAGTCAAATTCTCCAAGTAGCTCACTTTCAGTTCGCCATGGCTTAAACAGCTGTAACAAGGCTAAATAGAAAAACTCTCTTTTGTCTGCAGTTTGGCAACTTAGCTTTCAATGGTTAATAAAACTTCCTATGTTATGTCTCACCAAACATCCTTCACATCCAGCCACAGTAAATCTACCTTCATCCATGTTTTCACTGACATTACTTCTGAAAGTATATTGTTGAAGTACTTCATAAAGACACATTCTTTCCAGATGATGACTTCTTCTTGGATAGTACGTATGCAGCATGTTACTCTTCAGAATATCTGTACAGTGTGGCTCAAATTCAGCAAGATATTGAATTTCAAGAAAAGACTTCAGTACTCTGTTATAAGTTTTAGCAAGCCCTAAACTCACCCATAGAAGTTCTCTAGATTCAGAAAACAAACTAGCTGAGCTTAACCGGTCTACACATTCATAGGAGCCTATCTCTCTGTGAGAAAGCATTTTCAAACTAAAACTGTACAATTTCTTCGTAAAACTCTTTTCTGCTGAAATCTCCTCCTACATCTCTTTCATCTATAATATGTAACATACCGAGCAACAGCAATTGAGTTGTCTGCAACAAACTGCGCATCCATGTTTGCATTCCACATCTTCAGAATCACAGGGTTGTAGTCATTAATGTACTTGGAGGCCTCTGTTCTTCTGAGGTTGTATGTACTTTTTGGTGATCTCCTTGTAAGTGACTGCAGACAAAAGCTGTTGACTCTTTCTTGCGAGATGACAGGTCGTGGGAATCCAAAACGACATCTTGTATAAAATTTCCCTTTTGCTCTGTGGCTTCGCTGACAATATTTTCTGCATCTATGATTTTGAAATCATAGAACTTGTTGTCTTAACATTTTGTCACTACTCTCCTTTGGGATAGAGCAAGTTACATACTGCTCAATAAAAGACAACACAGACTCATCACTGTCTGTTCCAAACTTTGGGGCATCTTTTACCCACAAACGCATGTGAATATGGGGTCACCTCTGGCTTGGTACTCTTTGAGCCAAAAGAAATCAATCACTTCACCAAGAGGATGTTTTGTTTTGTTCAAGATAAAAGCCATCATTGCTTGAAATCTGTGATCATAATACCTGCAAACATTTGCAGGGTCTAGTGAGCACAGTTCTCCTGGCGTCTTCAGATGAATGTGTTTTATATTTGATTTTGCCTCTTGCAAGAATTCTAGCAGGTCATCCCAAGCATATTCAGCACAACTCAGCATCAGGAACCAAGTAGGTGCTCCAAGGTTCCTCAACTTACAATTGAGTTTACCATAACGCAGATACCAATATTCATTAGTCTCACGCTGACATGCCATTAGGTTTATTGAATTGTATTCCAAGTGCTCATCTTTTCCTTGAACTTTTTTCAAAAGTTCTCTTGCTGATATATTATGCAAATTAACTTCTGTTTTTAGAACATGATTCACAGCATATGAGAAGTGTTAGACTTGGCATCTTTTGGCGTGTTTCCCCTGAGTTTTTGCTTCCTGACCTCCCGGTTTTGACTCTGTTTTGCTGGTGTAACGGTTCTGCGCGCTTTTCGCACTGCTGATCAGTGGTAAAGCGCAGGTGCTCCTATGGTAAATTGTGTTATGGATTGGTGTTCCCATGATTGGATATTTGATTTACCTGTTAGCCCCTAGTAAAGTGCACTGCGTGTGCCAGGGCCGGTGAATCAAATGCTACCCGGGGGCCTGCAGCACTGGTTGTGCCACCCCCATGAGTAGTCCTGAAAACGATAACTCAGACCTGCCATTGCAGAGTCTGCGCGCAGTTTGTAACTGCCATATCGACTTGGCCAGTGCACACACTGGCCGGTCCCTAACCTTCCCTTTTCTTACATGTCAGGCACCCCTCAGGTAGGCCCAAGGTACCCCTGTGGGTAGGGTGCAATGTATGTGAAAGGTAGGACATGTCCTAATAGTGAATTACAGCCAATTTCGTTTTTTACTATTGCAAGGCTACCAGTTCCCCATAGGACAGAATGGGAAGTTTGTTCATAACATCTTATGAACATAACTGGCCCAGGGAATTCGGTAAGAAAATGAAGTTTCGTATGCCTGAACTCAGAATTTAAAGATGCCTCTTTTAGTGAAGGTGATTTTTACATTCTGTGTTTGAAAATACCACTTTTGGAAAGTGGGTATTTTCTTGCTCTGTCATCCCGTGTGCCTCTGCTGGAATGTGGATTGCCTGTCTGGGTTTTGGATGACAGAAGGCTGGGGGAACAGGAGGGGCGCCAGATGGTCTAGGTAGGTCAGGAAAGGGCTGAAGAGACCTGGGTTACGATGGGGGAAGGAGGAGGAGATTTCCTTGCACCTCAAAGGGCCTGCTCTGCCTCTGACAAATGCCGTCTCCACCTCCTGCCAGGAATTCACACCAGAAAAGGCAGGACTGGTCCTGACCGGGTACAGGCCCTCTCTGCCTAAGAGATCAAAGGAATTTTGGACATAAATGCTGGGTCCCAGACCCCTGATCTTTAGAACTCATCTGGACAAGAAGACTGCCAAGAAGAAGAGCCGGAGAAGCTGCAAAAAGGAACGACTGCTTTGCTGGGTGCTTTGCTGGGCTGACCTGCAGTGGCTGCTTTTGTCTTGGGTAGTGAAAGGCCTGGACTGGACTTTCTGCAACCTAAATTTGTGAGTCTCTCCAAGGGCTTGAGGTAAAGCTTGCCCCCTGTTCACGAAGTCTCAGGAACAGCAAAGACTTCAAGTTCTTCGACCAGCAGCACTGGGACTGTGTGTTTTATGCTGCAACCCGAAGAACACCAACTTGACGACGTCTACGACGCCACTGCCGACTCCATGTCCTGAAGGCAACGCAGAGGGCACCGCCGCAATGCCGCACCTCAACCCTGGTCTCACTGACGACGCCTGTTGACGCCGCCACCGAGCCGCTGCTTGCACCCCAACCTGTGGGCACCGCACTCCGTACCCCCTCGCTTCACGCCAAAGCTTTGGCACCGCAGAGGGCACCGCCGCAACACCGCACCGCGGCCCTGGTCTCACGACGACGCCTGTTGACGCCACCACCGAGCCGCTGCTCACACCGCAACCTGTGGGCACTGCACTCCGCACCGCCTGGCTTCACGAGGACGCCTTGGCCTGCCTGACGATGCCACTTCCCGCTGAGATCGACGCCGCTGCTTGCACCGTGGTTCGGGGGCACAGCTCGTAAGTTACACGACGCACCGCCCTCATCCCACACCACAGCCTTGGCCTGCCGGCGCCATCGACTCCAGTTCGTCAGCCGACGACAGCGCTTCAGCAACGACGACGCCGCTGCTTGCACCGTGATCTGCCAGCACCGTGACGAGCACCGCCTTCATCTCGCACCGCGACCCTGGTCTCACCGACGACGCCATCTGACGCCGCCACTGAGCCGCTGCTCGCACCGCAACCTGAGGGCACCGCACGCCGCACCGCTGCACTTCGCACCGCAGCACCTGATGCCTGCCGACGCCAGCGCTCCTGACTCCATCAGAGAGGAGATCGACCTGCAACGCGTGTGACTTCGAGGGCCCCATCGCCCTGCATCTCTGAAAGGTACTGTTTGCGGGTCTTCCTGACACCGTAGCTGGCCTGCGACCCCGCGGTCAGCCAGAACTGTTTTGGATTTGTGTGTTCACGACGCCGTGGTAGCCCGTACGGCGCTATCCACACAAGGAACTCTTTTTAATCAGCGTATTTTTGAATTGTGAACTTTTAAGTATAGTATCGTGGTTCTTTATCGTTTTTGGTCTTGTTTAATTATATAAAAATATTGGATATTTTTCTAAACTGGTGTGGTGTCCTTTTGCAGTGCGTACACTGTATTACTGTTGGTTATGTGCAAATGCTTTACACACTGCCTCTAAGATAGGCCTGGCTGCTCGTGCCAAGCTACCAAGGGGGTGAGCAGGGGTTATTTTAAAAGTGTAACTCCCTTATCCTGACTAGAGTGGTGGTTTTTGCCTGGCTTTGGCCCGCGCCCTAGCCTACCAAGAATCCCATTTCTAACAAGAGGCCAGAAAAGTCACTCTCAAATAATAGGTGAAATATATATGGAATACACTGACGAAATCTAGGATCTTCTGATTAAAGTCTACTACATCTATACTCAGCTGCAGGTATTTGCACAGGCCGCTCATCATACCTGCCACCTACTCCAGTAATAATAATAATAATAATCTTTATTCGGCAGTAATCACAGCCATAAAAGATACAGAGATAAAAATACAGTATCAAATTCATTTAAAAACAATGTATCATCAACTGTACAAAATGGCAAAATCCTTATATCCATCAATCATGTCTAGAGTTTTTTGATCTTAGTACTGCTCTTAAGAAGTTCGTAACAGCAAAGAGCGTGCGCACATTAGGCAAGAGTTGCAAATACAATAAGGCTACATGAGCATGCCTGAATCTCAATTCTTTTAAAAAAGGTTTAAGATACAATCGCCTAGGATGAGTAAAATGTTTACATACAAATGCAAAATGTAGGGTGTCCTGTGGAGACCTATTGTCGCAGCCACAGGGTCCTCTATCTTCTACATGTAAAACAAAGCCTGCCGGGAATGCCAATAGGTGATGGAGCATATTTAATCTAAAACTGGAAATTAAAAATCTATCATGGGCACTGGTTAAAATAGAGAGGTAAGTCTCCATGCCCTGTACTGATTTAACTAAAGCATGTCCTCTTACCATAGGTTTACTGAGCTCCTTACTGTCACGGGAGGCCATGGCTTTTTTAAAAACAATTCTTTGACCAATTTCTTGTCCTGTTGCTTCACTGTGTTGAGTCTCAAAAAAATATCTGCTATTCCCAGGGCCATGAGTGTCTCCTTGACATACCTTAACCATGGGATTTCGAAAGCTTGGTCGAGTGAGAGGCAATCCAAAATTACTGCTCGATTAAAAGATGTCTCCTCACTAGACCAGGCATTCGCTCAACACAACAGAGGCTTGATAGCCACCAGGTCAGTTAAGTACTTGATACCTAGTTCTTCGTGTACAGAATACACGGGTGTACCCTGGGGACTTTCAGAATCCATCTTAAATATTTGTTTTGTATTGTCTGTAATTTGTCAACCACCATGTACTACCAGACCTTGCTGCCGTACAAAATCCTAGAAATGCAGAAAGACTGGTATAATTTTAAAATCATCCCCAGAGACCATGAGCCTATTCTGTGGGCATAATTTATATAGCCCCCATTGATTTTTTCATATCCAATAGCTTCCCCTCCTGCATGGGTTTCCAATTTTGTTTGGCATTGAATAAGGTGCCAAGGTATGAGAAAGCTGGAACCTTAGCTAAACTGTGTGTACCTGCCTTATAGGTCTTTGATCTAGTCCCCCGGTTACCTAGCTCCATAACATACGATTTTGTAAAGTTGGGTGACAGGTCCAAGCCATTCATAAATGAAACAAACCCATCTATTAAGGCCTGCAATGCCATAGGGGTATGCGCAATTAATTCAGCATCATCCACGAAGAGCAGGACAGGCAATGTTCTCCTACCTATTCTGGGAGTATCAGCCTGTAAAGAGGTCAAAGCAGATTCTAATCCATTAATATATAATGTGAATAAAAAAGGGGCAAGAATACACCCTTAGCACACCCCTCTAGAGCAGTTAACATAATCAGTGAGACCCCCTTCTTGGGTGTATCTAACTGCAGCAGTGGTATGGGCATAAAGAGTCAGTAAGACATTTATAATCGCCAGTTCAACTCCTAAGTCACAGAGTAACATCCACAATTTATTACGGTTCACTCGATCGAATGCTGCAGTAAGGTCCATAAAACCCAAGAAGAGGGATCCAGATTTGGCAATCGTATATTTATAAATTAAAAGATAGAGATTCAAGCACTGATCTATTGTGGTTTTGCCTATGCAAAAGCCATATAGCACCTCTGAGATGATTTGATTTTTGTCAGCCCAATCTGAGAGCCTATTTAATAAAACCCGCCCCAAAACCTTAACCGTAGCATCAATGAGGGATATGGGGCGATAACAGCGAGGATTATCCCTATGTCTCTTCTTAAAGATCGTGACAATAGTGGCGGTGGACCACGAGGGTGGCATCACTGATGCTACTGCTGTGTTTAGTACCCTGGTCAGGACCGGAGCCCACACATCAATATTGTTCCGATAAAGGTCTGGGGAAATCCCATCGGATCCAGGGGCCTTATTCCGGGACAATCCCTCAATGCCAAGCCTGACCTCATCAAGAAGGAAATTAACAGGGCCTCACTAGGAAAGGGCTGAAATTCATTAATAAATCCCTCCCCTTGACCATAGTTGTAGACATACTCAAAGCAGGCCTTCCATTGATCAGCAGTAATATGATGATGTAGGTTCGGTTTATCTGTCTCTGAGAAGCAAGGGCTATTGATGCCCCTCCAGAAAAGAGTACTATCTCTTAGTTCACTTGCTTCTGTTAACTCGTCCCATGCTTGTTTTTGTAACAAGCCCCTCCGTTCCTTAAGGGCCCTCTTGTAGGAACTCTGACAACTGGCCACCCAAGATCTAACGCGTGGAGTCTGATTCATATAGTGGAATTAGGTACCTTATCTAGAGTGAATATTAAACCGTGAGTGTTTAAGAGAGCATTCAATTCACGGCCATCTGCGGA
Organism: Calotriton arnoldi; assembly: GCA_963921515.1. Classification (NCBI taxonomy): domain Eukaryota; kingdom Metazoa; phylum Chordata; class Amphibia; order Caudata; family Salamandridae; genus Calotriton; species Calotriton arnoldi. The sequence continues at coordinate 395,539 of CAWUFW010014718.1, forward strand.
GTGCTCCATGTGTGTGCAGTTCCTCTGTGACCATGCATATAGGCAGGTCTCGCTAATTCTGTCAGGTGTTTGGGCATACATAGCAATTAAAGTCTCCTAGCAGAATAAAATTCTCCTGAGGAAGGCCATCGCCCTGTGATAATTCAAGGAGGCCATTTAACTCCAAAAGACTGGAAGACCCCTGCTTCTTACTTTTGGCAGTATAAAAGTTAATTAATGTCGTCCGCAGCACTCTCCCCTCCACTAATGAAGGCCTTGTGCTACTTTGGAGTCCCAATTCAATCACTTCGCAGCCCCACTGAGACTGAGGGCTATAAAAATAACTAAGCCACCCCTCGCTCTACCCGCTATAGAACCCTCTGCCGGGAGGAAGAACATCTTATAGCCTTCAATAAAAAAAATATTTTCTACCTCCCAGGTCTCCTGAACACAAATAATCCTAAAAGATCTAAGGCCAGATGTATGAAGTGCTTTTCCCGTTCGCAAACGGGCCGATTCTCAGAATTGGCCCGTTTGCGGACGAGAAAAAGCCTTTTGGGATGTATCATCCCAAAAGGCCATCGCAAAATAAGGAATTGCAAAATTTGCGATTCCCTATTTTGCGAATGCACATAAGGAATCGCAAATTGCGATTCCTCAAATTCAATTTTGGAAGCACCCAAAATTTGCGATTTGGTCTTAAGGAATCGGTAATTACCACCAACTTCAAGTTGGTGGTAATTTGCGATTTCCTGAAAAAATTCACTTTTTGCATTTTTCAAAGTGCCATGTGGCACATATACATGCCCTTAGGGCATGTATGTGCGCCACATGTGCACACATGCATATTTCAGGGGTGCAACAGGGTGTCCTTTTGGCACCCTTGCACCCTTGAAATTGCATGCACAATTTGCGAGTACCTATTGGGTACTCGCAAGTGCGCATGTAATTCCCATTCATTTCTGTGGGCCTCTAGGCCCATCGAAATGAATGGGAAGCCATTCCTTATTTGCGACTCGCAATTTGCGAGTCGCAAATAAAGAATGCGTAGGAATCGCTATTTTAATTGCGAAACCTACATACATTGCATTTTGCGAGTCCTTAATAGCGAATCGGTAAAATTCACTATTAAGGACTCGCAAAAGACAATGTTGATACATCTGCCCCATAATGAATAGAATCCACCTGTCATCTGCAAATTTTGAGGCTAAGCCTGCCACATTCCAGGAAATAAAACTTAGATCACCCCCATTTTCCTGCTTATGGCTTGTTTGAGGAATTATGAGATCCACGGAAAGGTCTATCGACCTAATAAGGTTTAAGTCACTAGAGTAATAATGTGCATTTGCACCGGGGCAAGGTTCAATGGGCTTCCTTTCCTGTGTCAGTACTTCAACAGGCGTGTTGCGATCTATACTATTATTAGCAACCTCTTTTTGTCAATCTAGACCGTTAAGATCCATCAGAGGAGTGTAGGGGTTGGAGGGAGCCTGTAATCCCCACAGAGCGAGAGCCCCCCCACCTGGGACTAAGAGGTGGCTATTTTTTACAGTATTGGGGGAAGGCCTGTAGAAGAAACTCAATGGGAGTGGCTTGATGTCAGAAGCATAAAAAGGAAACTAGGAGGTATGTTTAAGGATATTTTGTGCAAGTTCTGGAAATCTTAATGTGACAATCACACTATCTCCCTCAAGTGTTTTTTTAGACCGACCAATCCAGGAAACCCTCCTAACCATTAAAATGTGTCTATGGTCTGCCACATTAAATCTGGTATGTGTACTTAGCCAATGAGCAACTTTATTAGTTCATTGGTCCGTGGATTCCTCCTTGGGACCCCTGCCAGGACCACAGTATAAGGACAACAGGCTGGAGGGAGGTCAATTACTGGTAAACAAGGACTATTCATAATAAATGGACTTTCTTTAGCTGCTTCACACACCCGTGTCAGGGGACGCTGTTTGCCATAGTCCGTGCATGTGCCACCTATTCGGGGATGAAAAGATCTGAAAGGAGCCTTCACCATGTCTAAATCGTGAATCATATGCTAAAGAAACAATTGATGGACGGAATGCTGGACAATGCAAACATTCACCCCCAGTCACAAGGATCTGGGTTTAATCCATCATTCTTTTGCTCACCACACCACCCCAGTTTGGACCCAGCCATATGCAAATCAGTCTTGACCCTGTTCCTTGTGGGAACAGTCCAGCCCGAACTGCCAAGCCAGGTCCTCCCTGGACCGAAAACAAGCATCCTGGGACCGGTTTCAGGGCATCACCCTTCATCAGCCAGGCTAGCTCGAATCCAGTGGTGTAGTGAGCACGGGACCCATGTCTGGGCATACCCTTCCCACTTAGGGCAACATATGCTAATAAAACAATTGATGGACGGAATGCTGGACAATGCAAACATTCACCCCAGTCACAAAGATCTGGGTTTAATCCATCAATCTTTTGCTCACCACACCACCCCAGTTTGGACCCAGCCATATGCAAATCAGTCTTGACCCTGTTCCTTGTGGGAACAGTTCCTTGTGGGAACAGTCCAGCCCGAACTGCCCGAACGGCAGTTTGGGCTGGACTGGCTGGGTTCAAACTGGAATGGCATGGTGAGCAAAAACACGATGGATGTAGGCCCAGATCTCTGTACTGGGGTGAATGTATGACATTGTTCTGCATTCTGTCCATCAAATGTTGTTTTTGCATTTGTCACCCCGAGTGAGACGGGTATGCCAAGACGTGGGTCCGTGCTCTCCATGCCACTGGAGTCAAGCTATCCTGGCTGATGAGGGGTGAAACCCCGAAACCAGTCCTAGGATGCTTGTTCCCAGTCCAGGGAGGACCTGGCCTGGCAGTTCGGACTGGACTGTTCCCATTGGGCACAGGGTCAAGACTGATTTGCATACGGCTGGGTTCAAACTGGAATGGCATGTTGAGCAAAAAAACGATGGATTTAGGCCCAGATCTCTGTACTGGGGTGAATGTATGACATTGTTCTGCATTCTGTCCATCAATTGTTGTTTTTGCATTTGTCACCCCGAGTGGGACGGGTATGCCCAGACGTGGGTCCCGTGCTCTCCATGCCACTGGAGTCAAGCTATCCTGGCTGATGAGCGGTGAAACCACGAAACCGGTCCTGGGATGCTTGTTTCCAGTCCAGGGAGGACCTGGCCTGGCAGTTCGGGCTGGACTGTTCCCATTGGGCACAGGGTCAAGACTGATTTGCATATGGCTGGGTTAAAACTGGAATGGCTTGGTGAGCAAAAAAACGATGGATTTAGGCCCAGATCTCTGTAGTGGGGTGAATGTATGACATTGTTCTGCATTCTGTCCATCAATTGTTGTTTTTGCATTTATCACCCCGAGTGAGACGGGAATGCCCAGACGTGGGTCCCGTGCTCTCCATACCACTGGAGTCAAGCTATCCTGGCTGATGTGGGGTGAAACCCCAAAACCGGTTCTAGGATGCTTGTTTCCAGTCCAGGGAGGACCTGGCCTGGCAGTTCGGGCTGGACTGTTCCCATTGGGCACAGGGTCAGGACTGATTTGCATTTGGCTGGGTTCAAACTGGTATGGCATGGTGAGCAAAAAAACGATGGATTTAGGCCCAGATCTCTGTACTGGGGTGAATGTATGACATTGTTCTGCATTCTGTCCATCAATTGTTGTTTTTGCATAAATCGTGAATCATAACACCTGTCTCCCTAGGGTTAATAATAGGTGGTGGATTTCTATTCAGATTGTCTAGAGGGGGTGTTCCAGTTCAAGCAGCCTGTAATTGAGGTATCGGAGAGGGGGGGGGCTTTGTTGATGGTAGCCAGCACGCTTTCAACTCTGACAAGTGTGTCTCTGGAGTCTGACAATACTTTAGTAAGTTTATCCCAGAACTGAGACAATAAATCCGTCAGCACTTCAATGATTTTTTGTCTTAAGGCGTCCCAGAGCTCTCCTGTGCCCTTCAGGTTAATTGTTGCGGAATCCTCCCCTCTGGGCTGTGTCTCATTTTGCTTTTTGGGTCTCCATGACCTCTTGGGCACTGGGGAACCCCCCGGTTCCCCTCCTTGTCTGGGGGCTAAAGTCGCCCTGATATCATTGGGACCATGAGGGAGACTACTAGGATTGGCAACTACTTCAGCAGGCAATATAACCCCTGTAGGGGCTTTCAGAGGGTTTGGATTTGGGTATACAGTGTCTGGAATTTCACCAGGCGGAGATAGTGAGGTGTCAACGGAGCCCACAGAGAGCCTCCTCTCTGCTCTGTCTATTTCCTTTGAAATGGCCCCCACAGCTTTAGCAAGAAAGGAACCAATAGTTGCCCTCTTGTTGCTAATAGGGTTATCAGTAGGGGCTGCCTTCCTTTTCCCCATTATGGCCAAATACAGAAAGTCCTTCAAAGGCAAAAGGCTAGACAACTAATATAAGGCAAGCCACACACTATCAGCAAAGTACTCACTGTAGGACTTCTGTCAGTACTGTAATTCCAATGGCCTCCAGGGAGGGTATGTGTGCGTTTCTACCAGAGAGGAATAGTACAAGGCTACTCATAAATATTTAAACCTTGAAGTGTTTCTGGGATGGGAAACAGTTCTAACTTGTTATGCACAGCTCTAGAAGGCATTTTATTATCCTCTAATTTATTGTAGCAGTACTTACATATAACTTGTGTGGACAAGTTAATTCTTTCTTCTACAGCTAAGTACAGTGCAAGCTTTTGGCAGTTATCATTATTCTCTATTTCACTTTTTAAATATAAGTTAACAGTCCATTCTTGATTCTTGTATTGATAGCATATACAAACATACTCTGGTTTTTCAGAACATACTGTCTTAAATTTTGTAATCTCTTTTTCAAAACTATCAATTGTGTCAGG